>JAAGEH010000367.1:1938386-1996774 GCA_011751065.1 Lasiurus cinereus
AGGAAGGAAGGAAGGAAGGAAGGAAGGAAGGAAGGAAGGAAGGAAGGAAAGAAGGAAGGAAGGACTAGGATAACAAGTAGCCAAGGTTAGAAAGTAGATTTCTATAAATATAAGCTGTTTTAGTTGATAATCCTACTCTCAAAGCTAAAAGCATTCTAATAAGAAAGTCTGTAGAGAGGACCTATGGAATTGTCATCTCTCAGAGAGAGGAATGGAGAGCTTTCTAGGAAGTTCAAAAAGATGGCCTCTTGGTGCAGATCACGAGCCTCTGGATGTGATAGTGAGCTGATAGGGAAAGTAACTTGGATGCAGACAGAGGAAGTAGACAGTGAGTTCAACAAGTGTTGAGGTTTTAGAAGAGAGTAATAAATGGAAATAAGGTGAACGGTGAATGGTCAAATTTAGCCTGGAGACAGATTTTGTTTGGTTCACACATCGTTTTAAAACTAACCATTTGAATGCCTTTGGATGGAGACAGTTTGTCTCCTCGCTTCCCCACTTGTGTTTGCTGCATTCTTTCTTGCCTGTTTGTCTTACTTAGGCTTCCTGCTAGACCCTGGAAGCTTTTGAGATTGTAAGCACTGGCTTATAGCAATATATGACAGACTCTCACTTGCAAAAGGAAAAACTGTAAAGACAGAAAAAAAAGTGATTATGAGAGAAGTATGCACGAATCAGAGACTGAAATTTTGATGAGATCAGATGAGAGCTAAGGACTATTAAAGTAAGATCTGGAAATATAGGAAGGTCTCTTAAAAATGGAATATTAGAACTCAGGATTCTTAAACTAAAAGACTAATATTACAAGTTAAAGAGTGTGACACTGGTAGTAGATAGGAAGGGAGTATTATACAAGCGGACGTATCACACATATATTAAATATTTGCACATATAATCTGTATATATACATATAAATAAATTTACAAACACACACTTTGAAGTAATTTTAAGAGGCTACTAGGGTTCCAGCTGGTTTGGCTCAGTGGATAGAGCATTGGCCTATGGACTGAAGGATCCCAGGTTTGATTCTGGTCAAAGGCACATACCTAAGTTGCAGGCTCAATTCCCAGTAGGGGGAGTGCTGGAGGCAGCCGAACAATGATTCTTTCTCATTAATGTTTCTCTCTCTCTCCCTCTCTGAAATCAATAAAAAATATATTTTACAAAAAGTTAGAGGCAAGGAAATTTGAGCTTTAAAAATAAAAGCGGCTACTTGTCATTCAAATTTAAGACAATATCTCCACATAATCAAGATGTACATTTTTATGTTTTTTTTCTAGACACATGATGAAAAGAATCATTAGGAAAAGCCCAAATGTAATCAGCCAAGGAAATCATTTTTATGACAAAACAACTTTTTTTCCATAGAAAAACCAGGGAAAACCTATGGTTTCCAGGGAGCCAAACACAGTGGCTACTGCCTATGTCACTGTTTACAATATATCTCTTACTGTATCTTTCCTACCTCTCCCTTCTCCTCCACCTCCTTCTTTTTCCTCTTCTCTCACTGCCTTTTGCTCACTCTTCCTTGTCCCCGCAAACCACACCTCCAGCATATGTAGAACAGAAAATGCCCAAACTTCCAAAAAATTATAATTTTTTAAAAGGGAAAACATCAAATACCAGTGAGCAGAGCTTCACACTCCAACGACAGGCCTTTGAGGTCAGCAGGGATCATTTGAAAACATGGGAGAGAGGAGCTAGTAACCAGCCTAAAATTGCTCTAACAGAACCACCACAAGGCAAAACCCACTTTAAGTGTAAAAATGTGAAAAACATTTCCTGTTAAATGAGAGCACTTACTAAGAGGAAGAGTTTAAAATGTGTACTTAAAAGAAGCAGATTTTGAAAGGCACAGCTTTTTAAGGACAAAAAAAAAGCAGTTCTTTTTGGCAATTGGGTGGTAAAAATGTATACTCCTGAAAGACAAAAACACAAAAAACCCCAAACCTCAAAATAATCAGACACACACAAACTTCCTTCATAAATAGACATTCACTGAACAAACCAAGCTTTACTTCACTAAGAGAAGGGCATTGAACTAAGAATGTTATAATCCATCCCTAAACTAGAAAATAAATTGAAGAATAAAGACACCCAAGTCTATGAGAAGTTAGTACAAAAACTATATAAAACAAAAAAGCATCACTTTATATGATCAAACTGCCTCCAAAAGAAAAATTCTATAAAACAGAAAAATTCTGACCAATGCTCCATATTTCTTAAAAAACATTAATTAAGAACTTGGGAATGTACAAAGGCACACTGATTCAGAAACTGAATAACTAATAACAGAAATAAAGAAAAAGTGGAAGAAATAAATTGATTAAATTAAAAAAGTAAATGGAAGAAAAAGAAAACAAATCAGTTCAGAAATGAACACTGAATTACAAGGTGCCCAAAGGAATGGTAGCAAATAAACATTTAATAGGGCATTGAGAAGATTCAGGAAACTAGCCAAGAAAATAAAAGTGATATGAAGAAATAAATAAAGAGCCAGAAGAGAGTGGTAAAAATGAAAGAGGAAAAGAAAGAATAATGTATGTATAACTGGGGTCTGAGTAGGTCAAAACAAAACAAAGTAACATAAATAATTTCAGAAATATAATCCAAGAAAACTTTCCAAAAATATCTGTATTTACATATGGAAAGTTTACATTTGTTACCTAGGAAAATGAATCTGAATACATCAACTCCAAAATATATCCCAGGAGGACTATTTCTTTTCAAATATAAGAAAAGAAAACCTGATAGCAACCTAGCAAAAAGGTAAAACAACTTCTGTAGTAAAATAAGTAGACTGGCATCACACTTCTCAAGCACAACATAAAAAGCAAGGCAAAAATAGAGCAGTAGTTAAAACAAAAAACAAAAAAAAATTCAGTAAAATAGTCTGTACTAAGAATTTTCAATCTATCTATGAAGCATCAAAAGTTATATAAAATGTTTTAAGCATAGTAATACTTAGAATTCCATTGCCATAGCTCTTCTGTGGAATTTCTAAAGGAAAGGCTTCATTCATCCAAGAGTTATTGGGAAAACATAACAAAGAACTGATAATGAACACTTTATTAAATAAATAAATACACATATAGAACAGTACTATATAAATATATCTATAGTCTCATGTGCCTTAGCCAGTTTGCCTCAGTGAATAGAGCATCGGCTTACAGAATGAAGGGTCCCAGGTTCTATTCTGGTCAAGGCCACATACCCCAGTTTCAGGCTCCTCCTTGGCCAGGGCTCATGCAGGAGGCAACCAATTGATGTGTTTCTCTCACATCAATATTTCTCTCTGCTTTTCCTTCTCTCTTCCACTCTGTCTAAAAATCAATGGAAAAATATCCTTGGGTGAGGATTAAATAAAGAAAAAAGAAAAATAATGTCTCATGTGACCTAACTATATGTGTCATATACAAGACACATACCAAAATGACGTGATTAGAAATGCATTAAAAAAGGTATGGTTGGAAAAAAGTACAGCATTGTAATAAAAATGAAAGTAGGTAAAAAGAAAAACATCATATAGCAGACAAAGTAGAATTTAAGTTAATAAGACCACACTAAATGAAGTGCAGAAAGACTAAGTGCAACAATTCACAATAAAGATATTTTATAGAGATCTATGAATTTAATAACATAGCAATCATATTTAAGAAGCAAAATCTATAGGAAATGCAAGGATACACTCTAATAAGGACTTTAAAACATCACTTTGAGTACAAGAAATATCAAGTGGGCAAAAAATAGTGAATAAGAATATAAAAGACCTAATTTTTTCTTAAAGTATAATTTATGAATATGTATTAAATTATATATGTTGTTATGGGTTGAATTATGTTAGCCAAAATAAATATATATTGAGATCCTAACCTCTCTACCTCAGAATGTGTTACTAAAAAGGTAAAATTTCCTCAACTTGCAAATGATATGATAATATACCTTGGAATGAATAAC
Organism: Lasiurus cinereus; assembly: GCA_011751065.1. Lineage (NCBI taxonomy): Eukaryota > Metazoa > Chordata > Mammalia > Chiroptera > Vespertilionidae > Lasiurus > Lasiurus cinereus. Next base: position 1,942,344 of record JAAGEH010000367.1, read on the forward strand.
AGAACTAACATAAAAATAACCATTAAGGAAGGTTACAGTATATAAAATTAATATACTGAAGACAATGGCCCTTATACACACAAGCAATAACCAGCTAGAAGACAATGGTAGAGAGATACCATTTTCAATAGCAGCAAAGAAGATAAAATTGTTAAGAGTAAGCTCAACAGGAAAATGTCAAAACCTCTATAAGAAAATGCCTCTAACTTTTCAGAGACAATGTAAACTTGAACAAATGGCAAGATATTCCCAGTTACTGGATTGACTAAATTTTATATACATGTCAGCACTCGCTAAACTAATTTATAAATTTAGCATCATCTCAATTAACATTACATGTGTTTTATTTGAAACTAGCTGAGTTTATCTTAAAGTTATTGTGGAAAATTAGACATGATAAAGCAGTCAAGAAAACTAGAAAGAAAAATAAAAACATGTAGAGGGGATGTAGAGAGGGCAATTAGCCATACTACATTTTAAAATATATCCTAAAGCCTCTATAATTAAAAGAGCACCAGGCAGGCTCATGAATAGGCAAAAAGGCTAGTGGACTCCAAAACATGAACATTTAGTATAGTATAACAGTTGTATCCTAAATAAACAGAGCTAAGGTGGATTTTTAATTAATAGTGCTGGGACAACTGGGTAACCAATTTAAAGAAATATTGAATTAGTCTGCATCTCATATCATACAAAAAAAGACAACTCCCAAGCATTTATTTATATCGAAAATGTAAATCCGAAGAATTCCTATATTATGTTATCTTCTGTATAAGAAATAAGACAAAAATAGAAAAATATGCATGTTAAACTCAGGGAGTTCAGCAAGGACAGGTCAGAAATTGTCTACAATATAAAGAATAAAATAAGAATTCATTAGTCCATTTTATTATTAATAATGAATTGAATACATTGTTTTCACACTGGGGTAGAGAGTTGCTATTTCTTCCAGTTGAAGTAATAAACACAGAAGGAATGGTGGAAATAGAAAATCACTACAGAAATGATCCTTTCAGGTACATTTCATTGATGAACATTAAAACAGGGGGTGGGTACAAATGTGGGATGAGAAATGGGATTATTATGTAATCTCAGAGTAACTTCTCGGAAGATGCAATGGGTTAAAACAAGTAGAGACAACTGGCACATCACCTTTCCAAAGTGATCAAAGTTAACATGGCCTATTGTGGGACGAACTGGCCACGAAGAATTGGTAGAGAAGGGTAAAGCTTCTGAATTATGCACTAATGAGAACTCAATATCATTTTTGTTATATTCTTGCCCAAAATGCATGACTTCAATTTAATCCTAAAGAACTATCAAACAAACCTATATTGAGGAACAGTCTAGACAATAGCTAGCAAGGGTCCTTTAAATGTGCCAAATCATGAAAGACAGGCTGAGGAACTGTTTTTGATTAATGATTAGTAAGGAGACACAATAATTAAACATAATGTACAATACCAGATTTGACCCCTGACCAAAAAAATGGACATTCGTGGGAGAATTGATTTAGGTAATAAAATTGTATCAATATTAATTTCTAGATTATGATAATTATATTCTTCAAATTTACACAATCTGGGTAAAGTTCATATACAAATTCTCTGCACCATTTTTACAACATTTTTTATAACTTTGAAATTATTTTGAAATGAAAAATTAAAGAAAAATAAGCCTAATAATCTAATTTCTCTATTGTGTATTGTGGCATATGCCTAAATGATGTGCACAATTACATTATTTTCTTTTTTTGCGTGTAATTATGCAAAAAACAGCCAGATCTGGTCATTAGTTCCTTTGATGTTCACTTGAGATGCAGCAGAGAAAAGAAATGAAAAGTTCCCTTTGGATATTCAGCTCTCTAAGCTGAATATACCCTTCTCATCCTCTATCTGGGATATGTTTTGGCTATTCACTTGATTTTCCCCACAACTTATTAATAAAATGAACGTTGCTTTTAATTGGAGAATCTTCTTTTAATTGTAATCTCATTGATGTTCACAGCCAGAAAGGAATGAGGAAAGCCCACCTTCCCTAAGCTCCTGAGTTACCTGAGCTCTCGCCTGCCCTCCCGTAAGTGACCTACACTCGCGCTCTCCAGCCGTCATGGTCTGATCAATAGCGGTGCTGTGTATAAAGTTATATCTTACAGGATGTCAATATTAACCTTTCAAGTGTGTGTCTTTTAAGATGTATTCCTCAATAGCACTACTAAATATATTTCATATGCTGCAGGAACTTATTTCTTACCATGAAAGGAAATTGACATTTCAAAGCTAACTACCCTCCATGAGGACACAGCATCTTCTGGAATCAGTGAGACATCTAGCCTAACTGGGCTGACAAGGGCTGCTCAGTACTTATCCACAAAAGGTCTAAGTCTCCCTGGTAACCACCTCCAGGGCAAATATTTTTAAACCCACTCCAGCATCTAAGACCATCTTGAATACAGAATAAATGAGCAATAAACACTTCCAAATGGACTTCATCATGCATCTAAACATCACCATTTTGTCATTAATTATTTAATCCTGAACTGTCTAATGGCTATATTTTAAAAACCAGTTTCTGCATAGCAGGTACTGACTGAAAGGTTTCTAAATTTTAAATAATTTGATTTAATCCTTAAACAAATCTGAAAGATAATGTTATCCTTTTCATAGATAAATAAAAATAAATAACTTCCCTACAGTTGCTTGGCTAATACGAATGGGAGTCTTGATATTTGCAGCCAGACATAATACCAAAGTGATGCTCATTCTTTATGAAATGTTACAAAGCACCAACCCATGGGGGAATGGAACTTAGAATTCAGGAGGCCTCCGCATACTTCAGGTTCATCCTGTAGTTAGAAGCAACATGCTCTTAATCTTACTATTTCAATAACTCAGCTTTCTAAGTGCATTTTGTGCCTGGGTAACAAGAAATAAAATTTTCAATTCTACCCCAGGCACCAAAGTGCCAGTATTAGCTTCCTATTGCTACAGTAACAAATAGCGACAATCTCTTAACATTTTAAGAATGGAAACACAATTCTAAATTATTTTATATATTTTTTCTAAATCAAATGGTCATGCTTTAATTGTTCATTAACATATTCACCTACCCACCTCCTCTCAAACTCTATTTGATCTGATAGAACTCTAAAGCACAAAAAGAAAAGCTCAACACCTCCAAAATTATTTATATTAACCTTTTCTACTGACAGTAAAATAAAGTTAGATATAAAAAAATGAAAGATAATAAATGAGTTTGGAAAAGAGTATTCCTATCTTTAACATTTGAATTAGAGAAGAAACCATAAAAAAATTATGACACATTTAGAATCCTAATAGAAATCTTGCATGTAAAAGCTTGTGAGATGCAGCTAAAATATTACATTGATAATATATTTTATCAATATATTACACTGATAATATGTTTTATATACAGTAACCAATAGCCACAATCTCTAACATTTTAATAATGGAAATACAATCCTAAATTATTTTATATCTTTCTCCAAAATCAAATGGTCATGCTTTAACTGTTCATTAACATATTCACCTACCCACCTGTAATTAGAAGCCACATGTGCTCTTAATCTAACTAGTTCAATAAATCAGCTTTCTAAGGGCATCTTGTGCCTGGGTAACAAGAAATAAAATTTTCAATTCTGCCTCAGGCACCAAAGTGCCAATCACACAGATACACACACACACACACACACACACACACACACACACACACACACATATGATGTACAGTGTTACCTCGAGATACGAGTTTAATTCCTTCGGTAACCTTGCTCATATATCAAGTTGCTCGTATCTCAAAGCAAATTCCCCCATTGAAATCAATTGAAATGCCCTTAATCCGTTCCAGCCCCCAAAATGCCACCCCAGTTGTTCTTGTTACATGCTTTTGAATAAGAAAAATGTATTTATAAATGACAAATATTGTATAAAAACATAATAAAAGGGAATGTAAAGGAATAAACTGGTTTTATAAAGTGTATTTACCTACTCTTTACACTCTTAATGCTACACTTTCTCCCTAAACTGAATGTAACTTAACTAATCTTCACTGAACTTAATCGCTACTGGTCTTTGCATTTTTGGCCGATTTAAAAAAAAAACATGTCCAACGAGGTTTGCCTCTTCCTCCCTTTCAGAATGTTTCTGAAATGGGTGAGGCAAGTTTCATTGAACAGCTCCGATGCACGACCAGTAGCAACTTTTTCGGGGTGTGTGACACCCTCTCCCACATTCCTAAGATCTCCTTTATCTCACTTGTAGAGATCTCCTCCACCTCTGGCTCCTCCTCGAAACCAATTTCTTGGAGAACCTCCGCATGTTGCTGAGACTGCAACTCTTGTAACTCCTCCGTGGTGAGTTCCAGAGAGTGCTCCTCGACGAGCTCATTCACGTCTCTCTCATCCACCTCCAGGCCCATGGATTGTCCCAGAGACACTATCTCCTCCTCCACTGGCACCTCGGGTTCGAATCCTTCGAAGGTCCTTTTGGCTACGGCCTCAGGCCACAGCTTCTTCCATGCAGAGGTCAAAGTCCTCATTGTAACACCCAGCCAGGCCTGATCAATAATTCTGAGGCATATCACGATGTTAAAGTGGTTCTTCCAGAACTCTCGAAGGGTGAGGTTTGTGTTCTCCGTCACCTTAAAGAAGCGCCAGAACAGGTGCTTGATGTACAGCTTTTTAAAATTAGAAATCACCTCCTGATCCATGGGCTGCAGGACAGGAGTGGTGTTGGGAGGTAGGTAGACAACCTTTATAAACTTGAACTCTTCGAGGAGTTCATCTTCGAGGTTTGGTGGGTGAGCAGGAGCATTGTCGAGGACAAGGAAGGCTTGCAAGGTTAGGCTGTTTTCCTGTAGATATTTCTTAACAGAAGGGCCGAAAACCAGGTTTACCCACTCCACAAAGAACTGCCTGGTGACCCATGCCTTCGGGTTTGCCCTCCACATAACTTGCAGTTTATCTTTTAAAATCTTATGTGACTTAAAGACTCTGGGGTTTTCCGAATGGTATGTGAGCAGAGGCTTGATCTTGCAGTCGCCACTCGCATTGGCGCACAGTGCGAGTGTTAGCCTGTCCTTCATGGGTTTGTGGCCTGGCATCGCCTTCTCCTCTGCCGTTATATAAGTCCTATTCGGCATCTTCTTCCAGAAAAGCCCTGTCTCCTCACAGTTGAAGACTTGCTGGGGGATATATCCTTTGGCTTCTATCAGTTCGGAAAAAGTTTTGAGGTAATCCTCAGCTCCCTTCACATCCGAACTTGCTGCCTCACCATGCCTGACAATGGAGTGAATGCCGGACCTTTTCCCGAAGTTATCAAACCAGCCTCTACTGGCTTTAAATGAGTCTTTCGATGATTCGTCTGTGGAAGTGCGCGGGGTCTGCTCCAGCAAATCACCGTAAATCACTCGTGCCTTCTCGCATATGATGCCCTGTGTTAATGTATCTCCTTTAAGCTGCTTCTCCATCACCCACACCATCAGTAGATTCTCCATCTTTTCATGGAGAGAGCTACGGAGCTTAGAAATTATTGTAATGCCTTTAGCTGTTGTTATACCCTTTATCAACTCCTTCTGTTTAAGCACAGTGCATATCTTTGAAGTACTACGCCTGTATTGCCTCGCCAAGTCAGCCACTCGCACACCTTGCTCATATTTTTCTATGATTTCACGCTTTAATTCAATAGACATCATCCTCTTCTGAGCACTGATCTTTCCACTCGCTTTCTTCAGACCCATGGTTATAAAAAGAAATGTGATAAAGTATGTAAATTCACAAAAGATGCTTCGACAACGAGGTAAACAAGCACACTGACTGAGGCGTGGGAAACCATGAGAGCTCGAGTCACGATAAACTGGTGGGTCATGTGCAGCCGGCCGATCCGCGAGATTACTCGTATCTCAAATGTTGCTGGTATTTTAAAGCAAAAAATCGCTCACTTGATGGCTTGTATCTCAAAAATCTCATATGTTAGGGCACTCGTATCTCGAGGTACCACTGTATATGGTTTACCTGCTTATTTGGTTTTGGAAACTATGCAAGCCTAATTCATTATTAAGAAAACTCTAAATATTCCTCCATATTGCCATTGAATATATTAAGTATCTAAATATTGCATTTAGGTATTAAATTTATAATATATACTGCCGTATTTGTTAAATTAAATCAATACATATGCTAAGAAATTCATTATGTATATTATATTATGTATATTATATTATATTATGTTATGTATTTTATGTATGGTAGGACCAAGCAAAGATAATTTCATATCAGGAAATCTCTTTATGTAGGTCATCAGGTAAAAGAGTAAAGAGAAGGGCATATGGTCATGTTACTAAACATAGAAAAGAATTTAATAAAATTTAATGTTCATTGTGGATTTTAAATGTCAGTGGGATGGTCGGATGGTGGATGGTTGCTTGCATTAACCCAAGGTCAACAGGAATCCCCAATTTTGGGTGCAAGGAAGAAGCAAATTTTTTTTCCATTTTTTTAAAAAATTAAGGTATTACATGTGTACATATTTTCCCATTGCCCCGCCCCCTCACCCCACTCCCACACATGACCTCACCTCCAGTGTCCTGCATCCATTGGTTATGCTTATATGCATGCATACAAGTCCTTCGGTTGATCTCTTATCTCCCCCACCTCTCCCTAACATTCCTGCTGTAATTTGACAGTCTGTTTGATGCTTTACTGCCTCTGTATCATCTTTTTGTTTATCAGTTTATAATGTTTTATATTATGCTGCCATAAAAAAGAAGGAATTCGTACCATTTTGAGCAACCTGGATGAAACTGGAGTGAAATTAGCCAGTCAATGAAAGAAAAAATACCAGAAGATCTCACTCATTTATGGATAATAAAGGAAGAAGCAAAATTTACTCAGTGCAAAACAGCTCAATTGTGATACAGCACAGCTGTGAAAACAGCATGCTGTGAGGCAGTCCTGGGGCAGGTGGTCCTGGGGTTAGGCCCTTCTCCAGCTAGAAAGCTCTGCTCTCACCTGCTCTGGTCTGCTTTCTTCTGCTCTGTCATGACATATCTGGGGTTTCAGGTCTAGGCAGGGAAACACAGTCTTCAGTGGAAAGGGAAAGTTAGCTCCCAGAGCCACAAGGGCAATGATTTCTAGAGACAAAAGTCCCCTCCTCTGGTCTCTGATTGTTTCTTCCTCCTGTTAATATGTACTTCAAATCATCGCAGATGATTGGTCCAAAAGGCATTGTTCTGATTGGTCAAAATGGAGCTTCTCTTTTGGTTGGTGAAGAAGCTGATGATGATATAGCTGAGCAGCTACAATTGGAACTTCACTTAAATAAGATTTCAGGAACTTCTGAACTCCTGTATCAGGCATAGCAGGAACACAGTGCAGACAGATAGTTCAGTGCAGAAGGCGGATAATTCATTGCAGGCTTCTCCCCAAAGTATAGTATGCATATGAGGGCCTTGTGTAGAAGAAGCTATTGGACTGTTTGTTTTTTTCATGAGTTTATTTGTTTCTTAATTTGAGCCGAGGTAAGCCATCAGGAATCCTTTTGTTAGGAATCTTCTTTTTCAGGGTCCACAAAAAAAAAAAAAAAAAAAGGGAAAGATCAAAATGCAAAACAAAGAAATCCTTTCACTATTGGGTTAAATATTCTCAAAAACTTACTGAAAGCAGCTTACTTAGTGGTGCAACTTTAGAAAACTTTAAAGTTCCGAGACAGATTTAGGATTCTTGTCATTATTGCTTCTATTTAACATTTTATTGGAGTTCCTAACCAACATAATAAGAAAGAAAAAGAAACAAAAATTATAAGTATTGAAAATAATGAGACAAACTTTGTTGTAAGAATATTATTTTCTACATTAAAAAAATCCAAGAGAATCTACAAAGTGTTAGAAATAATGATTGTTCAACATAAAAATTTAGTAATATTGGTATGTCTATATGCCAGCAACAACCAATTCAAAACTATAATTTACAAAATATAATTCCCAATAGTAAAGAACACCATTAGAAGATCATGAATAAAAGAAATACATTTTATTAATGGACACGAACCATACCTAAGTCAATGGAGAGATATATATAATATTTATTTGTGATGTTTCAATATTCTCAAATTTTTATTTTCTCTAAATTTGTGCACAAATTACATGCAATTTCAATAAAATATGCAAGGAAAAACAACTATTAATGCCAGCACATAAGTGGCATTATGTGAACCTGCTTTCAAATGCCAAACTGACCAACAGACAGTGTCAACAAATACTGCCCCGATCTCCCATGGCATGTAAGAACATCCTCAAGTATAAAGGAACGGGGGTGCAACAAGAAGTTTGTGTTTTTTGGATTCCACAATTGCACCCTTTCTCAGAGCCATTGGGTTAATGCTGTATGCTGATAGCCACCAACTTCTGTTAATTTTCTACTTTTTTGTGTGTAAACAAATCAGGGAATAATAGTGTGTTTTGTTTCCCTTACTCAGTCAATATGTAACTTACTAGAAATGCAAAATTGCAGCAGTAATCTTTGATGAAACTCAATAAGGTGGCTCTCAAATTCATATGAAAAGGTAAAAATTATAACAATAATGAAGCCAATTTTGAAAATAAAATGAGGGGGAGCTTGCCTATTGAGTAATGTTTTATCTAAGTGATACTTTTTAAGAAATCACAGTATTCATGCATAGATGAAAAATAATTAACCAATAGGTCAGCATAGCCCAGCATTAGAGACACAAATTAAATAGGAACTTGGTGTGTGACAGGTGTGACACTACTGATCAATAGGGCAAGATTTCAATACTAAGTAAGTGAGGTTGAGATAACTGGTCAGATTTGTCAGATGGACACAAATAAAAATTTAGGTTTTTACGTCACACTTCATATTTTTTCCCAAAGATTAAAGGTATGAAAATCAAAACTGTAATTTTTTTTTCAGTAAAAGTATAGAAGAATATCTTTACAGGACTGTGGCAGGAACCCCTGAATAAGACACCAAAAGCACAAGTCAGAAAGAAAGAGTTGATTACATGAAACTCTTCTGCTTGACCAAAGTCTCCATAAAAAAAAGTGAAAAGATAAGCCACAAACAGGAAGAAGATATTCGCCACATACATGACTGACACAGTTTTAGAATTCAGAACATGCACAAGACTTTTACACACCAATCAGTAAGAGCTCTTAGGTGACAATGGACCATTTAAAAAAGGAGGAAACAAGGTGACTAATAACTGTAAAAAGATAGGCAACTTTATGAGTAATCAGGAAAATGATGAATTTAAAAATTTAGATATTTCATAATCATCAGATCAGAAAGTTTGACAAAATGAAGTGTTGGCAAAAAGTAAAGAAATAAGTATTTCATGAACACTGTTAGTCAGAGCCAAATTAGTTTAATGACTTTGAAAAATATTTTGGCAACTCCACTATAAGTCTATTCACCAGATAAACTCTTACACATGTGCACAGGGAGACATGTCCAAAAAATAATTATTGAAGCCTATTTTTAATAACAACAAATTGAAGATGTCCCAAAAGTCTATCAGCTAGTAAACAAGACTAAACTTGGTGTATCCCTCAATTGAACCTTATACAACAGATTAAATGAATCAAGTACAGACAACTGATTTTGGTGTAAAAGTGGGCTCTTAAAGGAAAGGTTACAGAAGTGTCAATACAGTGGGATGACATTAATATAAAAATTTAAAAACACATAAAACAGTATGAATTTTATGGATTCATATATATGCATTAAATTCTCAAAAATATACATGGGACAGATATACAAAACTTCCTGATTATAATCAGGAAAGAGACTAGGATTTGGGTGCGTTATCAAAGGAGTTTCAATTATACTGAAATGTTTTATGTCCTCAAGAATGTTTTAAAGCAAAATCAGCAACCTGTTAAGATTTAAGTATTGATAGTAGGTACATAAATGTTATTATACTACCTTTCTTCTTTTCTGTGGGTTTGGAATTTTTAAAAAATAAAACATATAAAAAAGATGAATTACAAAACTATATTCTGATCCTCTTTTGTGTAAAGTTTTAAAAAGTGTCTCTCTGTGTGTGTGCACGTGTATGTGTTAGTTTTAAAGTGCTCTCCTAGTAAGCACTATAAATGGAATTACTTAAACTGTGCAAATTTTTTTTCACACAGCTCTGGAAGCTAGAGGTCCAAGCTCAAGCTACTAGCTGAGTTTCTTCTGAGCCCTCTCTCTTTGCCTTGACAGTGGCCATCTTCTCCCTGTATTTTCATATATTTTTTTTCTCCATGTGTGTCTGTGTGCTAGGCTCCTCTTCCTATAAGGAAACCAGTTGTATTGAATTAGAGTCCATCCTAATGACCTCATTTAACCTTGTTACTTCTTTAAAGGCCTTATTTCCAAAAACAGTCATATTCCCAGGTACTGGGGATTAGGTCTTCAACCTACGATTTGGGGAGGAACACAATTCAGCCCATTACTGTGTGTGTGTGTGTGTGTGTGTGTGTGTGTGTGTGTGTGATATTTTCCCACCTTTCCATCTTTTCTCATTGGTTCATGGTCCCAGGCCTGATGCCATCATCAGCTCGAGCTTGTCTTTATCTTCCTCCTGGGAAGCCAAGTCATATATACACATGGGCATCCCTTTCCACCATCCCATGTCTATCCCCAACTCAAACCCCAAACACCTTGGTCCCATGACTGAGTACCTCCTAGAACCTCTCTTTTTTACTTTGATACATTAACTTAAAACACTTCAGACTAAACCCCCGCAAAATCAATCATGCCACGTGCACATTATAGAGAGTAATGGATCATACTGCTAGTTTACTCTATACTTTCTATCTTATGTGAGACTCCTTGTAAGTTTTTATTTTGTTTGTCTCAGTCTTTATGTATGAAAAAAGCAAGCAAATAATCATTAGTGTATAAGAAGTAAGAATATAAACTCTATAAACATGGGCAAGTTCATTTTTCTAAAAAAGTCTAATTAAAATTATCCTATCACAATACTACAGATATTTTAAATAAGAACATCTTTGTTTTGAATCTAGCTGAACAGTTTTATATTCTACCTCAATGTGATTCAGCACCCTTATGCACTGGGAATGAAAACAAATTCATGTCATTGACCTGAAGTGATACAGACTCATTTAGAGAATGTGCACATTGTTAGCGGTGATGACTGAGGACACCTCCAAAAAGTGGTTTAAACATGAGCTCAGCCTGTGTTGTTTGTGGCTAAATCAAATGGATGAAACAGAGGGGAACCCATTTTTGGTCAGAATTATTATTGTACAAATTTTGAGAAAACTCAGGTAAAATGACGGTCCCTGGGCATTGAACCACTATGAAGCAGATCAGCCCTGTGTATCTCACTAGAGCAATAAAAATATCCCAACTATCAGGAAGAAACAGGGGATTGGGAGGAGAAGGGTGAATTTTAACTCGGAATTCCTAATCCCATCTATTAAAAATCCATATTATTAGCAATTATTCTGTGAGTATAGATAGATAGGATACAAATTCCTAAACTTGATGCTTGGGGTACATTTAATGACGGAGAAAAAACTGGGATAAAATGTAATATGCATTCCTGCAACCACCCTCAGCTGTCTTCCTGGATTATTAAGTACCTAGCTCTGTAAACTCCTACTTTTTTCTTTAAAAATTGTTAAAAGCAGAAATTCTAGCATGTCAATAGCAGAGTAATATCCAAATCATATATTATTCCTTCCAAGAGGTTGGAAAAAAGGCAATGTGCATCCCCAATTAGGACAAGACTAATCGCAGAGCTAGTGCCAGGTCTATGGAGATTTCCCTGGCGAGCTCATCTTTTTATCACATGTCACAGCTTCTCCCAGTCTCAACATGCTCTCCGGAGCTGACCCCCTTCTCACCACCATTCCGGGGAAAGAGCTTTCTATAAAATCTACCCAATATAGGGCTGGCTTAGTTCAGGGGCTCTGGTGGTAAAAAACACCAAGAAAACATATCCAGAGCTACAGAAGCCCTCCATCAATCTGAGGGCAGTGACTTGACTCATCCTAATATCCAGATCAACAATTGGCAATTCATAGTGATTACTTGATTTGGGGATTTATATGAAATAATACTGGCTGTAAATAGCCCAAGTGTCATTCCCCTTTCATTGCTTTTGATCTTTTTCATCCCTCTATGTGCATAGCTGTGATTGCTTTGGAAACATGAGTGTGCTCACCTGTGAAAATACCGCCTGCCTCCCCTCACCCCCCACCACAGTTACACATTTAGAAGTTGTGAACACAGTTTGACATTCTATTTTTGAAATCCTGCTTAGCTAGGGTAAGACATAAAACTCATAATCATGGAAGGCTGTAAGATTTGGCATTAGTGCCTTTCTCCTCCACCTGGATTGTTTAAGAAGTATTACCCTTGTCACTCCCTATCATCTATAAAACAAAATATCCTTTCAGCTTTGCTCATTTTGACCTGGTCCTGCAAGCCTAGAGAAATGCATTACTTTGTCCATTCAAGATAGGCACAGTTGAATCCAATGATGGTGGACACCAAGCAGTGCCAGGATGCCAAATGTTGTGATATTTCAGCAGGGCATTGGTTGACCTGATCTGAAGTCATCAGAAACCATAAACTTTCTTTAGTGCCTGAGACCTCAGGGAGATAGGATGATGAAGACTAAACCCCATTTAGAGCCCAGTATTTGCCTCAGGATCAAAGAATCTTGGGGTGGGTAGAACACCTACTAGCTCTAAAACTCCCTGGTTCTGACTCAATGTTGCATCAGTCTTGTTAGAAAAACAAAAATAAGAATATAAATAAATGTTCACTGAAGTGGTATTGAATTGACCTGGCTGGAGATTAAAATGTTCTTTGTATCCTTTCTTCTCTCCAGTTACATGGAATTCTCTCAACCCACACTCCTGAGAGAGCCAAGATAGATGATGAAGTGCTATTAAATATCTTGCTGACAATATATAGGAACAAAAAGATTTTCAGCAAAGACTTCTGTGAAGGTTGCAAGGACAGGTGAGGGCAATTGTTTTCTGAAGTACAGTTGTCATTCTGTGTTAATAACTGCAGCTGACCTTTTCCTGACAAAGATTCTTTGCTGGGTTCCATGTTGAGCAGCCAGAATGATTTAAAATTTAAGCCCTGCCAACAGGGTACAGTCTATCTGAGTGAGCAAAGCACTGCACTTTGTTTGCTCCAGAGCATTTGCCTGTCATGGAAGCCCTGTGAAAGGTAAAAAAGTAGGATGAGGAATAATCCAAGGGCTGCTCTCTGGAGCTCACTATGCTTGGTAACTAAAGAGATTCATGCTTAGAACTACAAGTCAAATACTTTTAAAAAAATCAACTGAGATATCAGTTCTTCTTTTATCTCAGGGATACATTACTAAAAATGACTAATAAATATTTGTGAATTTCTTTCCACCAGTAGACCTAGACTAATCCCTCACTATAGATCCCCCTCCATTAAAACTCATCTTCTCATTCAACCCCTTTTTAATTGATGTCTTGGTCCAATTCTTATTTCATATTCCTCCTATCAGCTTTCCCACAGCTTCATTTGCACTGATACCCAGTATTCCTTGAGCTACTGGCACTAGTCATGAGCTCTCTAGAGAGCTTTATGGTGTATTATCTTCAGCTGTTGTTTAGCTAGGATCTTCTATTTGTGCATGAATCCATCAAATTTGCTTTGTCTCTAGAAGTAAAAAAATGAATAAATAAATCAGTAGCAAACTGTTGATTTACTATCAATTGCAGGCACTGTGTTAGGTCTTAAAGAAAAGCAGAGAAAGGTCAACTATAAGGTTGACCCTCACAACAAAGCTAGTCCACAAGCGCCTAAGTAGTCAAAGTGGGAGCTGTGAAAGAGGCCATTCAAGGCTGAGGAGATAGTTTCCAAACTGAGGTCAGCAGGAAGTAGGATCCAAGACCAAGAGTTCCCTAATGCTGATATCCATTGAATTTATACATGCTTAGACTGAGGCCCAAGGCAATTTGCTATTGGCAAGGACCATCAGAGTCAGGATGGCATAATACTAGTAATAGCAAATAATAATGAATTACAAATAATGAATTTCAGCACTTCTTAAGAGTCAGACCCTGTGGTAAGACCTTTACATGAAGTATATCATGTCCGACCGCACAGCAACCCAAGTGGTTGGTCATATTGTTTTTCTCCATGTGCACTAATGCAGAAATTCAGAGATGAGGCAGCTTTCTCATCGTCACAGAGTTAGAGAGCCATGCTGAGAACCCAGGGCTCTGCCACCATAGTCTGTGGTCCTTTAGCCTGCTATTCTTATTCTAACTTCCTTCAAATAAGAAGAAAAAATAAACTAAAATGAAATTAAAAATCCTTACCTGGATCCATGATTTCCCTGCTCTTAAGGAAATCTGACCCTGGTGTCTTTTGGTTCAAGGCTCCAAGAATCATTAAAAGCATCAGTCCTGCCTGGCCAGAGTGGCTCAGTTGGTTGACTGTCCTCCCATGTACTAAGATGTCACGAGTTCTATTCCTGACTGACCTGGGCACATAACCCAGGTTGCAGACTTGATTCCCATTTAGGGGGCATGCAGGAGGCAGTCAAATGATGTCTCTCTCTCATTGATATGTCTACTTCTCTCTCTCTCTCCCTTCCTCTATTTTTCTAAATTCAATTTAAAAAACAAAAACAACACACACAAAAAACACATCAGTCCTAGATAGGATTTTTCACCAAAGGGCCTTGGTTAGCTCACTTACAAAATAAGAGGTTCAGAACAGATAATCTCAGGGGTCCCTTCTGGTTCTTAGAGTCTATGATTCCAAACAAATATTGCCATCCTCAACGACTGTAAATTTCAACTTTGTTCACAAGCCCTAAAGAGGAAGGAAAGAAAAGAAGAATTGATTGCATGCTTGTGCAAATTTAAGTAATAGAGAATCTAGATGCTACCCTTGTGAATTCCTGGGTGATATGCATGACTTGGAAAAAGAAGAAAAGTATTTCATGCAATACCATAGGGCACCCTTAGCGCAGCTTTTCATCCTGAAATAAAAATACAAGTGAGTTTTTCAAGTTAGTTGGTTGATGTATCACCTTGTTCCCCTCATCATTCTCATATGATTCAACAAACATTAGAAATTTTTCTGCTTAAATTCCTTTCTGCAACAGAAGTAAATATCTTACTTTTATCAAATACATTTCTTAAAGATAAAATACAGTTCTACAATGCTGTTTCAGATAGATTTGCCATAATTCAGGTACCCTCGTTCAAATAATGGACTATAAACATCATCCATCTTGGGGAGTCAGGAAGTACAGAACTGAGTCTTATTAAGGTGCTCTGTTATGAGGCCTAGTCACTGATACAATGAATTGTTTTTCAACTGGGCTGTGGCTGCCACTGTAAGTGTTAGGTTTGAATGAAAAGGCAATTAAGAAAGGAAGTTGGAACAAGAAACTCAAACTAAATACTCTTTTTCCAATGGTAACATAATTAAAATGCTGTTTAACTGCCAGTTGGCTAAAACTAAATAAAAATGTACAATTAGGACACCAGTGAGACCTACTATACCTCAACAAACCTCTTTCTTACTAATGCTACTTGATTCTTACCTTTCTTCCAGAATTGTTTCTAAGTGGTACTAAACTCTGCATGTGTGCAATGGAAAGACTGCATATCTCAATTCTCCATTTTATAACCTTTTACTTTAAAGCTGGTTGGACCCAAAGGATATAAGACACTTTTTGCCACTTTGTACAGGGCTGTTAACCTGAGAGTGTTCAAAACTCATACTTTCTATGCAACCATGGTAAAAAAAAAAATGCACTTCTTCGAAGTGCATTTGTGTAACAAAGTACAATAAAATGTAGTGGCTGAAAATACAGAATTATTATCTCACAGCTGTTTGGGTCAGGAATCTGGACATGACTTGGCTGGGTCATTGACTGGACTGCAATTAAGATTTTACTGGAATAGAATGTGTTTCCTAATTCATTCAGTGGTTGTCTTCAGTCTTTAGTGCCTTGAAAACTATTGGATTGAGGGCCTCAGGATCTTGCTGATGGTTTGCTATAGGCCACATGGCCTCCCCAATATGGCAGATAGCAAGATAAAGTCATAATCTTTTGTAATTTTAATCATATAATTTACATCCCAGCACCTTATCACATCCCATTGGTTAAAGATAAGTCATTAAATCAATCTGTTGACACTCACAGCGGTATTTCACAAGGGTGTAAATACGATACCCTGGAGATCCTTATGGGGCATTTTAGAAGTTATGAATGAGGTTCCAAGACTTGACCAATTCCAATATGATAATTAGAGACCAGGATTTAATTAAGTAGCCTTCTTACCAATATTTACAGCAAAATTATCATCCTAGAAAGAATATGATCATCAGTTATAGGTGCCCCCCTCACTTCTCATAGTTATTACTTAAAAACAGAATCTTTCCTGTAAATAGTTAAAATCACACTGTTATATTATTTTTCTCATAATTTACACTAATAACTCTGATAGTTTACTTGATAAATTAAATTATGCTGCTATTAGTGTGACCTAAGTGTATAAAACTGTTTTGAATTTACCAGAAAACACCTGTGGCAACTTGGGCACGTCTCTTTTCCACTTTGGGCCTAAATTTCCTTACATGAGAAACAATAAATTTCATTAGATGGGGACTTGGCTCCCTATTCTTTGTCATAACATGGCTTTATTTTGGGATCATCAAAAGAAGTAGTAATCAATAGCTCACTGGATTTCTTATAATCAATACTAGTGGTCCAGTGCACAAAATTCATGCATGGGGTGTTCCCTCAGCCCAGCCTGAACCCTCTCCAATTGGGGACCCCTTGGGGCATGTCTGACTGCTGATTTAGGCCTGATCCCTGTGGGAGATATCTCTTTCACAATCTGGAACCACTGGCCCCTAACTGCTCACCTGTCTGCCTGCCTTATCACCCCTAACTGCCCCTGCCTGCTTGCCTGATTTCTCCTAACCCCTCTTCCTGCTGCCTGATCACCCCTAACTGCCCTCCCCTTCAGGCCTGATTGCCCCTAACTGCCTCTGCCTTGGCCCCCACCACCATGGCTTTGTCCAGAAGGAAGTCAGACATCTGGAAGATTGTCAGTAGACCTATTCTAATTAGCATATTACCCTTTTATTAGTATAGATAGATTATATAGGATAGGATTGCTTAAATGGGGGGGGGATTTTTCAGCAGAAGGAGATGCTCTTGGCAGACAAAAATACATAATCCCTGTATCTGGACTGATAACCAGCCATATGCACTATACTGCCAAACCAGTCATTAAAAAATTGAACTATTTTCTTGTACTTTATAACAAATAGCTGTTGCCCTTAAAACCCCTCCTCAGCCCCTATCTTAGGTTCTGCCTTCATAGTTCACTCAGATTAGGTTCTGATTGGTCTGTTTCTATGCCAGTCAGTGTAAAAACTCTGCCTCCTGGCAGCCATTGACTCCTTGCAGTTCATCCAGATTTGGTTCTGATTGGTCAGTTTCTATGCCAGTTAGCATATCTGGGCCTATCTCCTGGCCTGATCAGAGAAGCAAGGCTGATCAGCAGCTGCCCCAGGCTATTGACGAGAGGGCTGAACTGCTAACCTCTTGGAAAGAGAGAGACAGAGAGAGAGAGAGAGAGAGAGAGAGAGAGAGAGAGAGAGGTTCGCCAGCAGCCTGGGGTGGATGCTGATCAGCCCCACCTTTCTATCTTTCTGAGAGGCCAGCAGTTCACCCTACTCACCAGTCTCCCGCCCACCCAAGTCTGCTGTGTACGAAGCCTGAAGTTTGGTCATCCCTTTTGGTCATTTTGGACGTTATGGACCCTGGCTTTTTATATATATTGATTGAACTGTAAGCCCCATGAGGGCAGAAAATTTTCCTTCAGTGACATATCACAAGTTCCTAGAACAGGGCGTGGCACATAGCTGACTTATTCAGAAATCAATCAATAAATACTGGTTTAATAAATGTATTAAATGTACATTGCTGGCACAAATGTGCATTGGTACAAGTGAACCATCCCATAAAATAAAAGTGTAATACACAAATTGACCCTAATAGTGAAACAATCAGAAGGACCACTTGACTGGTCACTATGAGGTGCATTCAGTCCCTCCCCACGGGCTGTCAGGCTATCATTTCCTGATGATGAATGGGGAACTGGGGGTGTTTGGCAGGGGATGCAGGTGGCACCAGGCCAAGGCCCTTGCCCCACCTGTTGCCCATACGCAGAGGGTGGCAGGCTCTGATCGCCCAATGGCAAACAGGGAAACAGGGATAGGTGGTGGCAGAGGGTGGGTCTGACTGCAGGCAGCTGGGGAAGATGGCTCTGATCACAGGCCAGGCCTAGGGACCATACCTGCACATGAATTTCTTGTGCCAGACCTCTAGTTCTATATAATAAAAAAAAACTAATGCAAATTGTCCCCTTGACTGGGAGTTCAACCTCTCACTATGATGTGTGCTGACCACCAGGGGGCAGCGTGGAACATAGTGGCATCAGTGATGTGGTGCTGGCAGTGGGCAGCAATGGAGGTGGTGCCAGCCCCAATAGGCCCTGATGAGAACAGGGCCATGGCAGGATAGTGGAGCAGGTGGTGCCAGGCTAAGGTGGGTGTGAGCAGGGCCTGATTGCCTTGCTGATTGCTCTGCAGATGGTGACCAATGGCATTGGGGGGGGCATGGCTGCCCTCTAGCTCCCAGGCACTAAGGGAACTGGGCAGGGATTTGATGACTTAGGCAGAGGGGGACGTATGGGGGCCTGGGGCCCAGGTGCTATCTAGGGCCCAGAGGTCAGCTGTGACCTGCCCTTTTATGACAGATGCTTATACTTTGATGTCCAGCCAGACCTAAGGATTGTACCCACTCACAGATTTTGTGCACTGGGCCTCTAGTATTTCATATAGAGGTTAGATTTTAACATCAGTTGAATAAGGGAAGCTGTGTAACATAAAAATGACCATATGGGTGATTATCATGGGGGACTTTGTAACCCGCACTGAACTTTGGCAGGTTCATTTGTCCCATCTTATGCTCCCTCTAGGATATACACTTGCATCTATGCTGCGTTTTTGGAAAGTATCAAGATTCTTAATGATGTTCACACAATTGGACTCAGTATGGCTACAGTTTAGAAATTATCACTATGTAGGGTTCTATAATGCAGTGTCATTTTTAGTAGCAAAATTCAGAGCTATTAAAATGTAAAATAGAGAAAAGTTAAATAATTAATTTATGTATATGTAATTAAATACTCTGAGGCCTTTACAACTCTAGGCTAATGTTACACACCCGTTTTACCAGTGGGAAAGCTAAAGTTAGAGAAATTTTGTTCCTTATTTAGTGTTAAAGTGTTATAAATCTGTGCATTGGAAAATGGACCTCTGGTCATTCCAACTCCAATTTACTGTGAAAGTCTTCTCTATACTCTTCCTTGGGGTCCTCTGGCATGCTTGCCTCCTCTAATGTATGGTGGGATAGGTGGAAGAAAGGCCCCTCAAACATGTCTACATCCTAATGCATGGAATCTATAAATAGGTCATTTTACATGGCAAAGAGCAATTAAGTCTGCAGATGGGATTGATGTTGCTAATCAGCTGGCCTTAAAATATAGAGATTAATTGGAGTATCTGGTGGGTCCAATGGAATCATAAGCGTCCCTAAAAGTGAAAGACAGGAGCAGAAGAGAAACGGAAATGTGGCTGGAAAAATAGATGTGATGTGCTGGCTTTGAAGATGGAGGGAAGGGGCCGTGAACCAAGGCATGATGGCATCCTGAAGAAGTTGAAAAAGGTGAGGAGACATTTCTCTTCAGAGTCTAGGAGGACTGCTGTCCTGCTGACACTGTGGTTTCAGCCCAGTGAGACTCATTTTCAACCTCTGACCTCCAGAATGCTGGTAATCAATTTGTATTGTTTAAGCCAGTGGTCAGCAAACTGCAGCTTGCAAGTCACAGGTTTGCCGCTCTGTTGACTAATGAGTTTGCCAACCACTGGTTTAAGCCATTGAGTTTATGGCAACTGGTCAGAGCAACCAAAGCAAACTAATACAGATGGGTAGCTAGCCACTTCTCAAAACCGCACCCACATTTCAAATCTTTCAAGGCAATGTGGAGGAATGAAATAAATTTTTATTGACTTGGATAAACCTGAAAGATAGATTTTGAAATACACTTCTGATGTCTCATCTCAAATCTTTGCACAAAAACACATTCTGATTTATTTAAATTACATTTTGTAACACATCTTGGTAAAAATTACGTGCAATTACATGCTGCTTTTGGCCATCTCAGTTTGGATTACCTCTCACATATGGTGTTTCACAGTGCCTTGAATTTCTCTGTTTCCTTAAATTTCTTAGACATAGATATGGTGGTTAATTAAATCACCTTCAATAAGTGAATAGATTAATAACTGATGAGGTTGAGGACCTACTCAAAGGTTTACTCATAGTCTGTAGCCTGGGCTCCTCAGTGGGATGTAATGAAGAGTGTTTCCTCTTACACAGTTTGCCAGCCTTAGATTGTTAGATAGCAAATAAAAGAGTCATCAAGTTATATGGTTACATATTAATCATTAGATTTCAGAGTTGGTCATAGTTACGTTATTTATGACAATTTTATGCACCAAGTGCAATATTCAGTAGCACATAGACAGTTACATATATTTAGGGGCTTGTAACTGAAGAAAAGGGGGTTTGGTTTCTCTGTGTGCCCTTTGTTTACTTGCATGAACCCGCAGATGCATTTCTAATTAAGTCGGGACATCATCCCAAGATGTGACTGTTGTTCAAAGAGCACAAATTAAACGGCAAGAACTGAAGGCAACCCGAAGTTTCCTGAGAGCAATCTTAGAGCTTGGAGAATTCATAAACCAAGTAAACCTTCTGACATAACTATAAAATGTGGTATAAACCCTAGAAAAAAATGGCCATCTTGAAAGGGTAACAGCACTTTTATGAGAATTCCAACTGCACCATGGCAACATCAACCCGTCAAAGCAAATGAAGGGTAGTAAAAGTAAAATTAAACATGATGAAGGGGACACCAGCTTGCTAACAGCTTTCCGAGCAGTAAAGCTTTCAAATGTTATCTCTTCATTGGTCTGTTCAATCACACATGCCTGCTACCAAGCTCCATCATATTATGTATCTTTCTCATCACTGCAGCCTGCCACAGGGTGATGGACTTGTCTTTATATTCACAAAAGAGGGACAGAGAGAGCTCCCTTCCCCCAAAGCAGCCCTCGCCTGTGTGCCCTCATCCCTCTTCTGTGTTTCTTCTCTCCCACTGTCCTGTCCTTGTCGTCACTTGCCCTTGTTTGGTGTCCAACATGAGTCTCTCTGGCAGTAACAAAGGTTGCCATGCAGCTCTGAGCTTTGGGGACTAAATATAGATCAACCCCCCATCCTCCCCTCTGTCATCCGAAAGACAGATTCCAATGTGCATCTGACTTTGTCCTTTCTCTTTGCTTCCAAAAATCATCATCTTTCTTTCACCATGCTCTTTTTCCTCTCAACAAATCCCTCTTCGCTACCCCTTCTCCAGCCTCCTGCAGGGAAAATTGTGAAGGCATTTTCATGTGTTTTAATGAACAGACTGACTAATCCTCTGGTCTGTATACCTCTGCCCTGTTTGCAGAGACTCAGAAATGTCAAGGTTACATTTATTCTCTGACCTACTGGGCCACCAGGGAGTCAGGACAAATTCTGGCCTTTTCAATGCTTTAAACCCCTTCCCGACTCTATTTCCCCTTTCCAGACAAGGAAGGTTCCCATTCATTGTGTATGCAGCGTTTGCACATGCCAAATTCTTCAGCCTGCAAACCAGTGAGTTATTCAACTGTATGGGAAAGGGAAACAAAAACAAAAACAAATGACTAATCAGCCAACCTAGGCTCCCCATAGCCCACACAGTGACCAGGAGATTCAGGGAAAAAGGAAAAAGCCTGGTTTCCATGCTGTGGTGCTTATAAGTAGTCAATAGGGGGTAGAAAGGGAAAGGGGAAAGCAACAAAAGAAAAGGCCAAGTTGCTCAGCCAAATGTCTCATAAAATTGCCATGTTTTAGCTTGAGTTTATTGTCTGTTTGTGTTAGTAACTGAATTGCTTTCTCTACTGTGGACGAGTATGTAAACGCATGTCCTTTTTCTACGGTCAACATTGAAGTGTGTTCCCAGTTAAATCAGCCCCTTTGATTCATTCATCTATTCAACACATACTTACTGAGCCCCAGCGGATTGCAGGGTAGGACTGAGAAAGCATTTGAAGTCTGAGAAAGGGCAGCTAGAGCTTAGGAATGAGTGCTTCAGCAAGAAGATCCCCAAGTGCTCTGATGGCTCCCACCATCTCTCTTTGCACATTTCTCTCCACATTTGCCTCCTATGAATCCAGCTTCAGGCCTGGGTTGTCCCAGCTCTAGCTTCCATCCAGGACTCTAGATGTCTGCCTTTGTCGATTTTCCAGCTCTTCTTTCATTCTTATGGGGTTACCATGTGCTTCTTACTTCTTGTCTAGAGTTTCTGCTTGAAGCACAGACATTTATTGAGGGGTAGGGATGGAGGGCTTAAAAATATGAATGAGATCATGGTTCCAAAAAGAAGGCATAAATATTCTAATGAATTTCATCATGTTGTGTGCTCATGTACATGCACAAACACACACATGCATTTATGCATGCTTAGGAGTATGTGCACATACATGTGCACTTACTACTCTAAGAAGAAGAAGGTAAGCCTAGAAATATGAAATAACTACCCAGAAGTATAGGGACCCTTGGCCTGAATTCCCTGAAAGAATCCTCAAGAAGTACTCACTCAGCCTGAAACAGACTTGCTCGGTTCTTGAATTTGCACTGCTCACTGTGATAAGAGACAGCCCTTGCCCAGAACAGGAATCTCCAACAAGAATGGAGGCAGACAGTAGCCAAGCAATAGAGAGTAGTATTTGGAGCCTAACTCTGTATTACTGTAACCAAGACCATCTGAGGCTCAGAGGAGGGGAAGTTGGCTTGGAGTCACAACAAACATTTGCATGATGCTAGCACACACCCTGCATTATTCTTATCTTTTTACCTTGCTCACAAGCCTCACAACAACCATATGTGGGCTACAGTTATTCAAATCATTTTTGCAGAGAGGGTAAAACAGAGGCCTAGAGAGTCTGAGTAATTTGCCTCTTGCCACAGATCGAGTTAGTGGCCAGCTGGGACTTGAACCCAGGCAAAGTTAAATTTAGCAGCTGGGCACTTAACTCCTACATCAGTATTGGTAGTTTTAATACACCTACTGCCTCCTTAAATCCTGTTTCCCCTCAGTTGCCAAGTCCTCATCAATCCACCGTTCCTTCTAACCATGTTACCTTGTAACCATTACCTTGTGAAGTTTCATTTACCATAACTGTCTCCCCAGTGACTTTAAGTAGATTCTCCCATCTGTGCCTCCATACGCCCCCACTGAAGTCGATGGGCCACAGGCATTCAGCTGCTTTCCTGAGCAGTCCAAATCGACTCCTCCCCACTGCTCTAACTACTCCTGGAGTTTTGCCTTCTAATGCAGGGTTTACAAGGGAGTCATCATGACACAATTACCCTCAGCCACACGGCGCTGACAATGCAATCATCTGTCAGCAAATGAGCTGAGCTGTGCCTGCATGAGGCTGTCTGGACCACATTCTACAAAATCAGGTTGTTACCCCTGTGCCTTCGAAACAAACACAAACAGTGGGGCTCTCCATGACCCAGAAGGGGAGCGCTTCTCTCCAGCTTTCCTGCCCACATACTGAGATTCAGATAGAAACTACCAAGGTAGCAGGAAAATATCTCAAGACAAAATGCCTTTGTCCTATCTCTTTGGATAAAAGGAGTTGAAAGTGCTTTGTACAAGTCTTCTGTAAACCAATTTTAATATTCCCTGCACATCTTTTCACTGAGGAATGTGTTCTGGTGCTACCTGGCAGATAGTCAAAATGTAACCATCAGATCTAGTCAATGGATAGGGCATTCAGGTGGGTCACAAAGCCCCTGACCAGGGAAGGATGACCCTTTATTTTGTCACTCTTCCTCTCATTCCAACTCAACACTGTTTTATGGAACATTCGGAAAAGTTGAAAGGATTTTACAATGAACCACATTCCCACCCCCACTCAGGTTTTATTATACTTGTTTTATGCCATATCTATCCAACTTCTTTTCATTCAGTTATTGATTCATCTTAATTTTAAGTGCATTTTAAAGTAAATTTCAGACCTTGATACACTTCACCCCCAACACTTGAGCAGACATATCATTAATTAAATTTAGCATTTATTTATAACCTTCTCTTACCTTTTAGCTTTGATGGGAAGTTTGCATACAATTCAATGTAAAACATTAACTGGACCCTTCATTACTTTTGTTGTTGTTGTTAATCCTCACTGAGGGTATTTTTTCCATTGATTTTCAGAAACTGAAAGGGAGGGAGGAGAGAGAAAAAGAGGGAGAGAGAAAGAGAATAAATTTTGATGTATGTACACACCTGTGTAATCCAACCCCCTATCAAGTTATACACCATCATTCCAGAAAGTTATCTCATGCCATATTCCAGGCAATCCTGCACATCATCCTCCCCATGCCCCGAGGCAAACATGATTATGACTGTTTTCTCACTATAGATCAGTTCTGTTTGCTCTAGAAGGCATACACATGGAATCATAGAGAAGGTTCTCATTCATGGAAGGTTTCTTCCCTCAGCATATTGTTTTTGAGATTCACCCCTGTTCATTATCAGTAAATCATTCCTTTTTATTGCTGAGTAGTAGTCCCTATGTATGTATGTACCACACTTTATTTATCCACTTACCTGCTGATGAACTTCTGGGCTGTTTCCCCACTGTGGCTATTTTAAGTAAAGCTCTATGAATATCTGTGTATAAGTCTTTATGTGGATAAATGTTTTCATTTTTCTCTGGTAAATATATAGGAGTGGAATTGCTGGTGAGAGGGAAGGTACATATATGTTTAGTGTTTTTAAGAAATTGCAAATCCTTTTTCCCAAGTATTTATCTCATTTTACACACTTGCCAGTATTGGAAAGTTCAGTTTGCTCCACATTGGGTATTGTCAGTCATGTAATATGAGTGATTCTGGTGATGGTGCAGGTACCTTGCTGAGGTGTTCATTTACATTTCCAAGACAAGGAGTGATGCTGAGCACTTTTCCATGTGCCTTGATCATCCATCTATCGATAGTCTTTTGTGAAATGTACATTCAAACCCTTTATCCATTTTGGGAGGGGAGGTGGGGAGAGCAGAGGTTAATTATTGCAATAGCAAACATTTAAGGACTTTGCTTCTTTTTTTTTAAATATATTTTATTGATTTATTACAGAGAGGAAGGGAGAGGGATAGAGAGTTAGAAACATCTATGAGAGATAAACATTGATCACCCGCCTCCTGCACACCCCCCACTGGGGATATGCCCGCCACCAAGGTACATGCCCTTGACCGGAATCGAACCTGGGACCCTTCAGTCCGCAGGCCAACGCTCCATCCACTGAGCCAAACCGGTTTCGGCAGGACTTTGCTTCTTTTTAAAAATTTTATCTTTACTGTATTACAGATGTCCTTCCTTTTTTCCCCTATTGACCCCCTCCTCCCCACTCACACACCTTACCCCAGGCCTATTGTCTGTGTCCATAGCTTATGCATCCACTAAGTGGCTAGATTATTATGATCTCTGAACCCATAATAATCTGGCCACTCAGTATATATCCTATCTAATAAAAGAGTAATATGCAAATTGACCACACCTCTGCTACACTCACAAGCCACACCCACCAGCCAAGCCCACCAGCCAATCAGAGTGAGTATGCAAATTAACCCAATCAAGATGTCTATGGCCACAGAGAGCCAGGAGAGCTGCCTGGATTGCCCCTGGTGATGGAATTAGCCAAGCTTTCTGCAAAGCCTGGCCAGCAGAGGTTAAGGCAACAAAGTTTCAAAGGCTGCTGTGATCTGAAGACTTGGCTCTGCTCTAGAAGATAAATAAATCCCAGATACCAGAGCCTATGCTTTTGTTGCTAGGGGGTGAGGCTGGCCTGCAAACCACCACAGGCCCCTCACCCAGGCCACCCCATGCCCCAAGGGAACCCTCACTCTGATCCAGGACATCCTTCAGGGCAAATCAGCTGGCCCCCACCCATGCACCAGGCCTCTATCCTATCTAATAAAAGAGTAATATGCAGATTGACCATCACTCCAACACACAAGATGACTGCCCCCATGTGGTCAAAAGATCCTGCCCCCATGTAGACACAATATGGTCACCACAAGATGGCCAGCAGGGGAGGGTAGTTGGCAGGGACCAGGCCTGCAAGGGAGAGAAGTTGGGGGTGACCAGGCCCACAGGGTAGGGCAGTTAGGGGCAAACAGTCTGGCAAGGGAGCAGTTAGTCATCAATCAGAGAGAAAGAGAATAAATTTTGATGTATGTACACACCTGTGGGAGTAGTTAAGGGGTGATCAGGCTGGCAGGCAGAAGCAGTTAGGGGCAATCAGGAAGTCAGGCAGGTGAGCAATTGGGAACCAGCAGTCCTAGATTGGGAGAAGGATGTCCGACTGCCTGTTTAGGCCCAATGCAGGTAGGATTGGGCCTAAACAGGCAGTCAGACATCCCTCAAGGGGTCCCAGATTGGAGAGGGAGCAGGCTGGGCTGAAGGACAACCCTCCCCCCGTCCCACCATGCACAAATTTCATACACCGGGCCTCCAGTACTATATAATAAAAGACTAATATACAAATTAGTATAAACCAGGAGTTGGACCAGCAGGCAGGTTGGCTAACCACTTATGTCCCCTCCCCCTAGCAAGGCTGGCCAGACCCCACCCATGCACAATCCATGCACCATGCCTATACACCATGCAGATTATTATGCATTCAGAGATCATAATAATCTGGTCACTTAGTGTATATGCATATAAATTCTTTGGTTAATCTCTTCCCACCCTCCCATTTTTAATGGAGGGCCTGGTCACAGGTTGGCTTCCCTGGGGAAACAGATCCATAGCCTTGAGCATGTGTTATGTTAGGGAGCCTTGACACATTCTGGTTTCTCAACCTCCTGCCCAGTCTCAAAAGAACCTGAAGAGATAGTTTTTGAGTAAATGTTGGCTGCACTCCTCATTTGCTGGGTGCCGCCAACAGACAGTAAGAATTGATGGCTTGTTAGCAAAGCCTGGCCCCTTTGTGAGTTGTTTTCAGAATGATTGATTTACAATAAAGTGGTTCCTGGTGAGTGCATGCAGGTGGAACTGATGGGGATCGATTCCAGTGGCGCTAACTAATCAGCTGTTTAAACTGGCAGGGAGAGTGCTCAGTGACAGGCACGCGCCACCATCATTTTCCCCTGAGATTACAAATTAACTTGTTGGGGTTTACTGGGGTGTGTGACAACCTGGAGCCACCCTCAGAGGAGGGGACGGTGACTGTACCTCCAGGTCGGCCTCTGTGTGGTCTGCCTTTCCCATCAGGCTGGACCTAGGGACACAGAACTCAGGCTGGAGAAAAAGAATCTCATCTGAGAAAGTGTGAGGATTTCCATCCTCAGTGAAACACAGTGAGGGGCAGCTGCATTTTAAAGGGTTAACTCCTGTTCCATTTGTCTTTTTTTTTTTATTAGCTATTTGACCCAATAGCCCACCTAGGATGAATACATCAGTGCCAAATTTATTTTTCCTTCTCTGCTCTTGAAGAAACTCAAGATTCCCTCATCTAAGCTCTTTAAGGTGAGGGGGCTATTATTTTGTCTTGGCTTTTTAAAAATTGATTTCAGAGAGAAAGGAAGAGGGAGAGAAAGATAGAAACATCAATGATGAGAGAGAATCAATGGTTAGCTGCCTCTTGCATGCCCCCTACTGGGGATCAAGCCTGCAACCCGGACATGTGCCCTTGACCAGAATGGAACCCAGGATCTTTCAGTCCGCAAGCCAACACTCTACCTCTGAGAATTGAATTATTTGCTTTCACAATATTATTTACAAAACTTGAGCCTGAAAATTAGGAGGGTCTAGGCTGAAGCAGCCAGGTAAAGTGTGGAAGACAATGAAGATAAAGTGGGCCAGCCATGGCCACCCTCTGGAAGGCCTACCCTAGCTCCAACTTTAGGACTAAGCTTGGCCTCTTGCCCACAAAGCTTATCCTCAAGCAGATGCTGAGAGTGGTGAAACCTAATGCCCAAGGCAGGCCTACGGAATTTAGTATTTCCAGATCCAGTTCTGGAAGCCTGAATTAGCAAGCAGCTAAATACTTTATGTGCTACGTGAAGTGTCTGAGATGGCATTCCGATATTAAAAATTGAATCTGTTAACACACTCCAAATTAACACTTAAAAAGATTTGTTTCTCAAAAGTTGATATTGTTATACTCAAGGAATAACCAGATGAGAGCTGGAACTGGCTGCCTCCAGATACCAAAAGTTAGTGTAAAGTCGTCATAATTAAATCAATGTGGCCTCAGGGATAAACAAACAGACAAATAAAATAAAATAGGTGGCATTGTAACAGACTCTAGCAGTTGAAAAAGGAAAATGTAATGATGAGGTATCAAAAAAGGAAAATGTAATGATGAGGTAGGGAGAAGATGGGAAAGATTAGTCAACAAATGGCTCTTGCAGAAACTTTAAACATTATTAAGGGGAAAAAGTATAGTTATATCTTCAACCAATGCCATACTCCAAAATAAATACTATACATTTCGATATTTAAATGTATAAATCCAAATCATAAAATCCTTCAAAACATTTATGTTATTATTGAATCTTTGGATTAAGACTTCAAGCAGAAAAGCAAAGGAGAAATAACAAATGAAGAAATTCATGGCTTTGCCCTGGCCGGGTGGTTCAGTTGGTGGGACTGGCATCCCCAACACCAAAGGCTGCAGGTTCTATTACCAGTCAGGCTGCATACCTAGGTGGCAGGATTGATCCCCAGTCAGGGCATGTGTGGGAGGCGACCAATCAACATTTCTCTCTCTTCCTCTCTTTCTTTTACTCTCTCTTTCTAAAATCAATAAACATCATTGGGTGAATGTTAAAAAAGAAAATATTTGTGGCTTTGATTCATAAACATAATGTTTTCCTCTATATCTGCAAAACAATACAAAGATTAAAAGCCAATAACAAACTAGGAAGACGTTTTGTAAAAATTATGCTGAAGGACTAATATTAATTAATATACAATATCTTGTTTAAATTGATAAAACAGGAGTCTCAATGCATAAATTAAGGCCAAGAATATGAAGAGATAAGTTATAATGAATAAAATAAAAACATTAAATTGTTTTTTTAAAAGTTTAGTAAACAAAGGATTAAAAATGGAAATAATGGGATAATTTTCATCTATCAAATTAAAAAAGATGAAAACATAATAATACTCAATGTTAACGAAGATATGATAAAACATACACTCACATACACTAATGATGAAGGTTAAACTGGACAACTTTTCTGGCCATTATGCCTATATGTTGCCCTTACTAACCTCTCCAGTCTTATCTCGTATTGCTTTTTCTTCATTCTCTATTATAGCATAAGGGGATTTTTTTCAGTTGTCATTACGCAGATACTTTATATGCCTAGAAAGCTCTCAGACTTCTCTGCTCTTCCCTTCCTCTCACTTTCTTTGCCTATGTTTCATTCTCCTCCTCTTTTCCATCCTCTTTCCTCTTCCCTTCTTTCTCAGACTCCCTCCCTCTCCCTTTTTCTTGCTTCAACCCTTCTCCCTTATTTATTCCTTTCCCCTTCTTTTCTTTTTTCCTTTTTCCCTTTCTTTCCATTTTCTTCTCCAAGTCACCTAATTAAGACTTACTCAGCCTTAAAATCTCAGATCAAACATTACTTACTCAATACAGCCTCCTTATTCTCCCTAAAGGTGTCACATTATTTGGCTATGTATGCTCACAACACCTTGTTATTTTCCTTTATAGCAATTTAAATTTACGTATCTGTGGTTTGATTAATATACTTTTCCCTAGAATTACATGGACTATGCCATCTTTAGTCAACATTAAATCCCTAGTATACATATACAGCAAGGTACCAGAAAATAAGAGAGTTGGATGTTTTGGCTGCTGACTTCCCAAAGGACCACTAGAAAAACTGTGGCCTAGGCAAAACTAACTTTATTAAACTTACAGCAGTAATGGAGAACCTACAGTGACAGATCAAGAATGTATACATATTGTACCTGGACTTTTTTATGGTATTTGGCCAAATTCTCAAACTATCTTTGTTGAAAAATATAAGGTTAAAATAATCAGTACAGTGGCTAGTACTTGGCTGAAAAACTATACCTAAAGTGTGTGAATTAATATATTAGTTACAACCTACACTAATATATTGGTTTGGACTTATGGATATTCAGAATAACTATGAATCAGCAGGGGGTCAGTGATAGTGTAATAAAAGCTTATATTACGTAGTGCTAACACCCTGATGGACCAAATCATAGTCAGGGTTAATTAAAACTTTATATGGCCTGCAACAGAAAAATCAATTAAGGCCTCTTGTATCACAATCATTCAAAAAAATAATAAGATTTGATGTTTTGATGGTGATTTTTATCTGATTTACCTAAACAGCTCTTAGGTGAAAATATATAACTTCATTGAATTATCTAAACAGAATGTTGAGTCTCTAATAGTACTTATTTGTGTGAAATCTATTATAGTCAATGCTTGTTAAGTCAACACAAATTCAAAAACTCTTTAGTAATTGAGGTAAATAGATGAGCTGGAGCTAATTATGAAACAGTCAAAATCTATGAAAATAAGAAATATATTATATATCTCATTTTTACCTATCATTCACCTAGAATATATAATCGTGTTCATATCACTCCAATCAACACCTAGACTATGTTAGGAAGTCAGGCTATTAACAAATAGATGATTTTTATAAGCAACAATGTTATGGATGTCAATTACTATGTAAGTACATATAACATAAATCATCTTATGCATATGGTAACCAGATAAAATACAGAGTATCCATTTTAATAACACAATATTATGTATTCTATATAAGTTATGGAAATTATATTTTAATCCACTGAAGAGGTGACCTTTAAATTGATTCCGGAAGTACTAGGCAAAATTAGCTAGTTATGTGAGGATGGGAGCAGAAAGTTGTAGGGAGAGGGAGCGAAGGGGATAAATCCTAAAGTGGGAAGAGCATAGCATATTTTAGGAACTAAAGGTGGCTTTCATTGTTACCTGGGGAGAAGGGGGCAAGGGCCAGTTCATGTAGTGACTAGCAGTTCAATGACAAGAAGTTTGATTTCATTCTAAGCAAAGTAGAAAGCCAGCAGAGGGCTTTAGAGATGGAAGCAACATTATCTGACTTGTTTTTAAAAGAGCCCCTCTTGGCTGTTGAGGGGAATTATGGAGTATAAATGAGTAAGAATGTAAGCAAGGAGACCCATTAGAAAACCATTACATCAGTCTAAAAAAGAAATTATATTGGTTTGCACTAGAAAGAAGGCTAAAAGATGAAGAGAAGTAGAGGCTTCAGCATATATTTGGTAGGTAGAGCTAAGTGGATTTGAAAGTATGGATGAAGTGGGTTGTGAGGGAAAAAGAAGAATCAGATGGCTCCTAATTTGGGAGCTTGAGTGAATTTAGTGGATGGCTTTACTGTTAAATATGTATTAAAAATATGTATTGAGCATGTACTTTGTGGAGGACATTTTTTTGGCAAGATATATTTTCTAACTTCTAAAATACTTCTATTTACTAACAGACGGTGGATGCAAATTACATAAAAATCTGTCATCAATATTTCCATTTTATTTCAAGCAAATATTCTAAGTAAGCATTTTTTTCTATCTCTCTCATTATCTTTGTTATTGTAACATAGATCAGGAGTTGGCAAACTTTTTCTGAAAAGAGTCAGATAGTAATTATTCTAGGCTTTGCAGTCTATAAGAACGCTGTTGCAACTACTCAACCCCAATGTTGTAGTGTGAAAACAACCATAGATAATTCATTAAGAAATGCATGTTTCAATAAAAATTTAATTTACAAAACAGGCATTGGACCATATTTGGTCTGTGGGCTGTATTTTGCTGACTCCTCGCATAAACTATAGATCCCTAACTAAGACCATTTAGAAGGGAAGAAAGATCTGTTTATGAAAAAACAAAATGCTTATTTGTTGATTGACAACAATGCACAGTAGAAGCTAATTTTTAATGTATTTATTTTTATTCCCCCTCAGTATTATTTTAATATTATTTTAAACTAGAGGCCCAGTGCACAAAATTTGTGCACTCAGAGGTGGGGTGAGGATCCCTCAGCCCAGCCTGTGCCCTCTCGCAGTTTGGGAGCCCTAGGGGAATGTCCAACGGCTAGTGGGGAGTGGGCCTAAGCCAGCAGTCAGACATCCTTAGCACTGCCACAGAGGCAGGAGAGTCTCCCACCACCACTGTTGTGCTCTCCACCCATAAACTAGGCTTCTGGCTGAGCTGTGGGAGCGCACTGACCACCAGGGGTCAATTCCTGCATTGAGTGTCTTCCCCCTGGTGGTCAGTGCACATCATAGTGACCTGTCATTCCACCTTTTGGTTGATTTGCATATTAGCCCTTTATTATATAGAATACTCATTCTTCTGATTTCATCATATAATCCTGATAAGAATATAAATCATGCTACTTTGCTCTTTACCACAATGGTAGATCCTGACTCAGGTTGGCCAAACTGAGAAGTCCTTTCCCATGGTCACAGTGATTGAGTTAGAGGTGGGTGCACAACTCAAGCAAAGACAATGATACTCTTCCATGAACTTGATATATAGATTGTAGGAGGCAGGTTTGTTGTTGTTGTTTGTTTTTTTTACTGAGGGACTACTAAGAGAGGGGGCTGAAAATCTAGAAATCCATTCAACTGGCTATTTTGCCAGGCATTTGGTCAGTGCTTATGTTCAGAACAACTCCAAGCAGAGATAGAATCAAGAGTCATGACAACATGGATTACACTTCCAATCCAGTTACCTCTAAAGCCAGACACATGCCAGGACTTCCCAGTTACCTGAGTCAGCAAATACCCTTTCTGCATAAGCTAGTTTGTGTCGAGTTTTAATCAGTTGCAGACAAGATTATAGACAAAAATATTACTTCATTGAATCTAGAAGTGGAAGACAATTAACATTTGAATTCCTTGAATGCCAAGCATAATACATGCTAATCTTAGTTCAACTTAAAATAGCTAATGTTTAAAGTTGAGAGAACAAGGACTCAGAGGTGTGATTTGCGTAAAGTTCCATAAATATTTGGTAGAATTATCATTTGACTACTGATGTTTCTGGACCCCAAAGACATGTCATTTACGTGATACCATGTGCTAAGGAGGCATATAAATTAAATGGAAATATATATATATATATATAATTTTTGGATTTCACTCTCTTTATTTCTTTAAGCTTGCTTTTATAAGGCTCCAAAACTTAAGGGAGAGAATGAAGATTATTTTTTCAGTGTCAGATAGATAGCTGACTCTCAAGAACTTTCTTTAGCAGATACAATGCATAAGCTGTTAAGCAATCAATCATGGATTGACTTTCAAAGCTGCTTTGAATCTGAAAGTGGAATGTTTCTAGCCTAATAGTCCATAGGCTAAATCTGGAAAATGTTATACCTTTTTTAATTTTTTTCTGCTTAAAGAGACCAGATTTCATATATATTCAGGAAATGTGGAACCCCGCATGGGATACTGTTTATTCCATATCTCTAAGTGGCTGTGTGTGCTTTGGGGAGAAGGGCAGGTAAAGGATGTAAAATCACCATAAAAGATTCATGCCTACAAAACTCTTCCGGAGAGTTATATGGAGACAGGAGTACAAGAGGAGTTTCTTTCTAGGTGGAAAGAGGTGATAATTAAACATAATTTGTGGAAGAAAATTAATAGTGATGGACTTGAATCCTTTATAGCAAATGTAAATTCCAAAGCTATTTTGTGAGAAGAAGCAAAAAGCTGTAATATAGGGCTGAGTGGTACATGCTGACAGTAATGGTCCTCTTGTACAGTGAGTTATTAAAGACTTTCATTTCGTGGTTTTCAGTAATGAAAAGGGAGGCAGTTTGGGGGTATTTTCTGAGATATGTCCCTTGTGTCAATTTAGCTTCTATGATCAGTAGGTTATCTTAACAGCTATATGGAAAAAGTTAAATTTGTTAAGGTGGAAAAAGACTAACCTAAGCATGCTATTTTAGAAAAAGGTATTAGTTCTTTTTGGAATCTAACATCTATGAGCTTGAGAAAGTCATTTAATCTCTCTTGGGGCTTGGTCTACACATCTTGTCCAAGTACTGTCCATAGATATTTCCAAATACAATAATCTATGATTCCTTATTATAATAAAGATACCCTCTTGGGAATGAACTTTTCTTCCCCTCTTTAGGGAGTTTGCTGTGAAGAAAACTCAGGGACATTTTGCTTGGAGAAGTTTTTTCTCTCTCCCTTAATTTTTAAAATGGTTTCTAGAATCAATATTCCAGGACTACATCTCTTTGTTGGCAGCTTACAGAGATAGTGAAGGACTAGAGCCAATTCACAAAATTGATTCCTCAAGCTTCCACAATGATCTAAAAAGGAAAATTCATCTGAAACCAATAGCTCAGCTTACCCAGTCACAATACAATGAGTTTGGAACGTTCTTTAATAGTTGTGGCTTGTGAAGTTTGGACCATAAGGAAATGAGAAACAGACTTTGAAAGAAACAAGAGATCAAATATTTTTTATTGTTTACTGTATTTAATAAGTTTCTGAGGGGTTTAATATGGAGGCTTAATATTAATATACCATGGATTTATAGAGCTTAATAAATAATTCATATTCTAGAGCAGAGATAAACAGTCATCTTACATTAGTGTGATATATTTGTCAAAACTAATTAACCAATATTGATTCACTATTGCTAAAGTCCAAACTTTATTCAGATTTGTTAGTTTTTCCCTATTGTCCTTTTTTCTGTTTGAGAATTCTATCAAGAATAGAATATTATCTCTGGTCATCATGACTTCTTAGATCCTTACATACTTTAGCAATTTCTTAAATATTCCTTGTTTTTTCTTGATAGCTTAGGGACTGTAGAAAAGTTCGATCAGTTACTCAATAGCATGCTTCGCAATCTGGGCTTGTCTGGTGATTTTTCTCATGATTAAACTGGAGTTATGGGTGCCTGAGAGAGCACAGAGTTTGTAATATGCCATTCTTATCACTTCAAGTGTGCATGCTATCAATATGACTTATCACTGAAGATACTGAACTTGATCACATGGCTGAGGTGATGTTTGTCAAGTTTCTCCACTGTAAAGTTACCCCCCTTTTCCATACTATACTATTTAGAAGGAAGTCAATCCCTCGCACACTTCTGGGAGTGGGGAATTATGATCTGCTTCCTTGAGGGGAGAGTAACTGCCTGCATTGCTTGTAACTTTTCTATTCTTATTATTTAATTTATTCTTTATATTAATTTTATATTAATGTAGATTAATAGATATTTATAGTTATACCTTGGGTTATATTCTAATACATTTCATTTATTTTTGTTGCTCAGGTTCTTTGGCTTTGGCCACTGGAAGCTCTTTAGTTGGCTCCTGTGTCCCTCCGAGGTAGCCATCTTGGTTTTCTGTTTTGTTAAGTTTGTGCTTACTCTCTGACACCACAAGATGCTTAGGCTCATCCTGTATGTCCTTGCTTCAATCCTTAAAACTGCCATTCTCCCAGAATGTCTAGTTTCTCTTATTGGTGAATGGCCATTGAGAAAGGAAGGAATGGGGGTTATTTTTTAATGGATACAGAATTATAGTTTGAAAAGATTAAAGAAAAAACTTTCTGGAGATAGTAGTGATGGTTACATGATAATGTGAATGTACTGAGTTTATGCCATTGAACTATACACTTAAAAGTTTAAAATGGTAAATTTTATGTTATTTACATTTTAACATAAGCTAAAAATGTTTTCTCTAATAAAACAACAGACTTGCCAAGTTGTTTCCAAAATAGTTGTACCATTTTGCATTTCCATCAATCTTGAATGAGACTTCCTGCTACTCCATGTTCTTACCAGCATTCAGTTGTCAGTTTTGTTTTATTGTTAGCTATCCTAACAGTTGTTTAGTGACAGCTCATTATTGTTTTAATTTGCTTTTTCCAAATAATATGATGATGGACATTATCTCATATACTCATGTGACATATGCATATTTCTTTGCTGATGAGTTTGATCATGTTCTCCTTTTCCTTTTTATTTTTTATTCATTTTTAAAATTGTATTGATTTTAGAGAGGAGGAGAGATGGGGAGAGAGATAGAAACATCAATGATGAGAAGGAATCACTGATCGGCTGCCTCTTGCATGCCCCTACTGGCGATTGAGTCCACAACCCGGATATGTGCTCTTTACTGGAATCAAACCTGGGACTCTTCAGTCTGCAGGCCAACTCTCTATCCACTGAGCCAAACCAACTAGGGCAATATTGTGCTCCTTTTTAATTTTTTTTTCTTATTGGTGAGTTTGAAGAGTTCTTTATATATTATATATACAAGTCCTTTATCAAGAATGTGATTTGCAAATATTTTCTCCTAGTGTGTGGTTTGTCTTTTCATTCTCTTAACGATGTATTTCTGAGAACAAGTTTTTAATTTTAATAACATACAAGTTATTTTTTTTCTTTCATAGATGATTCTGTTTTATATCTAAAAGATCATCATCAAAACCAATAGTATAGAAGTTTTCTTCTAGAAGTGTTATAGTTTTGCATTTAACATTTAGGTCTGTGTTCATTTTGAATAAATTTTTGTATAAGTTGTGATGTCTGTGTCATAGACTGTCCTTCTCTTACTGGAATGAAACCCACCTCGTATACTGTATTACCCTTTTGATATATTGCTGGAGTCAATTCACTTGTATTTAAAAATATTTTGTCTGTTTATGAGTGTTTATGAGATATATTGGCTTGTAATTTCCTTTCTTGTAGTTTACTTACCTGGTTTTTGTATTAGGGTAGTTCTAGCCTCAAAAATGAGTTGGAGAATTGGCATTATTTTTTTCCATAAATGTTTGGTAGAATTCATCAGTAAAACCACCTGGACCTGGTGATTTTATTTCTGAAAAGTTTTAAATAATGAATTCAATTCACTAGTATTTAATAGTTTCAGTATTACTCAGATTATCTGTTGCTTCTTAAGTGAAATGTAGTAATTTATCTAATTTAAGGTATTGACCCATTTCATCTGTTATCAAATTTTTGTTCATAGTTCTTTTTTGTTATCCTTTTAATGTACTTGGGGATACAGTAATAAACCCTCTCTTATTCCTGATATTTACAATTTGTTTCTTCTTTCTTTCTTACAGGTTTAGGTTATCCAGAGTTTTACCAATCTTTATTAATCTTTTCAAAGTAGTATGTTTTCGTTTCATTTGTTTTCTAAATTATTCTCCTCATTTAAATTTTGATAAATTCTGTTCTAGTTTTTATAATTTTCTTGCCTCTGCTTGCTTTAGGTGTAATTTGTTTTTCTCTACCATTATTAAATGAATATTTATATTATTGACTTTAAATATTCCTTCTAACACGTGTATTTATCACCTTAAATTTCCTCCTAAGCACTGTTTTTTCTGTATCTTGCAAGTTTTTATGTTATATTTTCATTTTGTTTAAAGTAGTTTTTTGGAAACTTCTTATTTGACCTACTGGTAATTGTTTAATATTCAAATTTTGGTCATTTTCCAGCTATCTTTCTGTTATTGACAACTAGTTTAATTCTGAGGTAATCTCAGAGTATATTTTGTATGATAGGGTTTCTATTATTTAAAAAAAATGTTTGAGATTTTTTTTATGACCCAGATATTACCTATCTTGGTGCATATTCATTCTATGTATACTTAAGAACGATGTGTGTTCAGCTGTTCTTTGATGGAATGTTCTGTATATGTCAGTTTGATCAAATTGATTTATAGTGCTGCTCAGGTTACTCGATATTTACTGATTTTTGGTCAGCTTGATCTATCAGTTACTAACAGAGATAAATTGAAGGCTCCAAGTATAATAGTATATTTGTCTATTCTCCCTTCTGTCCTATTAGTTATTGCCTCATGTACTTTGGTGCTCTTTTGTTAGGTACATACATGTTTATGATTTTTGTATGTTGTTGAAAAATTGACCACCTTCTATTATTATGTAATATCTCTCTTTATCCATGATAATCTTTCCTCTTCTGCAATTTGCTTTATCTTTAAAACAGTTACTCCAGACTTATTTTGATTATTTGTTATATCCTTTTCCATCTCTTTACTTTAGTCCAAATATTCATATTTAAAGTGCCTTTCTTCTAGAAGACAACTAATTATGCTTCTTTCTCCAATTTAACAATTTCTGTCTTATAACTGTTGTGCTTTTACCCTTTACATTTAAATTGATTATTAATATAAATGGATTAAAACAGAACATCTTTGTAACTGTTTTCTAAAAATTACACTTGTTTTTTTGTTTCTTGTTATCATCTGTTTTTTTTTCTTTCTTCTCTGATTTGAATTGAGTATTTTATGAGTCCTTTTTGTCTCCACTTGGCATGTCATTAATACTTCCTTTCAAAAGGCAAATCAAATGATGTTGCAGTGATTCCCTGAGAGTTCAAAATATATAGATGAAGAACAATCTAAATTTATTTTAAAGTAACACTACAACACTTCATATATAGTGCAGGGACCTTAGAATATTCCCAATTCCTCCAATCATCTTTTGTGAAATTTCTATAATATATTTCACTTTTCCATATGTTTTAATTACCCAGAACATTGTTATTTTATTGCTTTGAGCAAACACATGTTTAGATAAATTAAGAATAATAAAATAAAATATTTATTTTTACTTTGTATTTTCTTTTTCTGAAACTTTTTTTTTCATGTAGATCCAAGTTTCTGACACATGTAGTTTTTCATATGCCTGAAGAATTTCTTTTAAATTTTTAATTGAATTGTTCTGCTGTTAATTAATTATCTAAGCTTTTGTTGGTCTGAGAAAGTCTTTTTTTCCTTTACTTTAAAAAAAATATATATTTTTATTGATTTCAGAGAGGAATGGAGAGGGAGAGAGAGATAGAAACATCAATATGAGAGAGAATAATTGATTGACTGCCTTCTGCTCGCCGCCTATTGGGAATCAAGCCCACAAACCAGGCATATGTCCTGACCGTGAATCAAGCCCTGACCTCCTAATTCATATGTGGATGTTCAACCACTGAACCATGCCAGCCAAACTGGTTTGCCTTTTAATTGTTTACTGAATGTCAACCCTTTGTATCCATAATAGCTACTGAGGTAAATAGACCTTTCTGGAGAGGATTTGTGTTAATCTGGTTTTGAGTTGGGCTGTGTTTAATGCTTGCTTTAGCCATATATAGTAGAGACTTCAAATTTCTCTAATATTATTTTTGTTTCCTCTCTTGGCTTTACGGTTTCTCTTTGTATAACTTCTCAGAGGGAGTCTGTATGTTAGGGTTATTTTCTGTTATATCGACAGTTTATTAGTGTGGTGGTTTGGTGAGGAGAAGGGAACATCTCAGTCTTCTGGCTGTCTCCGGGAGTGGCCCCCACAAATGTGTATGTCCCTCCTCAAGGCATATCGCTCCCTTCATCTTCCCTGAACCAAGTTCCCTATAGATTTCATTTAAGTTCTGTTCCCTGTTAACTTTTCTTTTCCCACTTAGGTGAAGCATAAAATGCTATAGAGATTACATTGGTAAGGAAATCTCTATCCCTCTGTGGCAAAGTATTTCTCCTTGGAGATTAAAGAAGCTTCTGCTACAGAGAAGGAACTTCAAAAATCACACTTGCTACTCCCCTTTCTCTTATCAGAGCCACAGGAGACTTTTCTTGGACCTGCTTTGAGCACCTGTGGGGTTCCTGGGAGGAAAGCCCAAGAAAGTGTGGGAACTGTCCTTGGATTGTAGCCCCCAGAAATTTGTCATGATCAAGTTAGCCTACAACAATTTGTTACAATTCCCAGTAAAGGGAGTGATTTTACAACTTATGGCTTCCTGTGCTTTGGCTCCACATAACCAAGTCTCTAGGAGGTATCTCTCTGGATGTACCAGTCTCTCTCGATTTTGGAGTGGCAGTTTTCCCTGTGGCCTCAGTTCTCTGGGGGTTCAAGGACAGCTGTTGATGTTCACTTTGCCCAGCATCTCTTGTGATAACTAGAGTGATGACTTGCAAGTTCCTTCCATGATAGAGCTGAAATGGATACACCCATGTCTAGTAACTTTATTTATTTATTTATTTATTTATTTATTAAGATGTTTTTTTGATGTTTACAGACAGGAAGGGAGAGGGATAGATAATTAGAAACATTGATGAGAGAGAAACATTGATCAGCTGCTTCCTGCACACCCCCTACTAGGGATGAGCATGCCCTTGACTAGAATCAAACCTGGGACCCTTCAGTCAT
Source organism: Lasiurus cinereus (assembly GCA_011751065.1). Lineage (NCBI taxonomy): Eukaryota > Metazoa > Chordata > Mammalia > Chiroptera > Vespertilionidae > Lasiurus > Lasiurus cinereus. The sequence goes on from JAAGEH010000367.1 coordinate 1,982,834, forward strand.
AGTCTGGACACTCTATCCACTGAGTTAAACCAAATATGGCCATGTCTAGTAACTTTAATGGGAAAAATTAGATGTGTTCCATTTCAGCCCTAGAGACCCACTCATTTTGTACAAGTAGAGAGATTTATAAATTGAACAATTAAACCACTGTATATAACATATAAGCAATAATTTAAAAACCAATACTCACATGCCCTGGCTGGGTGGCTCAGTTGGGTTGGAGTGTCATCCTGTGCACCTAAAGGTCATGGCCTCAATTCCCAGTCAAGGCACATACATAGGTTATGGGTTCAATCTCAGCTTAGGCCACTTATGGGAGGGAGGCAACTAATCCCTCTTTTTCTCTCCTATCAATGTTTTATTTTTTGCCTCTCTCTCTTCTGTCCTTTCTCTTTAAAAATCAATTTAAAAATAGCTACATAATGTAATGCAGATTTATTGTACTAACTATAAGATGATGAGCAAATTTTAGAGTGGGTGCTGGTGTGTAGAGGACAATTGTAAGGGGTCACACTTTAGAAGGTACATTCATCATTCTGTACTTCTTGTTAACATTTTGGAGCTCATGTTTTATCTTGCACTCAATCTCATAAAAAAATCAAAGAATAAAAAATCATCTAAGAAAATACAGGCTAACTCCTAACTCTAAAAGCACGCTGAAACATGTGGAAAAATTCATGTACCCAACAGATTGCAGAGTTGAAGACACAGCTCCTCTTTATCCTTTCCCACATGACCTATATTCACCAATAAAAATGTTTGGGTTCATTGAACCAGGACCTGCAGTTTAAATTTGTTCCTTATGGCATTCTCTGACTAGAAAGTTTGTCAAGTAAATAGGTGAATGTGTCTTTGCTTGGAAATGTAACTTTGGAATACCACATCTTAGAGTGTATTCACTTAGTGTTTTTTTAATGTGAAAAGTCATTATACAAAAGAACAGGTGGGGTGGGTGGGATTGTGTCCCCAAAATGGCATACTTTTTCAAAAGCTGTTTTGGCAAAACAGCATTAATTGAGCAGTATCTCTGTGAGCTATTCTGTAACTAGTTACAGTTTGTATTTTTTTAAAGTTTGGAATCAGTTAATTATCAACTAAAAGAGCAATGTAAAAAGCATAGCAAACTTTCATTTTCTTCAATTGTCCCCCCAAGCCTCCTCCACTGTCCATGTGGAAAATGTCAGGAATTTTAGTTAATATTATTATTGTTAAAATTATTTTTTTAATACTAAATACTTAGACTTAACATGTTGTTCTCATTTCTCTATTAATGATATCTTCACACATGCTTCTGGATCTGTCTGCATTAATTCTTACTCCTGATGTAGTTCATCTCCTAATAAGTATTTTCAGTCACACTCTGGAAGTTATAGACTTATTTTCAGACACACTTTAGAAGTTATAGACTTACCCTTAAATGATAGTATGTATGGGCATAGAATTTACAATCCAAATGATTTTTTTCCCCTGTACTTTCAGGTGCTCCACTGTGATTTTGTATTCAATATTGTTAATGGCAATTCTAGTGTTACCTGAATTCTAGAGGCTGGTCTAAGGCAAAAATTTGAGAATAATTAATTTTCTCTTTACTGTTGATGCCCAGAGGTGTACTCACAACATGTCAATTTACAATGGTGTAATTGTAAATACTAGTGTGTACTCTAGTCCTGCTCTGTCTTCTCTTTTAATCTAAGGATGTACATCTTTCTTTAGTTCTTATTTTTGGAATGTTGTTTGTAATATTCATTCTCTTTATTCCTTCCTCCAAAACATCTGTTACATATATATTGGGACTTCTGTCCCTGTAATAACAGTTCAAAAATATTTGAAATTGGATTGTTTCTTATGATAAAATATTTGGAATTCTTTGTACATGCTGGATTCACTTCCTTTATGATATATGTGATTTGCAAATACTTTCTCCCAATCTGTGGCTTGTCTTTTTATTTTCTTAATAATATCATTCAAAGAGCAGGCATTCTTAATTTGGATAAAGGCCGATTCATAATTTTTTATGGTTTCTTCTTTTAGTATTGTATCTAAGAAGTTTTTCTCCTACATTTTCTTCTAGAAGTCTTACAGTTTTAGGTGTTGCTTTTAGATCTACAATCTGCTTTTGATTTAATTTTTATAAATATTGTAAGATATGAATTAAAGTTCTTTTCTCATATTTATAGCAACTTTTTTTCATACCATTTGTGGAAATGGCTATTTTTCTCCACCAAATAACTTTTGCTCTTTTTGAAAGTCTACTAATCATATCTGTAGGCATCTATTCCTAATTTATTCTGTTTCATTGTCCATCTATTTTAACTTTTAAATCACACTTTTTTTTTTATTACTACAGTTTTATTATAAATCTTGAAGTCAGGTAGTATAATTCTTCCAACTTTTCAAGCAAAGTTTTTCAAAGCTGTTTTAGCATTTCTAGGTCTTTCCAATTTATTTAAAAATTTTAGAAAAAAAAATCTTCAATACATACCAAAAAGTCTTTTGGAAATTTGATTGGAATTTCATTGAATCTGTGGTTCCATTTGAAAAGAATTGAAATATAAATAATTGAGTCTTCAGACCCATGAATATAATCTCTCTCTCTAATTAGGTATGTCTTCTTAAACCTTATCTTGGCTATAGGAAGGAAATTTTATCAACTTGATAAAAATCCTGCAGTTGACATCATCCATTAGACTGAATGCTTTATGCCTTTGTGTGCTAGAAAACAAATAAGAATGTCTGCTCTTACCACCACATCTTTTAATGTCATGTAGAGGATCTTATCTAGTGTAATATGGCAAGAAAAAGAAGTAAAAGTGAACAGATTTAAAAGGAATATGGAACACTATACTTATTTGCAGACAATAAATAAGAATAAAGTCTTAGAAATCTGCAAAAAGCTATGCAAACTGGTGAGTGGTTTTAGAAAGATGTCAAGATATAATGTCAATATACAAAACTAATTGTATGTTTATGCAATGGCAATCAACAATAGGAAATTGCAATGAAAAAATACTATTTTCAAAATCATAAACATGCAGTATTATAGATAAATAAGAGCTACATGTTGAAAATTGCAAAATATTACAAGACATGTACCTTGTTGTACATCTGGAGATGGAATAATGTTTCAATGTCAAATTTTATGAAATTAATCTAGATATCCAATGCAATATCAATCTCAACAAAAGTCACAGCAGGATTTCAAAAGATATTAACAATTTGTTTCTAAATTTTATAGAAATGCACAGTCCAGAATGCTCAAGACCATTTTGAAAGTGAATATCATTGATCACTGGAATATCTATTCTATTAGCAAGATTATTATTAAGCTACAATAATCAAAATGGGGTGTTTGAAAATAATTCAAATAATTCAATGGAGAGAGCACACATTTTTTTTCCCCCAACAAATGGTGCTAAACAAACTGGACCCTATATTGAAAAAATGAACCTTATCTCACCCTATCCTATATAATAAAAGGGTAATATGCAAATTGGCTCTAACAGCAGAATGACCAGAACAATTGCTGGGCCAGTCATATGAGGCACACTGACCATCTTTCAGTCTTTTCCCTGGCCCTGATCTCAGGCCAGGTCTAGGGACCATACCTGTGCAGAATTTCATGCACAGGGCCACTAGTATTTAATAAAGGACTCACCATAGATCACAGAACTAAAATTAAGAGCTAAACCAATATGCATTTTTTAGAAAAATTTAATGGAGAAAATCTGTGACCTTGAGTTAAGCAAAATTTTCTTGATAAGGCACGTGAAAAAGCACTAACCATAATAAAAACTAAAGTGCTTTTATCGAAATTCAAAAATACATTGCTTTGAAAATGAAAAAGCAAGTAATACATGGCAGAAGGACTTGTATTCAGAATAAAAAAATTTTATAATGAAATATTAAGAAAATACGTGTTTTTGTTTTTTTTAAATAAAAGGCCAATGATTTGAACCGATATTTCACCAGAGGGAATATATGACTAGGTAAGTATTAAAAAGATGACAAACATCTCTACAAAATTTAAACAGAAAATAAAGCTAGATGGAAAACTATTTCATAGCCAGTAGAATGTTAAAATAAAAAGACTTTCAGCCTAAGCGCTAGTGAGGATGTGAATACAAAGCTAGTTGTACAGCCACTTAACAAAAATATGTTGGTAAACAGTGTGTTAATTGAGGGGGTGAGGGGGTCGGTGAATCCTAAAGGGTCATAGAGAGGTAGATGGTGATTGAAATAAATAAATTGAAATAAATAAATAAATAAATAAATCAGAATAAGTAATACAAACATTTAAAAAAGTCACTGGCAGTTTCTAGTAAAGTTAAACATACCTTTACCATTCATTTCTGCATTTCTATGTCTTAGTTATTTATTCAAGAGACATGGAAACACATGTGTGCCAAAACAGTTGTAATCAAATGTTTATATCAACTTTGTTTTTAATACCTAAAAGTTGGAAACAAACCAAAGGTGTATTCATTTGTGAAATGATAAACATACTGAAGCATATCCATTCAAGGAATACTACTCAGCAGCATGAAAGTACAAATTCCTGAAATAATCAACTACATAATAAATCATAAAAATATTATGCTAAAGCAAAGAATCCTGATACAAAAGACTGCATATTGCATTATTTCATTGGAATAAAACTCTAGAAAAGACAAAACTATAGTTACAGGGGTGCTTACTGCCTGTAGGTACAAGACTAACTACAGAACTCTTAGTTTTGGCCATCAGACTGGGTTCAGTACAGCCAAGAGCTTTGTGAATCTTTCCCTCACTTGCCTTTACAACTGCTTAGGCCTAAAAACTGTCTAGCTGTAAAAGTTTTATAACATAACCAGAATTGTAGACTCAAGATAGTTCTAACTATGGTGAAATAATAACAAAAACAAACAAACAAACAAAAAACAGAAGAAAAAGTGATCATTTTCAGCCATTCTTGTTAGCTTGCCATGGACCACCTATTAATGGCTTCATTGCCAACACAGTCACACAGAAGTATTTAAAAGTTTATTTCTATTTGGAACATCTTTATCCCACAACTTTTATGACTTTCTTATCTTCCATAACTGTCATCTTCGGCATATGCATCCCTTCTCAAGAGAAAGGAAGTTAAATATGTTGTGTGTATAATATAGGATGACTCAACCAAGTTGTTATCACTCACAGGACAAATGAAAAGTCCTAAAGTATTAGTTATACCACTTGCCCTCATTCAGAGATAAAAACATAAAAACACCATTTTAAGATTTTGGCAAGATCTACATACTAGGAATGGCAGAGAAAAATTAATTGACCCAGAAACTTCTATATTCTTTCCATAATAAAATGGTAAGTTTGGGATATGCCATAGAAGCTTTTAAAATAAAACCACTGTTTTACCAAATCCAATCTTTGTATTTATTTGGTAAAAACATCTCCCAGTGTTTTGGGTATTCCAGCACTTACAGGGTCAAAAGAGTCTCTAAACATATCTACTTGTATACAGAATGATAAGACTCAAGAAGATGGGGCACTGATTTGACAGCTAGATTTGGGTGTGGGATTTAGAGAACAATGAAACACTGAAGTTTCTGAACCATAACCCTTAAAAAAGAGTGTTGAATTTAGAACCTTAAACTCATTCTTTTTTAAAAAAATATATTTTATTGATTTTTTACAGAGAGGAAGGTAGAGGGATAGAGAGTTAGAAACATCAATGAGAGAGAAACATATATTAGCTGCCTCCTGCACACTCCCTACTGGGGATGTACCCACAACCAAGGTACATGCCCTTGAATGGAATTGAACTTGGGACCCTTCAGTCTGCAGCCGATGCTCTATCCACTGAGCCAAACCAGTTAGGGCTTGAACTCATTCTTTACCTTCCTCAGAACAAATGTGCATTCCAAACTCACACCGTGTCAATGGCCCATCCCTGGAATTGGCTTCAATGTCCTCATTTAATTGTTTTCCCATATTGTGACTTTGTATGTTTGGAGCTCTGAAAAACATAATAATTAGTGTTCTACCAAAGTTGAACCCCCAAGTTGCAATTCTGGAAGTTCTGAAGCTGAGATATTAAAATACCATAAGGTATATCTAAAGTAAGCCAATGATATTCAATATTTAATATATTTTTTTCTCCAGCAACTCTTTAAGAAATGTTCTTAAACATATTGAACATTTTCCAAACTTTCTTAAATGTATCAACCCTGTTATACACCACCCCTGCAAAGTGGCATCAGAACTTAAAAAGAATTAAAACATCATTCCAGAAATATTTTACATGTGGACTCTTGGTGGCAAAACCATCTTTCAACCTTAGTGAGCCTATTAGAACTGCACGGAACCTTAAGGACTGTCATGATGATTAAGTGCCATATTTAATAGTTGCTCCGGTAGCATCTTGACAAACATTTTAATATTATATCTCTCAAGTAAGCCCATAAAACCACATGATATAAAAATTCTTAAAAAATATATTAATAAACATTTAAATATGCTTGTATTACTTATGCTGTTTTTGAGTTAATTACATAATACCTTAATTAGATTAAATATTGATCAGTGTAATTTCATTGGTATTCCATTAACACAATAACTGTCTTGTTATATCCAGATGTAACTTTAAATTTATTAAAGAGTTTGACTGGAAATGAAAAGTTATGTAAAGATATACAAAACAAGTTCTTTTAAATATGAACATGATTGGAAAGCTCAGCCTGTGAATTAAAGCAGAAAAGAAAAATTAAACTCTCCATAACTTAAGGGTTTAACATAATTAGATCAAAGAACGACAATGCAGTTTTTTCCCCATAGGCTGTCAGCTCTAATATCATTTACACTTGGTTCATTTATCACTCCATATTAAGGATGAGCTTATGAAATCATAACAATTATTCTTGAGAATTATGGTCTTTGTTTATTTCAAAAAGAATCTAGATTTTAAACAGCATCAAAGATTTCTTAGCTCATGATGAAGGCTGTTTATTTTTATGCTGATGAGCTGAGAGCTGTTTCAATAGGGAGATGTGTAATTTTCCCATGATCTGGAAAATAATTCATGGCACTTTTTATGTTGTCATGAACTGTCACATCTCTTGAGTTAAATATGAGCCCTGTCATTTGGAAGTCAGAAAGTGGCTCCTAAATTTCTCAATTTTATTAGCAATTGACTCAAATCATTTCCTGAAAATAGTCTGAATTGACATGTGAACTGTAGTGGTTCCTCATCTTGGGGATTAATTAATCAAGCCATCAGGTTCACATTCAACTATTTATCAATCTTACGATTTCCTGCTTTTTAGAAAAATTAAAAAGCACTTGAATGACATTTTACGAGTTTTAAGAAAAATTAAAAAGGAACCAAAAAAGTAATGTCTCTCCTAATTCAGAAGCTCCATGATGTAAATTTCAGTAAGCCAAGATGCTGAAAGGAGCCATGTGGGCCATTTCTACAGGCCTCGGTTTCTTCACCTGTAAAATAAAATAAAAAATTGAACTGAATAATCCCACATTTTTTGCTCCCTTTTAAAATTGTCTATGATTGTTTTTGTTACTTTTATTGTCAATGTCTTTGCATTAAAAGACAAGCAAATAAACAACTTGTGGTTATTGACAGAGCCTCAAAGACTTCAAATTAAAATTGATTGACATTCCCAGAACAGCATTGGACACTGTTGTGCAATTTGCATTTGAAATACTAGTTTTCCACTAAAGCCCACATTAGTCTGATCTTTTCTATCGGACTGTTATAAGACAGACCACGGTCGTCAACCTTTCCAAGAAGGGGCCACAACAAGATGTTTGTGAGCTGGAAAAATTCTGGCAAAACTTCCTGTTGTTTGCCTATTTAATTTCATTCAAACTTTGCTGAGTTCAATTAATAGCCAGTTCTTTTCAAAATAAATGACTAGCCAACTGGATTCAGCCCCTTTGCTTGCAAATTTTGTGTGTATATGACCACAGAAAGAATGTCTCATTCTAAATAAATCCCTTTGGTATTATTTACAGAAAACTAATGTTTTTCTCTTAAAGTTAATTGCATTTTAAGTGTTCTGGAACAGAGAGCGCAAGGCACACAGAAAAAACCCTACCCATCCAGCTCAGGGGAAGGGCAGGGAGGATGGAGGAAGTAAGTGGGGGTTGGGGGGTAGGACTCCCATCTTTTGACTGCTGGCCAGAGGTGCGGGGTTTATAACGACAGAGACAGTTTGCCTGGCTGCATCCCTCAGGCACTTTTTACTCAGGAAGGTCAGGGGGATTCATAGAAATGAAATGTCTTTTTCCTCCATTTTGTCTCATCCTCAGGACGAGCTGTGGCTGGTTTGTCCTCCACAGTGCAAACTGCAGAAAAGGGGCCTTGGGCAGAGAAAGGACCACAGAGAAGCCAGACCACAGAAAAACCATCCCACAAGCAGTTTTCCTGGAGGCTGGCCCGGGCTGCTCTTCTCCTTAAAAGCAGCTAGGATGCCTCTCATTCTGGGAAAATGGACCAGAGGCCCCTAGGGCTTGTGGTGATGAGAATCCCTCACCTGTACAGCTGCCACACACACACACACACACACAATTTATAGATGAGCCAGAAAAAATCAGTAACTGGTCTACAGGAAAATGGGATGGAATGGGAAAACAGAAAGGCTATTTGACAACCAAACCCACAAAGACCTCACATTCAGACTTTATCTCCAAATGAGGCTATCCATACAACTGTTGAGATACATGACTGAACTGGGGGAAAAAAAGTTCATCACATGACCAGATATTGTAGTCCACTATTAGAAAAATATTATCCATAACCCCTATTTTATCAGTTCTGTGATTATCTTAGTATAGCTCAATAACACTGCATTTTATATCTTTAAGACTTCATTAATTCAGCATAACAATTGAAAAGCTATAACATGATTTTTATAATCCTGTTTCAGTATTTTTTAATATACCAGGGACCTCAAGAAAATGGAGACACCCAGGCCTCTTTCAACCACTCCAAGGCCTTGCTCATGTGCCTGGGCATCCTCTGTTTCAGTGCCAGAGTCATGTAGTAAAAGGAAACTAACAAATGGGAGAGACACATTACAGGCACCAAATGAACGGCCTAAACCCTGTAACCGCCTTGGTGCATTGCCAGGAGACACCTTCAATTATATTACTAAAGAGAAGGAGAATCCTCACCTCTAGGTTATATCCCACTCCTGCTATTTTATTATAATGCACTTGTAATGCATAACTCTCCCAAGCCCTCTCTGGAATATGCCATGCTTTCAAACTCTGGGCTAGCACCACGAGGATGGAAAGGAATTGCATTTGCACATGTCAGCCTACCTCATCCATCTCGCCTCATTCAAACAATACACATTCAAGGTTCAGCAACCGGAGTTATATATTTTTCCTTAATGTTGTTGTAAGGTAATGGTTCTCTTATCTGAAATTCATCAGCCTGCTATAAATTTAAACTCCATTACTGCCAATAGAGAAAAGCTAAGCACCAAACCACTTTCAATAAATTTGCACTTATGCAATTGAACTGATACGGCCTCAGAGGAAAAGGTGAAACTCGTCTTGAGATATTTAAGTTAGTCTGAGTCACTGCTTCGTCTAGTGTTAAATTGGATCCATCGAGAAATGTAGGGCAGCACTCATCAGCTCTGAGTTATAAGAAGAGATTTCAGACTAAAGAAAAAAAAAAAACTCTGTCTCTAGCATTCATGATTAGACCATGTAATTTTAAGAAACCACTGGCTGGCTCTGTTATTTGGCACAACTAAATGCTACAAATGGAAACCCTGATAGATGCATATTTTTATGAACAACATTAATCAGACTAGGGCCAGCCCGAGTCCTGGGGATTTGTCATGTCCAGTCATGAAACTATAAGTGAGAAGGTCTATACATTCAAAGTAAAGAGGTACTTAGAAAACATTTGCACAAAGCTTTAGGATTTACAGGTAAAACCACTTCTAGTCTACATGCCCACCTGGGACACAAGTTATTTACCATCTTCAATTTCTGATGAGGAAACTGAAGCTCAGGTATGTGAGATGATCACCTTTCTTGGGGATGTGAAAGCAGTCACTTGATGTCATTGTTTCCCTGCCTCTGTGATTTGGGCAGTGGAAAGATCAAGAACATGCCCACTCAGTAGCTTCAGAGGGCTGCCTAGATCTCTTAGTGAAGAAAGACTTCTTGATCAGGAGCCAAGATGATGAAATGAGCTGCCCACAGGGTCATGGCTGTCACTTCCTTGGAGAGGAGTTCTCCAGAGGCTGACCTTCTGAAGCACCAAACTGGGGAAAGAAGTCTGCTGGCCAATTAGAGTTGATGTTTTACAGGTAGAGGACAGCACAACCCGGCAAGAGCTCCCGGGCTATTAATGACTAGAGATTTAGAAATTTAAGGTAAGTTCCATTTGTGTTTGGAGAAAACATCCCTATATGGAGTGGAGCATGGGAAGCTTAATTCCCAGGATATAATGAGTATGCTACATGTTGTGGGGGCTTAGCTATCAGACACACGCACACAGCCACTCACCCTTCCTAGCCCTTTTTCCATCCAAACCTCAGTGCCCATTCTAAGGCCAGAACTGGCATCACATACCAGTTGCAAGCACTGAAAAGCATTTGCACTTAATTGGACAATATGCATAATTCATGAGCCTTGGGTCTGTGATGATTTTGGCATTCATTAGGGGGGAAAAACGGGGCATTAGATTTCTTAGTACAAAACATTTTATATTAAACTTCATTTGCAATCCACTTTTCAATGTAAGAAATGCTTTTAAGCAATGTTAGGAGCTATGAAATAGAGGGGAAACTGGCATCAGCAACTTCTAAAGATGGCCCAGAAAAGAGAAAGAAGTAGGATTTTCAGACCTCTCAACACTTGGAACTCTGAGTAGAGGGAAGGAAGAGTCATCCTAAATTTCAAGCAGGTTCATTCAAATTACAATGATTGTAGTGGTAAATGCTTGTATTCATATACTTGGACATATATATATATATATACATATACATATATATATGTATATATATGTATATATAATCTATATTTTATGTTTGAGTATATATGCACATATATTTAAAATTTATTTTAAAGCAATGAATGAGTTGTAGGGATTTTTTTTCCCTACATCTACTTTTCCGAAACAAAAGGCATTATCTCCTGAGAGCTAAATGAGGACTAGTTTAGGGTTCTAGCATGCCCTTCTTTATTTCATTTAAAGACTTTAAAATCTTTCAGAAGCTTCTGTAGGTGGGTATGCCTAGTTTCCCTTTTGACAAGTGTATCTAGAATCTCAGAAATGAGGTAGTCGAATTTAATCTGTTAATCCTATATAATAAAAGCCTAATATGCAAATCGACCAAATGGCAGAATTATGGTTGCTGTGATGTGCACTGACCACCAGGGGGCAGATGCTCAACGCACAAAAGTGGTCAGTGTGCTCCCTTAGGGGGAGTGCCACTCAGCCAGAAGCCCTGAGCCAGGCTCAAGCTAGCTTCAGCAGCAGTGGCAGGATCCTTCCCTGTCTCTGTGGCAGTACATCCTCCAGGGGCTCCTGAACTGTGACAAGGTGCAGTCCAGGCTGAGGGACCCCCCACCCCCAAATGCACAATTTTTTTGCACCAGGCATCTAGTTTGTAAATAAAAAATAAAAAACCTGCACAGTGTGAGGTCTGGGATCTCTAGTGCTCAGATAATGAGAGATGGAAAAAATTGGGCTTCCTTGACAATGTTCATACAACTTCTTCCCTGAATGATCACAACTCCCTGGAAAAGCCTCTTACTGAGGGGCTTTGAATTCTAGCAAATCTGGGTGCAACATAATTGGACCTTGGACAAACTTCTTCATCCTGTAATGCCACAATTATTTCATTTTATTGATTTTAGAGAGTGAAAGTGAGAGCGAGAGAGAGAAACATCAATGAGAGGAAACATTTATCAGCTGCACCCTGCATGCTCCTTATTGGGGATTGAGCCAGGAACCAAGGTATGTGCCCCACCAGGAATACAACCAGCCAATCTCTCAGTGCATGACACTACACTCAACCAACTGAGCCATACCAGCCAGGGCTCAATTCTTTAATTATAAATTGAAGCTATGTTTCAGCTGTTTGTTAGGAAGTATAGAAGCCCTGAGGACAATGCCTGGCACATGCTCAACCTCCATAAAGGTTGGCTGTGATTGTCTTATTGTTTGTTATAAAGCCTGAATTCACAGCCCACTTGCACATTCTTGCTGTTCCTTGCCAGTTGTTCCACCTTGGTGACATTTGTTTGATTTTCTCGGTTAAACACGGAGTTCCTTAGAGCAGAGCCTTCTTTTACTCTCTTAGCATCCCCCACTGTTTGGCCTTAATCAAGAAGCAGGTGCTCAATAATGGTACCAATTGTGATTTACAGGATGAGGCCATTTGTACTGTGCTGTCTTCTCATGTGCCCTCTGCCTTCTGAAATCACTGCAGAGCCTCTGCTTTAATTCTGCAGAAAAATCCCACTTACAAGCAAAGTTCCCCTCTTGTCAATTCACACCAGGACCCAGGCTGGCAGATCCCATACTCTCATTTAATGGAAGAGAAGAGTGAGGTTTAGGGAGAAGGGAACTATGTCTTAAAGTCCTACAACAAAGGTGTGGCCTAGAACTTCCTCTCAGGTCTTCCAGCCTCCATCCAGCATGGGCTCCACCAATACCCTGCCCTCAGTGGAGACTGATGTCAAATTTCTTTGAAGTTTCCCATTAAAAGTCCATTGAGCCAAAATACATGTGTTTGTTTTGATACACAGTTTCTTCTTAAATATTGACTTAAATAGGCATTCCACGAAAATGCACCATTTTATCTTGTGTTTGGAGCAACTCATGGCCCACAGCTTTACACTGAGATTCATAAAAGTAGTTGGGGTGCTCTCTAGTTCTAATCCCCAAATCTCAGCACAAGCCTGAATGTGTCATAACCTCACTCTGTTGTCATCAGGGCACAGCTAATGGGCCTCGATGAGGGCTGACTCCTCTGTCAATTTTTCTTAAGGAGCCATAGAGGATGCTTGCCTTCCCACCAAGCCCCAAGAGCAGCTGAACTCATTTCTCTTCTGTCCATGTGTGTTAATTCCCATTTCTGTAATGAGATAGCAAAGAGAAAAAGAGGAGATAACTGATGTGGAATCAGATTGGGCCTGATGAGTTATGGAGCCTGCCTTCTCATCAGCGATGTAAAACAGCCTAGACTCTATTTACTGCCGCTGTCAGTGGGATCAATAAATAACATTTTCAGTGACATGAAGAGGGAATGTGTGAGCTCAATGAAATGAAGGAGAGCCAAGCATAGAAGCAGACAATGTCCTTTTCCTCTTTCTGCTCTGGCAGGAGTCACCTGTTTGCCTGGGGAAAGTGGAGGTGAGGGGAGAATTGGGTTTGGCTTTTAAGGAGGAAGGAGGAAGCATTCCTGGGAGGAACAGAGGGCTCTCTGCTTAAAGGAGAGGCAAGGGTGAATGAACACAGTCCATTGTCACCATTTCTTCTTTCCCAAGTCAAGCCTCACCCCCAACTGAACCTATAAGCCACCATCAATATGCCTGGTTGGGCAGTGCCCCCATCATCACGACCACATCAGAGGAAGGGGATTTGGTTTATTATTAGTAATTGAGGAGTACAGGCTAAGGCAAAATCCATAGGAGGTGTGGTTTGTCTGCCAAAGGGCAGAGAGAAAGGCCTCGTGGTTAGAGGCTAAGGTGAGGTGACATAGACTACAGCAGATTCCCAGTGAAGTCAAGAGGTAACACAGTAACAGAATTTCCACTTTGAAGGAATCTCTGAAGTCTTGTCCAGCCTCCCACCAAACATCCGAATCATCCCATCAGTACCTGGGAGGGGCTGACCCAGCCTCCAGGCACAGGGAGGTCACTAACTTTTTCTTTTCTTTCTATATGTGTATATATATATATATATATATATATATA
>JAAGEH010000367.1:1997174-2030386 GCA_011751065.1 Lasiurus cinereus
GGGTGCATAAATCCTTTCTGATTGGTGTTTGTGATTTCTTAGGATAAATTCCTAAGAGTGGGATTACAGGGTCAAATGGGAGATCCATTTTCCATGAAGGCCCTCAAGCTGCAAGAGTGGCTGAAGCATCTGACCGGAAGCAGCAACTCAGCTAACTGGTTTGTCTGCTCTGCAAGCCTGTGAGACTGGCCCTCAGGGACAGACTAAGATATCAGCAACTCCAAAGACCACCTCTGGGGAGCCCCTCAGTATCTGCTTCATGAACAGCTTTGTAACAAGGTTCCTCGGAAGCAAGCAAAGAAGCTTAGTTTAAGGTTTGGTGAAAAATATACAGTTACATTGAAGGCTTCACTTGCACTAATTTCTCATTTTCTTCAATACTTTCCTAGCATTTTTATTTGGGCTGAAAACCAGGGCAGTTAAGAGTCATTTCTAGATCTTGGTTATCTCAGGTTCTATGGCAGAAACAGTTGTGATAACTCTAGAAACATCTAGAAAAAGAAGAAAGAAGACTGGAGGAAGTCATCCTTGTGGGAGTGGAAAGGATGGCAGGCTGAGAGAGGACAGAAAAGAGAAGAAATATGGAAATGGAAAATAAGTGGAAAAGGAAAAAAGAAGAGGGGGCTGAGCAACAGGAGAGGTGAGCAGTGGAAGAGTGAGAAAGACTTCAGCAAATCGCTGCTCTTATCCAGAGTGACCTTTTTCTTCCCTAGCATATCACTGGCATGAAGTTTAGACCCTTAACTTATCATATCACTAGTCATTTGGTTTGGACCCTCTACTGCCTTTTACTCCATTAGTATGTCACTAGTCATGTGGTAGATCCCTTTAGAGAGGGAACAAGGGAGCTTGAGAACAACCTCATATAACTCCATACAAATCTTTGCAAGACCATTCCCTGAAACATTAAGCCCAAACAATCTTAGGAACAACCATGGGTCTGTTAACTACAGAGCGGGTCAAATTAGAGAAAACACCCAGGCCTCAGGGCTGTTTCAGCTCCAGGCTCAGAAAAGCAGCAAAACCAGGTGGGGTAACATCACCACCACTTACATAAGGACCAGCTGCATTGGCTAATGATCCCCTGACCTAAGGCCAGCCAATCAGTAGATACCATGACCCTGAAAGGATTGTGCCTTGAATATTCAGTGGATATCTTCCCTGGAGACCTCTGCCAAAATCTCCACTTTGGAAACAGATAAAACCACTTAACATGAAGAACCCAGTACCTGGTTATTTCTCCCTGGAGCATGCCCACATCTTTTCTCCCCCTTTCTTTCTTTAAGATGCATACCTTTGCTTTTCTTTATTTAAACTTCAAAGGCCTTTCTTTCTTTCTTTCTTTCTTTCTTTCTTTCTTTCTTTCTTTCTTTTTGCCTCCATAATTTGTTCTGTGAGCCCATTTTTTCTAGGACTCACTTCTTCTACCTCTGTGACTTTCTCAATGAACTTTCATTTGCATTTGAGTCCTGGCTTTGAATTCTTTATTAGCCAAAACTCAAGGACAAAGGTTTGACATTTTGGGCCATTCATTGTTAACATTCACATTGTTAATTGGTGGAAAACATTAGGAAAAGAAGCTCTTCTCTTGACACTGTGTTGAAAAGTACCAACAAATAGAATATAGAATCAAGATACATTCCAGATTCTAATTCCAAGTATCCTTTGAGGAAATACAATGAAATCCTCTGGCAACAAAAATGTGTCACTAATGTTACTATCTATCTATCCCTTTCCCTTCCTCTTTTCAAATCAATAATATATATATATATATATATATATATATATATATATATATATATATATGGCTAATATGCAAAGTGTCCCCTTGAGACTTTGAGCAGGAGACTGGGAGTTCGAGTGCATGCTATGATGTGTGCTGTCTAACAGGGGTCAGCATGGAACAAAGGAAGGTCCCAATTGGCCCTGACCAACAGCCAGGCCTAGGGACCCTATCTGTGCACGAATTTTATGCACTGGGCTTCTAGTCCTTATTAATAAAAGCCTAAGTGGTCATCACATCATGATGCCCTCATGTGGTCACAAGATGGCTGTGTGCACAGTGGGCATACACAGGTGAGGGGGTGGCTGGGCTCGATGCTGCATGTGTGGCATGGAACCCCCTAGGAGTCCCACCTCCTCCCTGATCCACGTGCAGCTAGGAGGAGGCGGGTCCCTTAGTTCCATGAGGTGAGGCCTGCCTGGGGTTCCCCAGCTCCATATGGAGAGGGCTGCCTGGGAGTCTTAGGGGTCCTGCCTCCTGGCTCTACATGGCATGGTGGTAGGGTCCCAGCTCCAGCCTACCTCTTTGGGGCAATTCATCAATGAGCCCTGGATGGGTGGCGGGGCTTACCTCTTCGGGGCAATCTATTGTGGGGCTCCTACACTGTGACAGGGCACAGGTCAGGCTGGGAGAGCTCCCCTTTGATGCATGAATTTTTTTGCACTGGGCCTCTAGTATATTCATAAAAAGAAATAAGTAAAACTACATCAGACACCAAAGAGAGAGAGAGAGAATGGTGAACTAAACTCAAGTGGAATGGGAGATAAAAAGATAGAGAAGACAATAGATCGGGTAGCATAAGGGTACCAAAATACAAAACTATTTTCTACCAAGCTCATGGCTAAAGACTCTGGTATGGGCTGTGGGCCCAACAAAGGCAAGAAGTTGCTATCCTGCTCTCTAAATAAGATTATATTTTGATCTGGAATGGCAAAGAAGCACAAATCTTTCAAGATAGAAATTAATAAAAAATCCCCAAAACACTAAAGAAAAAAATAAATACATCATTTAAGCTCTAACATGAATTATGCTTTTGATTTTTTCTGATGCCAAGAATGTTTCATTGAGTACCTTAAGGTTCTGGCAGCTATCTCAGGATGATATCCATACAGAGGAGGTGTGGAGAGGAGTTCTAATCTTGCCTACCAGTGCAAACTCTAATACAAAAAGTGACTCTTCATTTTGAAAGGGTTAGCAAGACCCAATGAGCTTTTTTCCCATTCTCATTAGATGTTGATCAGCAGGACTGTTAATGTTTTCTCGTTCTTTTTTTCTCTTTCAAAACCTGGTATGTGTCAGGCCCCTGGCTTATTAACTGCTGACTTGGCAATCATTAGTTCCTGCTTCAGATAACTGCCCCATTTATCTTGGCTTAATACATTACCATGCCAACATAGGATGGTCTGTGGGTATTCTTTTATTATGCTCCAGCAGCATATTGAAGCATGCTTCCATTTAAAGTGACACACAAATCTAACTTTCCTCACTCTTTAATTTGACTCAGTGGTAACACAATATGGGCATAACAGACAATATACAGCCTATTAGCAGTTTTACAGTGAATCACTGTTAGGGACTGTCATCTTATTATTTATTTAACTGAGTTGCATGAGTGAGTTGAGCATTTCCTCTGTTCATATATTTTTCTTCCTGGTAATATATGTAGAAAGCCCATCCACCATGGCATAGGATTATGCGTGTCCTTCAATGAAGACATGTATAAACACATGATGGTAAGAGTGAAAAACTTAAACAATGCTGACACAATTGATTCTGCTCCAACATGCACAGCTATTATTGAATTCTTAACTCATTATAGGAAGCAGTCTGAAGAATAAGCCTTAAGAACTAAGGACACTGCATCTGCTTTGTGTTTCTGAAGTTCCATCTGGGAGAAGAGATGGGAGAGTTTTCAGTTAGCCACCAGTTAGCAAAATATCCATTGACTTTTTTTTGTGATTGTGATGGCAACATTTTCTCCCTATTCACTACTTTAGAAAATGATAAAAAGGAACTTTGAGAAAGTTCAGATTTGTTTGCAATCTCTACTAATTCAATCACAATAGCACTTAAATAGATCTGAGGAATAACAGTATATACACATGCACACACATGTTCAGACATACATACATCCATGTGATAATACAGTATATAGTTGTATGTGTATACATATGTCTATAATATGTATGTATATACCGTCACTGTGTGAAGAAAAGTTATATCTCATTTTCTATGTTCTTAAACTCAATTTTGAAACATTCTTTTCTCAACTCAGTCCTTATTTGTCTTTCAAACAGCCTTGGGTAAAGACCTTATTTATGTTATTTTAAACTGTTCAGTTGGCTCTCTCTTGGCTGTAGCAATGATGCTTCATCCTGTTGCTGTTGCTTTGTTTAATCAGGTGTGAAATGGGTTATAGGATATACAACTTTGACATTGTTGGATTCAGATGCCATGTCAAGATTCACTTCCCACTGCATGATTGGGTCATTCTCAATAAGCTCCAGTTGGTGAGAAAGATAGTTGTTAGCATCCCCAAGCCTTTACACTAATGGCTCATGGTCTAAAGAGAAACATTCTTTCAGTATCAAAATACAGAATCTCAGGGAAGTTTCTGATTGGCTCTACTTGAATCACTCACCAGTTACTGGACTAATCACATACCCTTTTACACTTTGCATCTAGCCTGGTGACTTGAATCCAATTTAGGGCCAGGGATCCCATGATTAGCAGCCCCATCAAAACCACATAGAATGATGTGTGTATTGGGGATGAGGAGGGGGAAAAACAGCTCCCATAGAAAAAAGTGAATTAAAAATAGAAACCATTTTTCCTCCTTATCTACCAGGTGCCTAGACTCCAGTCACCTCAGATAATCAGCTTGCCCTATTTTACCACCCTTGGGATTCGAAGCTCTTATTTTCCATTCAGGCCTCCACTACTTTGTTCCTAAGCATCTTCTAAACCACAGTCCTGGAGTTGCTCAGGAATTTCCCAGGGAAGTCAGGAGTCAACAAGAACCCAATAAATAAAACACTTGCCTGGACAATAAGCTTTAAAATAGGAGTGAAACTTGGGCAGATGGTCTCCATTCGAGTTTTGGCAAAGTGGCCAGATGTTCTATGCATGCTCAATAAACATCAAATAAATCACAGACCCCACAAAGATGGGTTCTGTTCATGGCCACTGGTGGATTCCTGGAAGAAGAAAACAATACTCCCAATTGTGTTTGCTAGCCCAGTTCTTCCTTCCATTTCCAAATGATCTTGCCACTCAATGTAAGCTTCCCCTAGAATGACTTATAGTGTAGGACATGGTACTAAAATTATAGGGTAAGATAGATTTGTAGCAATGAGGGCCAATTACCTCATCTTTATAAGCTTGGCCTATCTTTTATCTGTAGCCTGGGTAAAAGAATATTTATTTAATGTGCTATTTCAATCACTTAACCTCTTTAAGCTTCAGTTTCATTGCATGTACAATGGGCATATGGTAATACTTTGCTCATAGGACAAATCAGAGCTGTCTGCACTCTATTCATTCTGTTCTTCTTTCTTAGTAACATAACCCAAGCTTTGGTAGATGTGGCAATATGCCATGATTTTAAAAAGACCCAGCCTCCCTTGCAGATAGGTATGGTCAATGAGTTATCAGTGAAAATTGCAAGAGTGACACAGAGAAATCCTTTTAAAGGATGCTGATGCAGGTGAGAGCTATGCTATGTTACCTTTATTTCTTCTTTTTATCTACAATTAGGATGTGATCTCTTCAGATTTAGCAGCTATCCTGGTCCATGATGAAAAGACAAAGAGAACTGCTGAGACCTTGGCTTTGACATCCCTGAGTTGCTGAAACAATGCCAGCAAGCTCTTCCTTCTAGACTTCTTGTTATATCTGAGGGGAAAAAAAATAAATCCTTTCATGTTCAATCCGCTGCAAGTAGGTCTATGCTACTTGTGGCCAAATGCAATATATAGTTGTACAAGATTTTATAAGGATTCAAGGAAGTAATCTGTACATAGCACTCATTACAAAATTCTATATTATAGAATCTAAGACACTCTGATACTGTGTTTTTGTTATTTGTCAATGAAACGTTTTTTCCTATGTCACAACTGCCACCTGGCTGATAATACATACACTGAGATTGATTTATTAGGTATTCTTGATTTCAGAAATGTTCAGATGGGCAAATCATGGATCTTAGAATCAATAAAAAACACTATTACTAATTCTATTAATAATAGATAACATTTATAGAGTAATTCTCATTAGTAAATGGAACAGTATTAGCACATCGCCAGTTACATGGCAAGTGCTCAGTGTTGTTTTCTTTCTGTACATTTTTATTCCATTTCTAATGAAAGGGTGCGCCTGTTCAGGAAGAGGCAGCCTCCTGCAATGATATGTAAATGATGTTAATTTCTAGGTGCCTTCAGGGAGTGGTTGCAATGAGCAGGGCTTTCTCACCACAAGTTAAGCCCAGGTATGAATTTTGGGAAAATAATGTGCTTTGTAGCAAACTGTCTTTTATAGGGGACCTGACGGGGCTGATCTTTAATTCCAGTTGGCTCTTCAGAGTAGGTCTAATTAATAGGCTAGAATTAGCATTATTGGAAAAGACCAGTTCATTGAAATATTCAGTCTCCTATTACCATCACCCACCACCCAGGCCTGGTGGAGAGGCAGCCTCCACCATCAGCGTTTCCATGACGATGCAGTACATTTAGTTAGCAGCACCTCCCGTAAACAGTAATCCTTCAGAAAAACAAGAAGGTCATTACAGCAACTTGTCAAATCAATGCAGAAGGTGTCGAGGCCGATTAAGGCATCTTCTCTCGCAGCTGACACAGTGTCAATAGTACTGGGCCACTACTGCTCAGGCAGATGATTGAAGTGAAGTGCCCATCAGTCAGGGCGTTGAGGTGGACTAACGATTCCCTGCGCTGCCTATTAGAGCTACATGACAACTCAATCCTGTTTGCTGGCAAAGCGAGAGAAGGAGAGGGAGAAGGGGGAAATAGTGACCTTGTTGCTTTGTTTGAAGCTGAATTAAATTGACAAGAGCAGCTAATCTTTACCTAGGGCGATTAACAGAATTAAGGACCACAACAAAGGCAGCCAAGGTTTAACATCTATGCAAAGGCTCAGGGATGTTTATGATGTAGGAAGCTCTCCTTTGGCATTCAGGTGCAATCCAGATATATATTCTGGCCAAGGCTTCTCCAAATGAAGTGTGGGTAATCCCATTAACATCCTGCCAAAGCAACGTGGCGAGACACAAGGCATTCACCAAATACACCTTCTTCCTCATCAGCTGGAAAGCCTACTCTTCCCAGTGGTACTGGCTTATTAGTTTAGACTTATAGATCTGGGCCACAAATACAGAATTTTTAATATATTTCCCTGGTGAAATTTTTTGCCTTATTTTAAATCTTCTAAGCTCAGTTTCACAGCAATTTTTCTTTTCCAAACCATCCAATGGTTCAGTAAAATAAGAGAACAAAAATTCCAAGGGAAAAAAATGAGAAGTTGAAGAGATTCTCAGACAGAAATTATACTTTTCTCAATTACTGGAACATTCTCTTTGTGATAAAGTTAAAGACAGGGGATCTGGCATGAACAAATTAAAACAATAATGTCAAATGTGAAAAGTTTACATATCTATCTATCTATATCTATATCTATCTATCTATCTATCTAGCTAGCTAGCTAGCTAGCTAGCTATCTAGCTATCTATCTATCTATCGAGAGAGAGAGTTATATTTAACAATTACTAAGAATACTCTTAAGAATGGCCAAAATTAATAGTCATCAAATTTAAAGGCCAGATAGTATATATTTTAGCCTTTGTGGATCTTATAGTTTCTGTTGCAACTACTGCACTATGTAGCATGAATAGAATCATAGACATTATGTAAATGAGTTAGGAACCATTTTTTTGCCAAGAAAACCTTTATTTGCAATAATAGGCAGTGGACCAGTTCTGGCCTGTTAGCTGTAATTTGCAGGCCACTAATCAAAAAGATTGTAGTAATTCCAACCAACAAATAATCAAGGAATATTTTGTATTAGTCAGGCACAGAATTAGCAGTTAGAAAAAAGGTGCAACAGACACATTTAAAAAACTTATAGTATAATAGAGAAGACAGTTATTTGAGGGTGTGAATATAATACATTCTGTTAAAGAAACACAAATAAAAGTGATAAATTATTTCTAGGGCAAAATATTTCAGAGAAAATGACAAAAAGCAGGAGGCTTTGGGGACAACCATTCAAGAAACTCTAGATGGGTAAGGTAGAAAGGACATCATATATTCGGTGGGGAGAAGAGAAGAAATAGAAAGAGAAAGAGAGAAAAAGAGGGAAGAAAATTGGAAAGGAGAGGAGAGGAGAGGAGAAGAGAGAAGAGGAGAGGAGAGGAGAGGAGAGGAGAAGAGATAAGGAAACTAGTAAGACAGGACATATCAAATGAGAGGACCCAGGAATAGGAAAAAAAAAAAAACCTCTGGGAACAAATTGGTTGCAGAAACGACTAGAAATGAGGAATATATTAAGGCATGTATATGACAACCTAAGAAATGTATATTCATTCTTCTATAGACAGTAAAGAGCAATTGATAGCTTGAAGCAGAGGAATAATGCAATTAGATGGTTAGGTAGAGACAGAAAATTTAGGCAGAGACTATTATAATAGTTCCAGGCAAAAAATGATAAAATCCTGGATTATTGTTGCATAGGGAATAGAGAGAAGGGCAAATATACGACAGATTTTTAAGTAGACTATATAAAGCATCCCTGCTTTGGGATAGGGCAAATATGGCTGAAGGGTTACATTGACATCTGTTCCAAGAAAGCTGGTCTTAGGGAAATGTAGGACATTGAGAAGAATTTTTATGGGGCCAGCTAAGGGAGCACAGCCAACTGAGGAATGTAGTCTAAGCAGATAACCAAGAATATCAGCCTGGCCACTATCTATAAGACCAAATATAGAAAACGATCCAAAGTTAAGGGAAAATATTGGGTCACTGAGTTGATAAACTCAGGAGAGGTAGTTTGGGTCAGAGTGCAGAACTGACAATAGTGCAAATTATTTAGAACTAAGGTGAGCAGAGGATGGTTCTTCATCTTGCTGAGATGCCAGTGTAAGGGATTTAATAATATATAAACTCTTATAGCCTCAGATACAATAATTAACACCAGGAGTTATTCCAAGGATTCTAGATGGGCAATTAAAGCAAAGTGATGTCAATAGAGGTAGTGAAGACAGGAGATGATGTAGGCAGAGTGATATGGAATTTACTTGGAGTATGATGAATTAGAAACACTACATGCAAATGGGTGGCTTGTTGAATGTAATGATGCAGGGCTTAGAACTGGATATAATAATTTGAGACTAATTAGTATATAGCTGTGGTTGAAACCATAAAATGGGTGAGAACACAAAAAGAATGTGTCTGAAGAGAACAAGGAAACAAAGAGAATTTTATGAAAAACACTTATAGAGAAGACTGAAAAAGCTAACTCACTAAAAGAAATAAAAGCTGGTCAGAGAACTGAAAGGAAAACCAAGAGAGAATATTTTTGGAGTGAAAATGAAGGTGCAGATGGGATGGTTAGCAGCAAATGCTATAAGGAAATGAATATAGTTAAAACCAAACAGAACACAGCAGTGTATATATTCTTTTCATGAAGCATTCTCTAGGATAGACCACATGTTAATAGATATAAGAAGTCTTAATAAATTCAAGAAGATTGAAATATCAAGCATCTTCTCTGATCACAATGGCATGAAACTAGAAACCAATTACAATAACCAAAAAAAACCCCGGAAAACTAACAAACACATGAAGGCTAAATAACAATGAATGTATCAACAATGAGGTGAAGGAAGAAATAAAAACTTACTTTGAGAGAAATGGAAATGAACACACAACAAAGCAAAATCAATGGGATACAATGAAAGCATTACAGGCCTACTTCAAGAAGCAAAAAAAAATCATATAAATAACTACCCTACACCCAAAAAAACAACAAACAAAGGCCAGAGTAACTAGAAAAAATAAAGAATAAAAATTAGAGTGGAAATAAATTACATATAGACCAAAACAAACAAAAGGCAATACAAAAGATCAATGAAACCAAGAGCTAGTTTCTTCAAAAGAGAAACATGATTGACAAACCTTTAACCATATTCATAAAAAAAGAAAGAGAGAGGACCCAAATAAATAAAATCAGAAATGAACACAAAGCATTTAACCCAGTGGGCACTTAGTGGCCAATAAAAGCTGTCTATAATAATAATAACAATAATAACAATAATAACAATAATAATAATAATAATAATTGTTATTATTATTACTTCTATTAACAACACTAAACAGGTGGATGATAATCACTAATTTGGGGAAATAAGAATATTATATATTGTATTGGTTTGGTGATTGTGTTGACTAAATGAAAAATGTTTGACCTATGCATGATGTAATAAAAAACATTTTATTTAAAATTAAGGTGTTATAACAGACATCATGGATAAGGTAGCTCTATCAAAAACAAGTTTGTTAGACAGTGTTCTGACTTTTTTGTTGTCAGGTTTGCTGCTAAAATGAAGATCCATGACAAGTCTATTTATAACCATTTTTAAAACTTGGGGACATTCTACACTTGATGAAAGCTGCCTTTATATTTGCCTCATGTTTCTATGTAACTTATCAGTTACTATCACAAACCTTCTCAATCAGATAGAATAAAATGCTGCCAGGAATGGGCAGAGTGAGAGTGAAATAATCCACTCCAAAAACAGTCTGAAAATTAAAAAGCTTCAGAGAAAATAAGAAATAATTGCTTTCATTACTGTCCTACACCTTACTGGGCACATGTTTATATCCTCTAACTAGATAAAGCACTCTAGCATCCAGAAAAAGAAACCACTGTTACAGTGCTCTGCTATATAGAAGGGCCAGATTCTAGGGAAGGTCTACAATGGGCATGTCAGAGAAGGATCTGGTAAACCTCCCAATCAGAGAAAAATATCCTACAACCTATCTTAGGGACAACCATGCAGAAGACTAGTTATTTATGCAAACAAAGAACCAACCACCAAAACAATGAAGTCTCTATAGTTGGTGAAGGACAATTTAACGTAACACCTTGTCTCAAGTAACAACTCCAGTGAGCTAGACCTATTTCTGAGGCTCTCAGGATACAGTGAAGTAGAATTTTTATAATGACTTTTAGTTGGCAAAATTAAAAGTAGATGAAACTTGAAGGAAGGAAGAGGTCAGGTTAACATAAGAAAAGGCATCTGTATAATCACAGACACTAAACAAACAGTATGCTTAGTGAATATAGCTGGCTCTTGAACAATGCAGGTTTGAACTGATGGATTCATTTATACACATTTTTTTTTTCAATTGACCCACTCAGTTCCATGGACCATGGAAATTCAAATGACTCATGCAGTTCAAACTGGTGTTATTCAAGGCTCAACTGGTTGTTGGGAATTCACATATATGGAAGGCACACTTAAATGTTATGCAGATTTTCAACTGCACTGGTGGTTGGGGACCCTAATACCCACATTGCTCAAGGATCAACTGTGCAGATTTTTTTCTTGCAATTGAATACCTACAAAATGAAATGAATAACCAACTGCTAGGGATCTTGTGGAAAGCTTAGATCCAACAGGAGATTAGACTCCCACGGTCTACTTTGATTCTAAGATATTACTTTTGAAGTTTTGAAATATCAGGGTCACAAACTCTTCATAGAGTAAGCCAAGACTGGGTTGATCAAAGTTGTTGGTAATTAATAGGTAGTAGGATATTGTGAATCTTTGGAAAAAATGTTGTAGACAACATATTTTGGGAAAAAGGACTTCCATTTATATTTACTGAGAGATGTCATATTAAAGAATGTACTACAGCCCTAGCCAGTTTGGCTCAATGGATAGAGCATCGGCCTGTGGATTGAAGGGTCCCAGGTTTGATTCCAGCTAAAGGCATATGCCCATGTTGTCGGCTCAATCCCCAATGGGGTGTGCAGGAGGCAGCCAATCAATGATTCTCTCTCATCATTGATGTTTCTATCGCTCTCTCCTTCTCCCATTCCTCTCTGATATCAATAAAGATATTAAAAAAAATAATGTGCTGCAAACTTTTAAAAGTTTATCTCATTAAATTTCACTAAAAATCACAAAATGAGAACTATAATTCCTACTTGTTAGATGAAGATATGGATAGGTTAGAGTAGTTAAATAAGTCATCCATAATCTCACAGCTAGAAAACTAGCATTTTAAACCTACGTTTATCTTATCTTGTTGTTTGTGCTCTTTTTGCTGCTCCATTGTTCTCAGTTTCTGTCACTGGCTAGCTGCATGATTTTGGATATACTACCTTATAGGCTCAAAATTTTTATCCTTGATTACAATGATAGATGGGGGACTTCTGAGTAACTGAAAATAATGGCAACTACTTAGGTCCACACTTTCCATATATCTTGTAAAAATAATAGAGAATAACAAGAAAGATGGACTAAACTAGACAAAACTGCCAGTCTCAGCATAACTAGAACCCAGAGAATTGCCAAACTGTAAAATAACAGCAGAAATAAAAATTATCAAATCCCAGTGAGCTGTCACTCATCCTCTTACAAGAGGCAGCTAAGATGAGCAAGGGCAGTTTGAGAAAAACTACAAGAAAATAAGGAGATGGGAGCTGAAGGTGAACATAAATTTCTCTAAAATCACAACCAGAAAGAGAAAGTTCACCTTAGGTGTGAAAGTAGTAAAAAAATAAATCTACTGGCAGATTTGATTGTGAATGACAGGAAAGGTGCTATAATGTACACATAATCTGTAATGGCAGTTTTGAAAGGCATGGCTTCAGGGAGAGAAACAGATGAAAAGGAAGGAAGGGAGAGGACCCCCTTCACAATTGAATGATAAAGAAAAGAAGCTAAATTTTAGGTTTCTATGGAGAACAAACAAAAATAGAGGCATCTATTTTCTTTCTTTCTCTCTCTCTCTCTCTCTCTCTCTCTCTCTTTTACACACACACACACACACACACACACACACACAATGGGGCAGCATTGAATTAGATACACAAATATCAACAAATCTTTAAAAATCAATGTAAAATAATTCAAAAGTCTATTTAAAGTTATAAAAATTAGAGAGAGGGGGAGTCCACACATTCCAGTTGATAAAAATTCTCCCTTAAATAGCTATAAATTATAAATAACTTGCAAGACAACACTGCAAAGTTAATTAAATATACATAAACTAGCATTTGGAAATATGAAAATCACCTTGAATCAGAAACTCAAAAGCATAAAAATAAAATAAAAATAAATAAAGATAAAAAAGCAGAAAAAGAAAGAAAGTTTATTGAATCAAGAAAGGAAAAGGAAAAAATACCAAAATTATTTCAAGGCAAAATAGATTCAAATGAAACTTTAAGAAATAATACTGAATAAAGGTAAGAAATAGCTAAGATAATGGAAATGAAATAAATAAAGAAGTAGAAAAACAGAGAAAAGTATTAGTAATAAAAGGTAGGCAAAGAAGAAATAATACATATAATTGGAGGCCCAGAATAAGAAAAGTAAAATAATTGGACATACGTATACTTAAACCTTTAATTCAATACTTTTTTCCAGAAACAAAAGAAAACTTGAAGCTAAACAATTAAAGGAGCCATCAGATTATTATAAAATTAGCATTGAGATGATGTCATATAAAACACTGAGACATGTCATATAAAACTAATAGACTTCAGAGATAAAGAAAAATTCCTGAGGTTTCAAGAATACACACACACACACACACACAAAACTAAAACAAAAATATACCTTCTGAAACACTTGTGGGTCAGCACAAAATTGATCCTATATTTAGTGACAAAGAAATCAGCAGTAAGTCTCATAAAGTAGAAATATTAGAATAATGCCATGTCTGATCATTATGCAAAAATAAACACTTGGATATCATTTAAAAATTTTTAAAACCTCAAAAGCCTCTATCTGTAATTAAAAAATAACCTCATGTAAAGGGACAATACAAATGGAATATATAGAATCATAAAAATTAATGATAAGTGAAACCACTGTTTATCAGATTTTGTGGATACATTAAATCAATGATTGGAAGAACCACATAGCCAAAATATAACTCATAAATAAAAATGAAACAAGGAAATTAAATATTCAGCTTAACAAAAATATAAAATGTGTAAGAAAATTAAGTAAAAGGAAGCATAAGAAAGAAATTAACAAATATAAAAACAGAAGTTACCGAAGTAGAAATCGGGTAAGAGCATGGAGAGAAACCACACTGACAGTTGAAGGTGGAGCAGAAGCTTTGAGAAAGAGTGTCCCAAGCCAGAGCCCCAAACTAAACACAAGGTAATGTTAGTGTAGGATAATACATAAAATTAGAACCAATAAAACCTAAGCCCAGCTCCAGTCTTAACTAGATTAACAAAACTCTTACACTAATGGCTTGGCAAAAGAAGTGTGCCTATTTTCAGGCATAAGTATTATCTACCTCAGTGATAATTGGTCTACACACAATGTCTGCCACTTTATTAAAAATGACTAGGTGCTAATAGGTAAGAAAATACTTCTCCAGCAAGAGACAAAATTATCAGCAGAATCAGATTCGAAGTTGAACCAGATGTTGGAAACAAACAGGACCTTAAACATAACTATGGTTAATATGTTAAAGGCTCCAGTAAAAATGGTGAACAACATTCATAAAGAGTAAAAAGGTGGGGCATTTTAAGAGAATAACAACAACAAAAAATAAACTATAAGATCCATATGGAAAGCTTATAAATAAAAATCCTTGGTATCAGGTATGAATAGTGCTCTTTGTTGGCTCATCCATAGGTACACTTACACAGCTGTGGAAAGAACCAGTAAATATGCAGATAGGTCAATAGCAATGATCTAAACTGAAACACAAGGAAAAACAATGAGTGGGAGAAGGAAAGGGGCACACAGGACGCAGCATCCCAGAGTTGGGAGACAATAGCAAATGATCTAATATCGAAATATAAAACATTTACCTAATTTAATAATTGTTTTTGTTTAAATATACATGCCACTGTGTTGAGGAAGGAAGAAACAAACAAACAAGACCACAAGCAAACACGTGACTTGTTAAAAGACACAGATGCCAACATGAAAAGGCTCCCAATGGCTGAAAGTGGAAAATTTTGAGGAATAAAATAAATCAATTATATCCCATGGATTAAAATAAGAATCCATGGCTTTATATGGATATAAACTTATGTCTTGATATTTCTACAAATGTATACTTAAGAAATGATATAAATGAAAGAATGAGACAGCTTTTTCTTATCACTTATTTCCAACTATGTATATAGAAGTAAGTGTGGAAATAGAAAATCACCATTTGAGAAGTATCACAATAATGGTTATTTCACACAAGAATTATTAGTAGATGCTAAAATTAGTGGGTGGCAGTATGATGAGAAACAGGGTATTTATACGATTTTAAAATATCTCCACAGAATATACTTCCTAATTATAAATAGAATAAATTAATAACCATAATGTAGACACCCCACATACAGCCTCTTAATGAAGTGATGTTAATTGGCAGTAATGGCACAAATCGACATCAGCTTCCTAATATGTACTTACAGAAGGTCACATTAATTTTTTTTTCAGTATTTTTACCAGAAATTTAAATCAGAATGTAATCAGGTGGGGACATTAGACAAATTCAAATTGAAGATCAGTTTATAAAATAAATGTCCAATGCTGTTTCAGAAGGATTGAGGTCATGAAAAACACAGACAGACTGCCGACTTGTCCCAGACTGGAGCAGACACTAACTGAAGGCATAATAACCAAATGCTGCATGGTACCCTGTATTGAATCCTGGACCAAAATAATGCCATTAGGGGGGTAACTGATGATATTTTTCTAATATGATTTGTTGATTAGATGATACTGTATCAATAGTGTTATATCAATTGTGCTAAGATGTAATTGTTAAAATTCTGTATGAATAGTATTTGAAAGTCGTTTTGAACTTTTTTTTGTAAGCCTGAAATTATTTTTAAATGACAAATTATTAAAAAATGTAGAGTTTAAAAAATGACAAAATAAGCTTTGGGCCTGTGGAAAAGAATGTTAGTGGATTTTTCAATGTCCAAATCTCACTATTTCTCTCCTCTTTTATAAACCTTCTAACTCTCTAGACTCCCAGGCCTTCCCCTGCCCACCTCATTAGATTTAGCTCATGAGGGCCAAAATCTGTTCTCGACTCCCAGCATCCTGAGCTCTAAAGAGCATTAGGTTCCCCAGGCCGTGGGTGCCAGGGACTTCATCTGAACTCCAGCACTGGACCTAGTGAATCCAGCATCCACAACAGATTGTTAACACCTTTCTCTTCTAACAGATGAAGTGATTTTCGGTTGAAACCACATCATAATCAATAATCATTATTTTCTTATTTGTTTACTAGTTTAAAAAACAATTGACATGTTTAAATGTCAATTTAAAAGGTATTTGCAAAATCTGTAAAGTATTTCATTTGTGAACTGAAATCTCTATAACAAAATGATTACAACTTGTACTGTTTCCCTATTTTTAACTTTAAAAACAAATAAGTGGTCACTAGCATGAAGTAACGCTAGTTTTGTCATCTCTTTGATCATTGCACTATCACTGCTTATTTGGAATCTACTGTTTAAATCCAGAAATAGGTGGTACTACAGGCTTTGGAGACACAGGCTAATTCTGAAATGAGCTGGTCTGTGCCATTATGAATTTACTCTGGAAATAGATGAGTGTAATCAGGTCTGCCTGTGTGGGGGCTGGCTGTGCCACTGGGAGTTCTATGAATTAACTTGTACATAGAATAGAATGTTTCTTAAGGACAGGAGACAAAAATGTGCTAATTTCCTATTTATGTATATATTATTCAAATTCGACAATAATTTAGAATTTAGCTAAAAACAAAGATGTTCAGGGGAAGGAGAATTTTATCACTAATATTGTTTAGAATTTATTATCCATGATGATAATACGAAGTCTAAGATTTTTAAAAAAATATATTCTATTGATTTTTTTTTTTTACAGAGAGGAAGAGAGAGAAATAGAGAGCCAGAAACATCAATGAGAGAGAAACATTGATCAGCTGCCTCCCGCACACCTCCCACTGGGGTTGTGCCTGCAACCTAGGTACATGTCCCTAACCGAAATTGAACCTGGGACCCT
Organism: Lasiurus cinereus; assembly: GCA_011751065.1. Taxonomy (NCBI): domain Eukaryota; kingdom Metazoa; phylum Chordata; class Mammalia; order Chiroptera; family Vespertilionidae; genus Lasiurus; species Lasiurus cinereus. The sequence continues at coordinate 2,014,217 of JAAGEH010000367.1, forward strand.
TCAGTCCGCAGGCCAACACTCTATCCACTCAGCCAAACCAGTTAGGGTGAAGTCTAAGTGTTAATTAATTCTATTATTCTTTTTAATTTCTCCAAAATGCATCTGCTCATTGCCCGCTGCTGGCAACTCCTCCAACCACCCCATCTTGGGAACACTGTTGTATAGCACCCTGCATTTTTTTCTTTCTCATTGTACCTGCCATCCTGCTCTCTAAGAGTTTGCTGAAAGATCTATCTCATGGGGGATATTATGAACTATTTGAGTAGAGCCCATGCTTTATTTGTTCACCTCTATCATCCACAGCATCTTGTATATAATAGATTCTCAATAACTGTTTCTGAAAGAAGAATGAGTCAATGCATACATGGACTGAATCTGAAAAGAAACAACTGAACTAAAAAAATGTATGTGTATACATTTTTTGGGACACCCTATATTTGGGGATGTGGCAGTTGTAAATACTTTTTCATTAGTTACCGGAATATTCAGTTTTGAAACTCCAGGCTTCCCTTGATACTGTAAATTCCATACAGGAAACCCGGTAGGTGCGTGACAGAGAAACTGGAGAATCATTTCTTAAAAGACAGCTGGAAGTCTGCCAATATCCAGAGGACCACAGACCCCCAAAGCCAGAATAAACCAGCAACATGTTCTCTCCCTTCAACAGATATTTCACTGGTTCTGTTAATCAACCTGTCCAGCTTTCGATAATCACAACTTTTCCAACTTGCCATGCTTAGAGGAAGAGAAAAAGAAAGCACAGAGGGTGGTAGGTGTAACAATGTACAGATAATCAACATTTAAAAAAATATATTTTTATTGATTTCAGAGAGGAAGGGAGAGGGTGAGAGAGATAGAGACATCTATGATGAGAGACAATGATTAATAGGCTGCCTCCTGTGCGCCCCTACTGGGGATCGAGCCAGCAATCCCGGGCATGTGCCCTATCCAGGAATTAAACCATGATCTTCTGGTTCATAAGTTGATGACTAACCACTGAATCACACTGGCTGGGCAATAATCAACATATTGAATTAGATTTCAAGTTTGAACTTAGACTTCTCCTTGGTGATTTTATATGGAATCGATTGTTAACAGAATAAGTCTATTCTTTTTCTCATTATTTTAAATTGACCATAAAAGAAAAGTGCGATGTCTGATCACATTTGTTTCTTGGGAAAATTAACAAAAATGATGGAAGTAATAGTACAAGGCAGTGCTACCTAATAGAACTTTCTGCAAAGCTGAAATTGATCTAATCTGTTCTGTGTAATATAAGAGCTGTTAGCCACATATGCTTATTGAGCGGTGGAACTGGGTATGGCACAAGAAACTGAGTTTTAAATTAAATTTAATTTAATTTAATGAATTAAAATGTAAATTTCCACAGATGGCTAGTGACTGCTGTAATGGACAGGACAGATAGGAGACTACAGCAAAAACAAGGTCCTCTGCATGTGAGCATACTGTCAGTATAGCGGTGTTGAGGCTGGCTACCTTGCTGTGGGGGCTACCTGACTCTGAGCCTAAAACTCTTCAGCTTGTGCTCTTCCAAGGCACCTGTAAGCTGCTTTCACTGACGCCTGCTATTGTTTTCCCAATGTCTGCTTCAGAAGCTGCCCTCTGCCTGGCTTTCTGAGGCCTCTACAGTTGGTTTCTCTAATTATTTTCTGGTCTGCATCCACTTCCTTTTAGGTAATAGCTTTCTAACTTTCTTTGGAGAATCGTCTCTTGTCCTCCCCTACACACAATTCAAGCAGTTTGGGAACAGCTACTCCATTCTAGGACCCTAGGAATGCACACTGTGAACAGGCCAAGCACAGCACTACGTCCTCTGGCCTCCATAATTGCAGAGATGGACACGTGGCACAGGTCTACCCAGTGCAGCACCAATGGAATCATACTTGCTGGGGCAAGGGGGAGGGGCGCGGGCACTATAAAAGTTAAGTTCTCTTTTTGGGGAGGCTTGCTGAGTTAGAATGGAAATGTGGATGGTTGATGACCATTGGACACTATGAAGAGATGAGTTCAATACAGAGGAGAACATAGACAAAATTAAAGAAGGGCATTCCTCACGATATTGCCTTTGACCCCTGGGATCTAGGCATGCCTGAAGATAATGAATCCCAATAAATTATTTTTTTGTCTCTCTCCTTTCTTCCCTCCCTTCCTCCTCCTTCTCTCCCTCTCTGCACAGCCCCCAATTTTTTTTTTTTTGCTTAAGCAAATTTGAGTGGGGGTTTCAGAGATTTCAGATTAATATGATTCTGACTAATATATAGTTTATATAATGAATTATCTATAAGTGTGACATATTCCCAAATCTCCTTTTATTTCTCAGTACTACAATAAACTTACCCTCTATCAGAATCAAACACATCTTCCTACTCCCCTTCTCTGTGTCATTGTTTCTGGTATCTTTTCCGTGTTTGGTATCAAATTCTCTTTTTCTTATTTTCAAATATTCTTCTGGGTTCAAATCTAGGTGAAAGCCCATCTCCCCTTGACTTCTCTCACCCCTCTACTCCCTCGCCTCTGAACTATGGCACAGCACTTCAATCAGATTCCCTTCCTGTTTTTACTGTGCTTTATGATTTTGTCTTTGCGCTCTGAGACCAGAAGCCTCCCTGGGGCAGACACCATATGAAATCCATTTTTAACTCAGGGCCTAGCACAGTAGTGCTCAATGATTTTGATTGGACGATTGATTGAGTGACAGAAAGCACAGAACTAAAAAAAACTACTGCTTTCTGGATATCAAGGAAGGGCAATAGAGTGAAAGGCAGGCAGCCTTACTAAGAAAACCACCAAAACTCACAAAAATGTATATGAACCACCTCTTGTTTACTTTTATATTTTTATGAAAATTTCATTCACACTGTCAATATAGGGTTGTGTTCTTTGTTCAGAATTGGATTATGCTTTTATTCAGATGTAAATTAGTAAAATAATAAGGGGATTAATTATAGCTGAGATCCAGGGAGTTAGCCATCAAAGGTTGAAAGCAATAAAAAAGTTTAGGAGAACCTACAGTTCATTTGTCTGCTAACAATATCCTCATTAGAACAGAATATGTTTACAAAAAGACCATTCAGTGCCCCCAAAGAAAGGCAATGTGGGCTAGAAAAAAACTAAAGGCGTTATACCTGTACTCAGGGCATCCCAACCTCCTGAGACGAAAAAGTGAACATTTCTGAGATAACAATGAACAGACAGGTGATATATAATGAACTCTTGGGTGGTGGTGGTGGGGGCTGGTAGACAAGTGGTGTAGAATTTAAGAGATGTGGAAGATCAATGAAGAATGTAGAAGTCACTAAAAGTATCTTAGAGAAGTAGGAGTTAGGTGGCTTTTAAAGAATAGATAGGAGTTGAATAAAAAAGGGAGATTAAACATTATTCTGGGTTTATAATCCAGCCATTATGATTATGTGGGCATTAACAGAGAAAATTTAAAGAAATTAAATGTTGTAGGCTTTTAAACTTAATAAGAGAGCTTCAGAGTTCTGCTATTTTATGGTTCTGATTGAGAATCATTTTTAATGTTTTAATCAATCCGAGACAAGACCTCCTAGTTTGGATGTAATGATGTGTATGCATTTCTAAGAGGGCTCCATTCACGGTTTCAGCATGATAAATGTGTATATATCACATTTCCTTGCAGATGGTAGTAAAATAATTTGCTTTTGCAAAATTACTATGCTAATATCTGAGGTAGAAGTAAAACTCTTAAGGAAGGAATACCTTTTTCTTACTCATTCAGAGTCACCCATGGGTTACTGGAAGTTTGAGATTCAGAGGTCAGGAGGACATGCATTCAGGGCTTCTCTTGCATTGGACTTCATCCTGAAAGGTCTCAGGAGGTCCTTAAAAAAGGGGGGTGATGTAAATTCTCAGGCTGTTTTAGTTCTCCCAAGGGCTTTTACCTGGTGGCTCTTCATAAAGTCCAGGTCACAAAATGATCATAGAAAAGAAGGGAGGAAGAAAGAAAGAGAGGGAGTGAGAGAAGGAAGGAGGGAGAAAGGGAGGAAGGGAGGAAGGGAGGAAGGAAGGAAGGAAGGAAGGAAGGAAGGAAGGAAGGAAGGAAGGAAGGAAGGAAGGAAGGAAGAGACTAGTTTACCAGAGCCTAGTGACTGGGTTTTACCAGATACTAATTGACATAGAGAAAGAAAATACCTAATGCCAAGCCCTGCTATTGCTCCAAATTAAGAAAAGGGGAATGTGCATGTGTAGCTACCTCTAGACTTACTGTCTCATGGAAAAGTGGAAAAAAGCTGTGCTTTCCTAGAGATCACAGCCCAGGCACAGACTCACTAAAATTATGAGAATTAACTGCAGAATTATAGAATGATTTCACTTCACCCACATGTACTACCATGTTAATTAGTTCCTGTATAACAGTAATGCTTCTCAGAGAAAGCTTTGCTTATAAGTTCTTTTGCTTTTAAGCCTCTAGTGAGACCCAAAGACAATAGGGGGGGCGGTAAAAACAAAGATAGTAGAGAATGTTTTAGCTTTTGATACCTACAGTCATAGCAAACAATGAATGTAGCCTACCTCCTAATCAGATAAACATAAAAAAACACACTAAAGACTCATTTGCTATGTTTTTTAAACTCAATATATCACTTTTGACTTTCAACAAAAATTACAAGACATGCTAAAAGGCAAAAACAACCCTTTTTGGAAACAAAGATAGAATTGAAAACGAGTTAGCTAGTGCATAGATTTAGAATGATCAGACCTGAAATTTAAAATAATGTTGATTAGTATGCTAAGGCCTGAATGGAACCAGCAAACTACAGAGAAGTTGGGTAATATAAGTAGAAAGTTGAAAATCTAAGAAAAAATATCAAAAGGAAATGTGAGACTATAAAAACTGTGAATTAAGAATCCTTTTGAGCACTCATCTAGGGACTGAACACAGCTGAAGAATCAGTGAACTTGAAGGTATAACCATAGAAACCTCCCAAACTGAATATAAAGAGAAAAGTAAATTAAAACAAAATAAATAGAATATCCAAGAACTATGGTTCAATTGCAAAAGATAGGAAATGTGCACAATGGGAATACAAGAGCACAAGTGGGTGACTAGGAAACAAATGAAATATGTGATGTATTAATGACTGAGAAATTTCCAAAATTAATACAGACAACAAAACTCTGATCCAGAAAGCTTAGATTACCGGATAGGAAAATACTAAGAAACATACATCCAGGGATTTCATATTCAGATACAGAATATAAAAAAGGTAAAATCTTAAAAAAAAGCTAGATGGTAGGGGCACCTTACACATGCCAGAAAAGGTTTAAAATTACACAAACCATGCAAGCAAGAAAAGAGTGAAGTAAAATAATTGAACTGATGAAAAGAAAGGAAATAGCAACATAGAATTCTGTATTCTGTAAGTAACCCTTCAAAAGCAAAGGATAGCTAAAGACTTTCTCAGATAAACAAAAATTGAAACAACTTATTTCTAGTAGATTTACTTTGAAATACATGTTTAAAAAAGTTCTTTAGAAAAGAGGAAAATGATATAGAAGAGAAACTCAGCTCTTTGTAAGGAAAGGAAGAATGAGCCCTATCAAGTTTGGCTCAGTGGAGAGACTGTTGGCCTGTGGACCTAAGGGTCCTGGGTCCAATTCCCCTCAAGGGCATATACCTGAGTTGCAGGTTGCAGGTTCCTCTCTGGCCTGGATCCTGGCTAGGCCTCATGCAGGAGGCAGCCAATGCATGTATCTCCCTCACATCACTATTGCTCTCTGTCTTACCTTCTCCCTTTCAATATCTCAAAAAATCAATGAAAAAAAATCCTTGGATGAGGATAAATAAAGAAAATAAATAAAATAAAAAAGAAAGGAAGAATGCTAGAGAAAGAATAATTGAGATTAAAATTAAATTTTTAATTTACCTAACAGATGGTAGTTTGCTCAAACTAATAATAGCAACAGTTATGGGAAATGACAACAATGTTATAAGAGACTAGAGGCCTGGTGCATGAAATTTGTGCATGGGGGGAGGGTGTGGGTTTCTCAGCTCATCCTGTACCCTCTCCAGTCTTGGACATCCCTCTTACAATCCAGGACTGCTGGCTCTCAACTGACCACCTGCCTGCCTTCCTGATTGGCCCTAACCATTTCTGCCTGCCAGCCTGATTACCCCCTAACCACTCCCCTGCCAGCCTGCCAGCCTGATTGATGCCTAACTACTCCCCTGCCAGCCCAATTGCCCCTAACTGCCCTCCCCTGTCAGCCTGGTTGCCCACAACTGCCCTCCCCTGAAGGCCTGGCCACCCCTAACTGCGCTCCCCTGACAGCCTGGTAACCTCTAACTGCTTTCGCTTGCAGGCCTTGTCACCCCCAACTACCCTCCCCTGCAGGCCTGGTTTCCCCCAACTGTCCTCCCCTGCAGGCCTGGTCCCCTCCAGCTGATCTCCTCTGCAGGCCTGGTTGCCCGCAATTGCCCTCCCTTGCAGGTCTGGTCCCTCCCAGCTATCCTTCCCTACCAGTCCATCTCTTGGCAGGGCAGCCATCTTGACCACATGAGGGCAGCCATCTTATGTGCTGGAGTAATGGCTGATTTGCATATTACTCTTTTATTAGATAGGATGGAGTAAATGAGCAAACTTTCTCATAAAAGACCTGCAAGAGCCATGAAGTAGTAAAGTGTTATTTGAAAGTGGACTTGGATTAGATGTAAATTTATACTGAAATTCTAGTTAAACCATTAAAATTTTTAAATAAAATATTATATTTAATATAAGAGAAGAGAGAAAATGGAATCATAGTAAACGTTCAATTAAAACTGTAGACGGCAGAAAAAGAGTGGAAGGAGAGAGAGAGAGAAAGAGAGAGAGAGAGAGAGAGAGAGAGAGAGAGAGAGAACACAGAGCAATTGATTGAAAATTAAAATATCATAGCTATTAAGCCAACTACTATATCAATAGTAACTTTAAATTTGAATAGTCTAAGTATACCAATTAAAAGATAGGCTGTAAGAATGGATTTAAAAATTAATGAAGAACTATATTTTTTCTATAAAAATCCTGTTAAGGGATGGGGAAAGATATACTATGTTAAAACTAATAAAACTTTGAGTAGTTATATTAATTGCAGACAGGAATACAGGCATTACATAATGATGGAGGGGTCAAAGTTTCCAAGAAGATATAATAATCCTTAATATGTTTATGTGTAACAACAAAGCATCAAAATAGATGTGACAAAACCCGATAGAGCTCCAAGGAGAAACAGACAAATTCACTCTTACACTAAGAGATTTCATCATCGCTGGAACAGTAATTGACAGATCTAGCACTCAACTATATAAAAATAGATTTGAACAGACCAATACTATCAATTAACTGAATACAGTTGACATTTATCTATAATGTAATTTACGTACTAGAGGCCTGATGCATGAAATTTGTGCATGGGGGTAGAGGGTGTTCTTCAGCTCAGCCTACTCCCTCTCAAATCTGGGACCCCTTGAGGAATGTCCAACTGCCTGTTTAGGCCAGATCCTACCTGGGACATCCCTCTCACAATCCAGGACTACTGGCTCCCAACCGATCACCTGCCTGCCTTCCTGATGGCCCCTAACTGCTTCTGCCTGCCAGCCTGATCACCCCCTAACCACTCCCCTGACAGCCTGATTGATGCCTAACTGCTCCCCTGCCAGTCTGTTTGCCCCTAACTGCCCATAACTGCCCTCCCTGCTGGCCATCTTGTGGTGGACATCTTGTGTCCACATGAGGGCAGGATCTTTTGACCACATGGGGGCAGTTATCATGTGTGTTGGAGGTATGGTCAATCTGCATATTATTCTTTTATTAGGTAGGATAGAGGCCTGGTGCACAGGTGGGGGCCAGCTCATTTGCCCTGAAAGGTGTCCTGGATCAAGGTGGGTGTTCCCTTGGGGTGTTGGGTTGCTGGGCAAGGAGCCTGTGGTGGTTTGCAGGCTGGCCACGTCCCCCAGCCACCCAAGCTGATGCCCTGGTATCTGGGATTTATTTATCTTCTACAATTGAAACTTTGTAGCCTGGAACAGAGCCAAGCCTTCTGCTTGCACAGCCATTGAAACTTTGTTGCCTTAAGCGGAGGCCTGCTGGCCAGGGTATGTGGAAAGCTTAACTTCCTCTATCGCCAGGGGCAAACCAAGCCTCCCTCCTGCTCTCTCTGTGGCTGTAGCCATCTTGGTTGGCTAATTTGCATACTTGCTGTGATTGACTGGTGGGTGTGGCTGGTGGATATGGCTTGTTGGTATAGTGGAGGTATGGTCAATTTGCATATTACTCTTTTATTAGATAGGATTTTGTATAACAATAGCAGAATACATATTTTTCTTAAGCACACATGGAACATCTACTAAGATGGGCCATATTCTGGGTCATAAAACCTACCCTCATGTATTTTTAAAAATATAAATTATAAAATGTAGTCTCTTAGGCCAAAAATTAGACCAAAAATTAAGAGAAATAGTTGGGAAATCCTAAGGTATTTGGAAATTAAACAACACAAATCCAAATAACACATAGATTAAAGAAGTGTCAAGAGGTATTTTAAAATGTCCTGAACCACTAAAAATGAAAATATAATATCAAAATGTGTGGATGCAACAAAAGTAGTACTTGGAGGGAAATTTATAGCATTGGATACACATATTAGAAAAGAAGACAAATAAAAATAAATAATCAAAGCTTACACCTTAGGAAAATAGAAAAAGGAAGAATGAATTAGATCTAAATTAAGAAGAAAGTAAGAAATAATTAATAATTAGAGCAGGAATCAACAACATTGAAATAAAAAATAATTAATGAAAACAATGGTTGATACTTGGTAAGTATCCATAAAATAAACATTTAGCTAGGCTAACCAAGAAAAAAAGAGAGTAAACTCAAATTACTAATATCAGAAATGAAAACAGGACCCTTACTACTGATCCAATGGACATTAAGGGGATAACAAAATGATATTAACAACTCCATTCCCACAATTTTGACAACAAAGATGAAATGGACCAATTTCTTAAATGACACAACTCTTATCAATCACATCTTAGGTATTTATCTAAATGGGGTATTTACATCCACAGAAATACCTGTCTATAGCAACGATTTCATAATTAACAAAACTTGGAAGCACCAAGATATCTTTCCAAAGGTGAATGGGTCAACCAACTGTGGTACATCCATATAATGGAACTAGAGGCCCAATACATGAAAATTTCTGCAACAGTAGACCTTCCTTCCTCCAGGCTGCCAGCACTGGCTTCCCTCTGGCACCCAGGAACTGGGCTGCTTCCCTCTGGCTGCCACTGCCAGGCACCTGTGACCAGGGCTTTACTCCAGCCCCCGCTTTGCTCTGGCCCAGCTTTGTCTGGAAGGACATCCAGAATGACACCAGGAAGGATATTTGGACTAATTAGGATATTACCCTTTTATTATTATAGATATTATTCAGTAATGAAAAGAAATGAAATACTAAATAGTAAATGACTTAAAGGAACCTTAAGTTTATATTAATAATTGAAAGAAGTTAATCATCAAAGGCTACAAACTGTCTCCAACTCTATGATATTTTGGAAAAGGAGTTGCCAGGGGTTTGGGAATGGGAAGTGAGGGATTAATAATGGATACACAAGGGATTTTTAGGACAATGCAATTATTCCCTATAATACTGTCATGTTGAATACATGATATGCATTTGTCAAAAGCCATGGACCTGTACAACATAAAAAGTTAACCCTAGCTGGTTTGGCTCAGTGAATAGAGCATCAGCCTGCGGACTGAAGGGTCCCACGTTCAGTTCTAGTCAAGGACATGTATCTTGGTAGCAGGCACATTCCCAGTGCTGATCAATGTCTCTCTCTCATTGATGTTTCTGGCTCTCTGTCCCTCTCCCTTCCTCTCTGTAAAAAATCACTAAAATATATTTTTAAAAAGTTACCCCTAATGTTAACTATAGGCTTTAGTTAATAATAATATATCAGTATTGGTTCATCAATTGTGACAAATGTACCACAGCATTGAAAGATGTTAATAATAGGGAAAATTGAGGGTGTGGGAAGGTGGTATGTGGAATAGTCAGTACTTTCTTGTCAATTTCTCTATAAACCTAAAAATAAAAATGCTTTAAAAATAAAGTTCATTAATTTTTAAAAAGCACATAAAATTTTGGAATATAATTTAAGAATATCTTAAGCAACAAGAAAGCCAAAGTATTAGTTTTCTGAGGTCAAGAAGGAGCCATCAGACTTAATCCCATAATTTAAACACCCTTTGGTATGCCATTCATTTCATGCTGAAGGGCATAAGGCAAGTGGGAGACCCTGGTGTCATTAGAAAGAGTCAGGAATATGACTGTCACATGAGCAGTCAAAAGTGTGCTTCCATCAGAGATGCTCTACTCTAAGCATGTTGTAAAACCATTTATGGGCAGTCACACTTTCCTCAATATTCACCAAGTCAGTGTAATATGGTGGGTTAGGAGGAAAGCTCGGGAGTCAGGTGGCCTGGGTTTAATTTCTGATCACACTACCTATTTGTTGAACAATTCTAGGCAAGAATGTCATGTCTTTGTGCCTCGATTTTTCATTTGTAAAGTGAACGTACTAATATCACCTACTTTACAGAATTAATTAAAATAAGTTAATTAATGTGAAGTATCTAGAACATTGTCCTTTTGTAACATCTCCTTTTTGGGGATGCACAGAGTACATTAATTATTAAAGGCTCTGATAAGTCCTATAGTAAAAATGTTCTGAACTGCTTTCTAAATTCATTTGTCTAGTCAATCTCTTTTTCAATTGATAACTATTAACATTCTGCAGAATGGATGTGAATTGGAAAATACTTTGAGCAATGCTATACCCAAACATCAACCTTCTTTGCCTATTGTTTACCTCTTTGCCCTTTTCTCATCATTGCTCTCATGACCTAAATAAGAATCACAATCTCTTTTACAATAACACCTGTATTGTTGGGCTAAATTTTCTTTTAAAGAGAGAGTTATTTGGAAGAGAGTGACCCTTCTGTGTTATCCTCTGGTGGATAAAATTTCTTCCTGCTGTTTGTGATATTCTCACCATCAGAAACCCTCAACAAAAGAATTGTAAATTTCTGGGTAGATTCTCAGCCCAGTGTGGTCTGGTCTGTGTCACATATTGAGAGCTGACAGCTTATAAATATTTGGTAACAGTTGGTACCAAATACCATGTGAACCATAGAGGAGTATCCTGACAAGAATGTTTGGAGTGTGGGGGTGGGGAGCAGCAAGTACAGAACACTTAGTTGGGAAATAAAGTGGAGAGGAAGCCTACATTTCTAGAGCTGCTTCACTCCCCTTTCTGCTTAGAATATCCAATCACAAAATGGCCAAGTTCCAAGCAAACTATAACTAAAGAAACATAGCAAATGAGTATTGGCAAAGCAACATTGTTCATGAAGAAAAGTGAATTGCCACCATTTGTTTGCTGGTTCATAGGGCTGCCTTTAAAAGGAAGTCCTGGTTTGAAGGACTGGATCCAGTTTCCAGAGCTAGGAAATATATACCAGACACAGCACACCCGTGAGACTGTCAGAAAGAATTAGAGCCACTCTGATTTGGGAAAAGGCACTTCTCTTGGTGGCAGGAAGACTTATCTTACTCAAGCATGTCAATGTTACCACACACCATAGTCATACATTCTGCAGATGAAAGACATTATCCCACCCAGGAAGATAGCAGTTACTCCCCAAATGAATCAGAAGATGTCATCCTCATATGGACACCATTTGTGGAGTGTTTATATGAAAACTATGAAATTTAATCAGCTGGAGAAAATAAAAAAATAAAAAAACTTAAAAAAGGCAAGTAGAACAAAGATACAAAATGTTTATGGTTACCTCCAAGAGCTGTTGTAGGAATGTCATTATGTTTCAAATTGTGCTCCTAGGAACACCTGAATTGAGCATGAGAGTCTTGGAAGACAATGTTCTATGGTCCAATTAGTTAGGCATAGTCCTTGTTGGTAACTGACAACTTAAGCACTTAGATACTCCTAGAGCAGTGGTAGGCAAACTCATTAGTCAACAGAGCCAAATATCAACAGTACGATTGAAATTACTTTTGGGAGCCAAATTTTTTAAACTAAAACTTCTTCTAACATCTCTTCTTCAAAATAGACTCGCCCAGGCAATGGTATTTTGTGGAAGAGCCACACTCAAGGGGCCAAAGAGCCACATGTGGCTCGAAAGCCACAGTTTGCCGATCACAGCCCTATAATAAAATTTAAAATAACAGCCTTGTTTCATTTTGGTTTATCCCAATTTTCCCAACAAGTATATGTACTTAGAATGTCTATTAAAAGCATTACAGTCTAATACAAAGTAATATGAATCTTTAGTTATCAAGCTCTGTTAATCTTTAAACTAGGTCAGATTACCTCCTAGATGGTTAGATGGGCTACCAATTGTCATGGGTATGAGTGTTTTGAAAGGCATAACAGTTTGTACAAATACATCTCATATACCATGTTGCTGAAGACTTGCAGAAATGAGCTGCCCTGACTGGCAAGGTTAATTGGTAAAATGAATTGAATTATAGCCACTGTTTGTTAGGCTTTCCCCAAATAAGATCTTTTTTCCCCTCAAACAAAATGTGGAGCAGAACAAAAGATGATAAAAGTTGTGGTTTATTTGAAGGGAAAAACAATAAACTCCTCAAGCTTAGGCAAAGCAGATTTTCAACAATTAGCTCAACTATTCCACAAATGTTTATCTGCCTTGCATAGTTAAGATTCTTTCTGCAATTAGAGATAGAAAGTCTAACCCAGACTGACTTGTGGCACATTGCATTTCCCAGAAATGGCCACAGTCCTATTTCCAGTCCCACACGCTCTTCTTGAACACTTGAACCTGAGTTGTTGTGTAAGTGCTCCAACCAATTCAGAATGGCAGAACTGTTGCCGAGTGACTTTCCATAAAAAGGATGCTGTTTCTGTCTGACTCTCTCTTTTTTATTTGGGGTGGAAGTGAGATGCTCCCTGGGAAATAGGTGGCACCATGATGTGAACAAGCCCAGATTAGCCCAATAAGGAAGGACCACCTGAAGAGACCCATTTGGAGAGGAACCGATGCCTCTTGTTGAGGACAACCATCAACTACCATGCCTTTAGATGATCGAAGACGCTAGCCCTCTGGCCACCACCTTTGACATCTAGTAGAAGCTTTCATGCTGAGCATGGTCCAAATTGTAGATGTGTGAACAAAATACATTTTACCATTGTTTATGCCACTAAATTGAGGGATTATGCATCCATCTTCATAAAAGAAAATGTTCAGCAGTGTTGCAGGGGCTCAGACAATGACATCAGAAATCCAGTTTTTTTTTCTCTCAATCTCTTGACCCAGTTTCCCTCCTTGTTGGTCCTCTTCTCGGATAAGCTCTGCCTTCCAGGAAATAAGACAGTTGGAATAGTGACTCAAATATTTCCAGATTTAGTCTAGGAAGGAATGGACATCCTCCTTTCTCCCAAGTATTCAACAAAAGTTTCACACTATCTTCCTGGCTATGATGAGGTCATGTGTCTATCTCTAACCGCATCATTGGTCCAGAAAAATTATTGACTAGACCTGATTTATAAGCCCACTGAACTGAGGAGGAAAGAATGTAGTTCTGGGAAAACTACAGAGACTGAGATTTAGGATTTAGGGTCAGGTGAGTGCCACAACAAAAATCAAGGGTTACTATTGGTAAAATATTGCTTAAATAACAGTCACAAGACAAGTACACATTTACTTATTTTTTTATATTTACTTTTAATTAACTTTATTGGAGGGACATTCATTAATATAATTATATAGGTTTCAAGTGTACAATTGTATACTTCACCTATATATTGCATTGTATGCTCACCACCCAAAGTTAAGCCTTCTTGCATCACCATGTATTTCCCTTTAGTAACTCCACCCTCTTCCCTCTGGTAACCACCATATTGTTGTCTGTGTCTATGAGGTTTTGTTTGTTTGTTTTCTTTGTTCATTTGTCACTTTCAGTTTTATATCCCAAAAATGAGTAATATGATTATATGAATTGACCCCAAAGGCAAGAGAAGTAAAGACAAAAATAAGTGAATGAGACTACATCAAACTAAAAAGTTTCTGCATAACAAAAGCAATCACCAACAAAACAAAAGGCAACCAATCAAATGGGAGAAGATATTTGCAAACAACAACTCTGACAAAGGGTTAATATCCAAAATATAAAAAGAACTCATGTAACTCAACACTAAACAAACAATTCAATTAAAAATTAGGCAGACTACCTGAACAGATACTTCTGGCAAGAAGGCATACAAATGACCAAAAAATATATGAAAGATGCTCTGCTTCACTAGCTATTAGAAAAATGCAAATCAAAACTACATAAAATACCACCTCACAAGTGTTAAAATGGCTATTATCACCAAGACAAGTAATAACATGTATTGGATAGATTGTGGAGAAAAAAATGTACGTGTTTAAAAATAAATTTTAAAATGTGAACTTTAAGCACCATTCTAAATAAAAAATAAAAGTGAATGTTTATTGAGTGCTTATTTTGCACAATGCAGAGTTTAAATGCTTTAAATATTGCAATTAATTAAAACCTTTAAAACAACTAGGAGATGGATTTTATTAACACTATTTTACAAAAATGAAAGGAAAACACAAAGTTAGAAATTGACCTAGTCTGCATGATTAGCAAATAGCAAAGTTAGGATTCAAACCAAGGTAGTCTGATGTCAGAAGCATCACTGTATTTACTGTACTACAGTGGCTTATAGCAGTTTTAATATACGCTAGGGAACAAAAATGAATAAATGCTGTGTTTGCCTTAATAAACTCTCTTTACTAATGGAGGACAAAAATATGTGACTATTATAATTGCAAATCAATGTGTACATTTTTCTAGTAAAAGTTAAGTGCTATGAGGGCTAGAAAGAAGTAATATCTGTACTTAAAGTGGAGACTATACAAAAATATTAAAGTGATGACATTGAGTTGGTCCTTGAAATATAAATGGGTCTTTGCCTTGGGAAGGGGTTGAGGTAAGATGGCAGAGGTAATATTCCAGGCAATGTATGCAAGAAAAGATGATGCATTTTCCTAAAAACTATCCAGAGTTATTCATTCTTTCAAAATGTATTTATTGAGTACCTACTATGTAGCAGGCACACTTGTAGGGATGTGGGGTCCATCAATTAACAAAACAGACAAGAATTGAAACTTAAGTGATATCAGCATAAAGACAGTGCCCAGGCTTCAGCAAGAAACTGAATAGTTGCATCTTCATGTCCTTTTAGGCAGGCAAGAATGGCCCTCTTATCCAAGACAGCTAGTTCTGATGTGTCTGTATTTCACTACATTTCCCAAAGAAGGAAAAGGCCAAATTTATCTCTGCAGAGAGCAAGAAAGCAACTAGGAAGGCCCTGTAAAAGGTAAAGAAATGAAAATCCTTCTTCTTTAGCTAAGTGTTGGCCTAGGCTGGTACAAGCACAGAGCAGACTGGTGTGTGTGCATGTGTACATGTGAGTGTGTGCTGAGCGGGCTGTGCAGTTGCACACATGTGCATTGGCTATGCCTGGTGGAGGCAATGGGGCTCCATTCTTCACTAGTGGCTCAGCAGTCCAAAGCCTGGAGAGGCTGCCTGGGCATTAATCATGCAGGGAGGAGGATGACATTTTAGTTTTCAGTCAATGACAAACTTTATTAGAGAAAAAGAAAGAATCAGGCACATCTGTTCCTCCTCAGTTACTCACAAGGCAGGAAGAGTTCAATGAAAGACTAGAGGAGGGAAGAACCAGCATCCCTTCCCCAGGGATAATTGAAGTGGTCTGTACTGTTTTATTAGGAAAAAAATCTCACTCCTAACTGGCATCTCCAAAATTATGTCCTCAAAATTCCCAAAGAAAGGTCACACTGCTCAATGCAAATTTGAAAGATAATTATTCTTGTCATCTCTTTTGGAATCTGAATTCTGGGATTTGCTTCAAAACTTTAGTCTCAAAAAAAAAAAATGGTATCTATTGGCTTTTTCTTCCTGAAACCTAAGCAGTTACACTCAACACTCTTTAAAAATCCTCATCCATCACACAGTAATCCCTTCCTTCCTTCCTTCCTTCCTTCCTTCCTTCCTTCCTTCCTTCCT
>JAAGEH010000367.1:2030786-2078114 GCA_011751065.1 Lasiurus cinereus
GAAAGAAAGAAAGAAAGAAAGAAAGAAAGAAAGAAAGAAAGAAAGAAAGAAAGAAAGAAAGAAAGAAAGAGAAAGGCAATATTCCCAGAATGCAATACCTAATTTGGATGATCCCTACAGTCTTTCCCAATCTCCCTAAATAGCTTCCAACCAGAAGTTGGGAATAGGTGGTGATGGGCAATGGGCAGAATAATCTCACTGATAAATGGGAAGAACAGGGTGGCTCTAGCAGAAGATCCTATTATCTTCCTTCTATGTGGTCCTGATTTTAGCAGTGAAAGGCTCTATGAGAAATAGTTACATCAAATGGGACCCACTCACCATGTGCCACCAGCATTAATTTTCATGGAAATCACATTTAGAGTCCTTCACTTTTTTGAAGGTAAATATTACATGTTAATATATAACACATTAGTGTTTCTCTCACATGAACCAATGCTGTTTTTTTTTTGTTTGTTTTTTGGTCTACTTTTTAAGTTCCACACTAGCAGGTTTAGAGAGGACAATTGCTAACCTTCCCAGCTGAATTCATTGTTACGTCAATTGGGTTCTAACCGGCTGCTGCTTGTCTTCACAGCTAGTTCTTCCCACTGTAGGAGCCATGTGTCCACCACTTACTTGAGCTCTCCACTCACTCCCAATCTAGCCAGGAGGTAATTACAGGTTCAAATTTGATGCTCAGATTTGATGTTGGCTTTGAGAATGAGGCTTGGTTCTATTTAACTTACTTCTGAGGCCAAATGTCCAATTTCAATAACTTAGTCTTGCTTTATTTAAAACCCTGTTATTTTGGAACTATAGCTATGTTCTGGATTTGTAGGAGTACCCTATGTGTCCTAGTAGAGCTTTGATTCTGGTAGCTGTTGTTTACTTTCCTTGTTCATTATTTGGCTCTTCTTTTAGTTCCCATTAGCAAACTGCTGCTGTTCACCTGCAGGTGAACTCTTCCCTGGACCATCCTGGACACTATGCTATTTGGATGATCTGTTTCACCACCTGCTTGGACCTTCCATAGTGGAAGGGGAGACCATCAAGTTAGAGATAAAGGGTTCATCCAGTTGCCCCAATTTACTGTATTGACTACACCAGGGTTAAATGAGGAGCAAGAAAGAAAGGTATGAAAACTTACCACTGAAATTAACATGAACTAGAATCTAAGGAAGAGAAAAGTATGAAGAGAGACTTTTATAAGAAAGGAACATGAAAAGCTTTTTTTTCTTTTTTTCTTTTTTGCTATTCTAGAGTACTGAAAAAATCCTAAACGAGCAAGTTAAAGATGAAAAGGCTAAGCTAATACAACTGAATGTTTTGAAGCAGCAGACACAGGTACAAAAAGAAAACGTTTCAAGCTAGAAATGGGTGAGCTTACATTGTATTGATAATTCTTAGATAAAAAATACATGTGTGCCATTCTATCATTCAACAAAACTTTATAAACACCCACTGTGCATGAGCCCTCTGATAGCTACCCTGCTCAAATAAAACATAAATTTGTAGAAACAAAGAACAATTTGGGAGAGATGGGAAATGGATACAAATGCTAAAATATTAAAAATCTTAAGCATTCATTTGTTCCGCATTTGTAAAGGCCGTGTTATTATTCAACAGAACTTACTTTCAGGACAGAAAATAAACATTTTATAGTAACTTCCATTGCGTTCATCTTTTTCAAAGCCACCTGCCTACTGACTCCTCAATGCCACCTTCTTACTGACTCCCCAGTGCACCAAGCTATAAAAATACAAATGTATGTTTCTACTGAAATGATGACCTCCTGACTGGTAAGTTGGCCCTGGCTTGCCTCTGATTTCAGTGAATGTCAAATTACTCTTTCAAGTCCTGGTAGGCTCAGGACTGACTTCACTTAGAGCAGTGGTCAGCAAACCGCGGCTCCCGAGCCACATGCACTCTTTAGCCCCTTGAGTGTGGCTCTTCCACAAAATACCATGGCCTGGGCGAGTCTACTTTGAAGATGTGGTATTAGAAAAAGTTTAACATATTATTAAAAAAATTATTTTAAAAAAGTTTAAAAAATTTGGCTCTTAAAAGAAATTTCAATCGTTTTATTGTTGATATTTGGCTCTGTTGATTAATGAGTTTGTCAACCACTGACCTAGAGCAATAGATAGGTTGGTGCTAGAGATAAGACTACTGGAACCCTGAACTAAGGTGCTTCATGCAAGGAGTTACAGGGTGAGCAGTTCAGCAGATGGAATGTAGCCCACTACAATCTTTCTCCCCTCTCATCCCTGGTGGTGGAAAACTGGACAGGATCCTAATGGCTGGCTAATGAGCATGATTAAAACCTGATAATGACTCATCCTAGGAGCAAATGTTCAGCCCTATAGAATACAATCTCTGTATTATCTGCCAGCCTCTTGCTGGTGGAGCCTGGAGATTGACAGGCTTCCATTATGTGGAGGGTGCCAGGTTTGCTGGAAATGGAAGATACTTTGAAGTTGACATGGCCTGTGATGCTCTTCTGCAGACAGAGATCCCTGCCAGGGACATGCAAAAAGGCACCTTCCCTCCCCCATACTCACCCTATAAAGTCTCAGATCCTCCATTCTGGCAAGGAGAGCAATCAGTCAGCCGTTGATTCCAAACAGAAATGTGTTCTTTTCTGTGTAGATCTGATTAACACGAAGCTATTGAATCTTTACGGTCAGGCCAGATTATATTACAGTCATGACAAGTAGTTAATGAATTTACATTGACTAATCCATACAATGCTAAAGATCTTTCTGTCAGGATTAATACCCAAAATGTACAGGGCACTGTCTGATTTGTGGCTCTGCTCTTTGCACCAATGTGACCTGTGGCTGGTGTTTAATGTCCCATGATCAGAGCTAAGTGTCAAAAAGGATCTGGACACTGGGATTCAGGAGAGTTTTGAAAACAAACAAGGGTGATCTTATTCTCTGATTAGGCATTTTGTATCTTGCTTTCTTCTCTTATAGGAGCTGGACAAGCAACCTTGAGAACAATTTGAATACAATGGGATTAAATGAGGAGCAAGAAAGATAAGAAAATTTACCACTGAAATTAAAATGGACCCAGACACCTCTGGAAGCAGCATTATTGTTGTCTTGCTCTTATCTGGCTCCCTATCTTCTCACCACTGCTTTCTCAGGTCCTCTGTTTCTTCTGCTCTGTCAACTGAGCATGATTCTGACCTCTTATCTTGTTTTGTCCTTAGGGTACCTGCCATCCCGTCCATGCCAAACAACACACTCGAGACTACTTACCTCTTCCAGAATCCTGGCTCCACCCTAACCATGACTTTACCTCTACTTCTAGCCTGCCTCAGTTCTAGCCACAGTGTCCTTCCATAAATATGAGGCCTGTTGATGGCCATCACTTGATGCTGGTGGAATGTCCCTGTTATGCCCATCTGAATGGCAAACACAATAATTAACAGGAAAACATGCCAAGCATGCGAATCCATTGCCCGATCCAGTAAGCCTGCACCGAGTCCCATGGATCTGCTTTTCATCAAGTAGCAAAGTGCTTGTCTGTGATTAATAAAAAGATGGCCCTGGTCCACACTTCAAGGATCAAGGATGCCCCTTGTCAGGTCTTCTCCAGCAGGTTCCTGTTTTCTGGCAGCAGTGCCAGCACTAACATATTTATTGTGGGGTGATGTTGGTAGAGGTAGCCACTGTGAGATCAACTCTGAGAGTAGACTCTTCCAATGCCATAAAAATTCCTATAGCTTGATTAAGTCTGTGAAAACCAAAAGATTTGGCTCCCACTGGCTCCGTTTACTCTCATATTCAAGTCGTTAGAGATGGTGAAAATGTATTATATTGACCATCTAATAGTCCTTTCTGGAGATAATATCTGGGCCAGACCCTGTGAACAATTGTCAAGGGAGAGAATGAGTTGGTGGGCTAATGGTCTTAGTGACCGCAGTCTCCCTGTGGTCATTTGTACCTCAATTAGCTGTAAGTCCAAGGCTTACATACAGCTTACACAAGTCCAAGAAGTTTGGTTTATACTTGACACAAATGCAAGTTATAGTAGAAAATATGGAAATATCACTATAGATTGGGGATCATGATGGGTGATTGAATTTGGCCTGTCAAGAGTTTTAATTTTACGACATGTGGAAGGAAGCTAACCTTCAGTGAGGACATGCTAGATGCTGGAGTTTTGAAATAATTACTGCTTTTACTCTTTACAGCAACCCTGTGGGATGAATAAAATTGTTCCTATTTTTTAGGTGAGGAAATTCAGGGTCAGAGAATCTAAGTAGCCAACACCTGTTCACACATGTAGCATTGGCAGAACAAGAATTTAAACTTAGGTCAGCCTGACTATCTCACTGCAAAACATTATGTCTTGAGGATGTAGAATATGTTAATTTGATCCAAAAGTATGGAAGCGTTCTGACATTAAAGGTTGACTGTGTCACCACCCTTTTTAACACCTCATTTATATGGTGTTAAAAACTCTCATCTATATATCTTACCTTATAGGGAACAATTCGGTGTTTGTGAGGCCTCAGCTAGCTCCTCATAAGTGGCTAAAACAAGGCTATTGAGATATATCAAACAAGCAGTATGCTGTCATTACATTAAATGATTATCAAAGACTAAGATCTCAAGTGTACAAATGTTTTCTTCTGAATATATCTGAACACTTTATCTACATAATCATATGTGTACTTATTCTCAGAGCTTCTGAAGGTTGGGTGGAGCATACACTATCTATTTCCCTCTCCCATAATTGTATTTGCATCTTGGTTCATACACCTTCTCCTCGTCCCTTTGCCTTTGTATCATGATGTCCTGCCGTGGCAGTTGATTGGATCCATATCTACCGCCCCATTCTAGACTGCACGTGCCTAATGGAAAAGAACTGTTATTCATTTTTGTTCAAAGCCAATGTAAAATAAACGATGATTAAATTCACAATTGGGGAATAAACCATATCGCTCAATGAATTCTTTGTCCAGGGTCTCATGCTTAATATGGACCACAAAAGCCTGGTCTTCCAGACTCTGAGAACTCAAATAATCACAAATATACCTTGCAAGGGATTGATGGCATCTCAGCCCTGGGCAGCATAAGTATTACTTGGCCCAAATCCAAAAAGTCAGATCTGGGAAGCTGGGCAGTTGAATTCCCCACATTTCTGGTCACAAGAGGCCCATTGTTGTTCAATGAAACTAGTCAATAGGCACCTTTTCTTCTTCCATACTTGTTCTTCCTCAGAAAGGGTCCGGCCCAGGGCAGCAATCCCACCCTGACTTCTCTGAACTGCTCCCAGCTGTCTCAGGGGCATTTTCCATTTTTCAGGGGCTGAGCCACAGCCTGGAAGAACATCCAGGTTCATGTCAAAGGCTCATCTCAGCTTGTGGATCCCAGCCATGGGGTGGTAGCACCATGAACTTCCAGGAGGGCTCACAAAGGGCTCAGTTGTAACATTTGCTCTTCTGAGGAATACATTCCTTGTATCCCAATTGTTTTTGGCTGAAGGAATGGTTGGCCAAGAGCAAGGAGGCAGACACATTTCTAAAATTTAGCCCATGTGACCAGGGCACTGCAGGAACTCAGTGGGAGACCTTCCTTAAATGCCTCCCCAAGGCGACTTTCTTAAGCTCCTTGGAACTCCTGGCACAGTCACCCTTTAATGTCAGTTTACTTGGAGGCTTTGTGATGTTTGCATGCTTGGGGCTGTTTCTCCCTGGTTTGAAAACTCCTATTTGGAGCCAGGTTTTAGATTCTTTTTAGAGTGAAAAAAAATTGTATCCTCCTTCAAGCAGAGGTGTTGAGAGTTCTTGCTTGCCCAGGGAGTAACTTCAACAAGAGGAAAAAAGCATATAAAAACATGATTTTTGTTATAGGCCAGGAGTGGTTGGAAAAATGTTAGTTCTGGGTCTAACTTTGAAATCAGTCTTTAAACATTTACTCATTTGGCTTCAAGTTATTAAACACTTACTCTTACATTTGGCATTGTACTAGGTACCGATGTGCTAGAAAGACAAATGAGGTTCCTACTCTTGGGAAGAATCCAGAGAAGTTACAAAAGCAAAATCTTCAAAACAGCAGGAGCACAATTGTCAAGCCATGAGGGCTAGCCTACACATGGGTTCTTTGTGTGGAATACAGAGATTCTAGGGTCTGTTCATGAACTGAATTCAGTATGCAATAGTACATGCATGATATACATGTATATTTATGATATATTTACTGTAAATATATATATATATATATTATATATATATATATATATAGTTTATTGAGATCCACAAAAGTTTCCCAAAATAAAATCTACACATACCAAAATGAGAAAGTTCTTCCTGTATTTCTTCTTATTTTTTTTATTGTCCACCTTAGATTCTGACCAGACAGTTGTGTGTATTGCATTACACTTGCTCAAGTCTTACCAATCTGTAACTTAAAAGGCATGTATTCAAATGTGGAAAGAGCAACACTTTTCATGTCTGTGAATATGATTTTGTTAAAAATCAATTTTTTCTCTCTCCAAACACATGGAGTATCACTGGTAACTCTCTTTCATGCCTTTGCCATATTAAGAAAATAGTGTTTTATTTCAAATGAGAGAATACTTAAATACTATCTGTGCAACTGTGATGGCATTAAATCATAACCATGTACTTCCTCTTAATTTAGTCCTCTCCCTAGAAAAATAAATGTAAGTTCCCAAAAGGAGGCAAAAAGGTATATCGTAAAATACTTTTGGTGTCCAAAAGTTCTGAATTGAAGAGAGTCAACATTTAGTTTAATCTTCATAACTTCATGGTCTCCCAGCCTCCCCTGGGCCATCTCTGGTGACAGAGGCATGTAGTAACTTCAAAGACCTCCGTGCTGGTGCAGGATACTGCAGCACATAGCCACAATGTTAGTGACACTTCCTGGAATTATGCACCATGGAGACTCTGATGTGACTAAAATAAAATTCCCCATCACCCCACATGTCAGGTCCTCACATGCTGGACCTGGGTTCTGCCATCCGTTGGATCTGTTTTATAAGAGGATTCCTTCCAGCAGGAGAAGTTTCAGCTTAGTCTGTAGCACCAAAAAGAACTGAGTGAGCTTATCAATAGAAGAATAAAGGAGTTTAGAGTTGTTCTAGTGCTGGAAATAGAGAGACATGGAGGATGGAGAATGACCATACACAGAGTGACCCAGAGCTTATCAGATAAGTGCATGGCTGCTGGGAAACTACTCTTAGTTCATTTCTTTTTACCTCTGGTGTCTGGTTAGCTTTGTAGCTAGAGTACAGCACCAATAAAACTGAGGCCTTAGATGTAATGCCTCATCAGATGTACCTACCATTGCTAATCATTTTCCTGGAAAAGAGCTGCAGTTCTCACTATTCCCAGACAGATTTCTCTCTCTCTCTCTCTTTAATATACAGGTGCACATTACTGCAAAAAGTTTGTAAAACAGAGTATAGAGTTACTGCAAATAGGAGCACAGGACCCATAATTTGAAAAGAAAGCTAAAAGCCATTCAGTTCCATCTGGGATCTGATCCCCCAGGTCCATCTATAATGTCTTGACCTATATTTACACAACCTGACAATAAGAATAGCTACTCATACTGCTACTGTGATTGTGAAACATTGAAGTCTTACGATACATGTGTAACATCATTTAACCTTCGCCACCATCCTATGAGATTGATATAGCTAATGTACACATTTTATAGATAAAGGATTTGTATCTGAGAAAGGTTGGCTAAAATACCCAGGTTCATATAGCTTTTAAGTGGCAGTAGCCAAATTTTAACCCAAGTCTGTCTAACTCTAAAGAGTCTAATTTTTACTCACTATTTTCTCCTATACTATTTCTTGTCCACTTCCCATGACAGAGTCTTACTCTCTTTCAGTGATGCTGTGAGAAAGTTCTTTCTTACATAATTTTTTTCTCATTTATTCATTCTGCCATTAACAAGCATATATTGGGTTGTCTGCTCCTAGGTCTGGACTCTATGTTCCCATATAAACAGGTCTTCCAGTTATACTGCCCAGGGTCAAGCAGCAATTCTATTTTTTTCAACTATCTGGAGACAGCAAGGATGAAACTGTAAGTTTGTTCTTTAATCAGAATGCCCCCTGTTTCTTCAGAGCTCTTCATTTAGGGTGTTTTCCATTGCTTTCCTCTTGCTGAGTCCCCTCTCTAGAACATACTTCATCTCCTCAGCAGACAGCTGACCAATTTAGATCCTGCTCTGATGCTTGTTAGAGCAGGGCCATCATCTTCCTCAAGGAGGCACTGTAAAAACAGTGGCCTTTGGTGCATTGTTTCCAAACAATAGCCTAGTTTGGGAACAAATAAAAATGACTAACATTCACTGAGAATTTACTATATACCAGCTACTGTTTAAAGTGCTTCACATGAATTAACTCATTTAATTTTCACACCAATCTTATGAGGTACATACATGTATTATTCCCAATTTATGGATGAGGACATTGAGGTTCTCTGAGAGGTGAAGGGATTTGCCCACAGTTATTTGGATAACTGAACACCAAGTGCCTTGTTTGAGAGGCCCCATTTTTCGCCCTCACAGTGCTTTAGCTCAGAAAGGGTAGTTCCAAGGACTGTTCTATACTGGTCAGGGCCAAGCCCCTCTCAGCACAGTCCCAATGAAAGATTCCCTTTGCTCCCTGGGTCCACAGAGAGGCTGCCGAGCTCAAACATCCCCTCGCTCAGAGACCTTAGCCCTGCTTCCCTGTGTGTCATACTCAAAAGCCTTACAAAGCCCACTTCTGCATCTCAAACACATGTATTTCTTCTGTTTCTGAAGGCACATTGCACCTCATTTGAAAATATGTCATCATTCTCCTTCCCCAAATACTTCACTAAGAAAGAAAATGGCAAAAATACTTCTCCTTCAGTGACCCAGCTGCACAAGGGGAGCTGGGCATACTTAGCAACCACTGAGCTTCTAAAAATGTGTTTACCTGAAGACAACAGATATTTTAAAGAAGTTAAACCATATCCAATTTTAGAATCTGCTGCAAGTCCTTCTTGGAAACCATTAATTAACATTTACTAGTCTTTCCATTCTTTATAAAGTCATGTTTTTTTAACCTTCTTTCACATATAGGTAGAATTTTCTTCCGAAAGAGGAAAACTGCAAACCTTCATTTGTAATTTAAAGATGATTCTTTTTGCTGAACATGTATAATTTATGTTTGTGCATTAATTCTGTAATTAATGGTGATAAAGTACATCAAACATGTAAAGTGCTGCATAAGTGCTTAATTAAAATAAAAACAAAAAAGTTATAATTAATTGTTCATCCCAAAGGCTAGACAGTATTATAGTTCACAGTGAGTACCAATTAATATTCCTTCTGTTAATAATAAGCTCAATGTTTTATGTAAAATAGAATATGCTAAAAATTTTTATTAAACATGGAGTCAAAGGAAAAAAGTTTCTTAAAAATATTTTCATCATTATAAAACCTCTGTGGGAAAACAGCTTTCATATTTGGCATTTCAAATCCTTGATTGAATTCAGCTTCATTATACTTTTTTTTAAAACTTAGAATTATACTATTATAATACCACACTTTTCAAGTTCCTATTCCTCCCCAAGGAATCCTGAAAATGCAGCCAAACTCAAAAAGAGTGATCTTAGCTATAAATATAGATTCATTAGTGTTTGAAAGGGCTAATATGCAATAAGGCACCTACTGTGTGGAAGAAATTATTCTAAGTGCTTTGGAAGTATTTTTTTGTTGTTGTTGTTCACTTGATAGATTTATTGAGTACCTGCTGTGTGCTAGACACTGGGGTAGGTACTAGGAATATAAGAGGGAATAAAAGCAAGTACAGACTCAACTCTCCATGGTGCTCAGGATCCAAAGGACACGGACATGGAAAAAAAAATTGCAGCCCTGATTGTTAGCTCAGTGGTTAGAGTGTTGGCCCGTATACCAAAGGGGCTAGGGTTTGGTTCCCATTCAAGAGCATTTGCCTTGGTCACAAGCTCTCAGCCTGGTCCAGTAGGCAACCAATCAATGTGTCTCTCTCACACTGATGTTTCTTACTCTCTCTCTTTCTCTTCTCCCTCCTCCCTTCCTTCCACTCTCTCTAAAAATCAATGGAAAAATATCCTCAGGTGAGGATTAAAAAAAAGAAGAAGAAGAAGAAGAATTGCAAACATAAGTGCTACAAGGAGCAAGAACTGCTAGCTAGAGTTTAGAGTTCTGGTTTTGTAGATAAGACAATTGCTTATATAAGATGATAAACAACTAAATATCGTCATTTAGTCTTTTCTACTTTTTTTCTAAGTTGTTCTTTTTGAGGTTTCCAGTTTTAAAAAAAATGACATCTCCATAAATAATTTCTGTTTTGACTTCATTAAACAAGAAAAGATAAATAGGTCAAATGAATATTATTCTATTTACTTTACTCAGAGAGTAAATTTACTGAAAATAGACCAACTGATGTGTGTTTACGGGGAGTTATATATTCACCAGGTAGCCTTACAATTTCATTAGAATCCCTCAAGTTTTCTTTGTCAACTGCACACAACAGCATTGTTGGCAGGCCACTGG
Organism: Lasiurus cinereus; assembly: GCA_011751065.1. Taxonomy (NCBI): domain Eukaryota; kingdom Metazoa; phylum Chordata; class Mammalia; order Chiroptera; family Vespertilionidae; genus Lasiurus; species Lasiurus cinereus. The sequence continues at coordinate 2,041,331 of JAAGEH010000367.1, forward strand.
TCCTACCCACCTTTTCCTTGTTTGGCAGGGACTCAGGGACTTCTGCCTATATAAGTCACATTTCTTAAAAACCAACTCTGCCATTTTTTCTGTAGGTTAAACTGCCTCTCACTGCTTATGTCCTCTCCAGATGTAGTAGGCCATTAAGGAGAGACAAATAATCTTATTTTGAAAAGTGAAATATAACTTCTTATCACCAAGCTAATGAAGCAATGAAGTTTAAATTCATAAAGTATTGTATTTAATGAAAATAATGCAAGATAGGATGTCAATGTGGTACATTCTAGAACAGCCACCTACACAGAGCACTTTCTTTTGTATATACATTGACACTGGATCTTATACATACTGATATCAAGACTTAACCCTATGATAGAAAAACTTCTGCTCTCAATAGGTGAGCATATCTTATACATGGAGCACACCACTAGACTCAACCATGGGCAGGTGCTCTTCTCTCTATAACAGTGCCACCCTTTATTCAGCCTCCCCTTACCCTCTGGACTTGGAATTTTAATTTGTTTCACAGGTGATGTCAAAAGATTAATAAACTCCAGAGACATAATTACATTTTGCATACCATGAGTTTGTCCTTGGAGAAGATGCGTTTTTTTTTTTAATTCTCGAAATGATCCATTGCTGTTTTAAAAGCATTACTCTTTTTAGGTTCCTCTGGTAGATTCCGTTAATGACTCAAATCTTCATTTTCCCTCCCTCCACATATTGATCATGTAGTTCGTACTACTAAACAAGTGGAGTCTAAGTTCCTATTCATTGAATCTAAGATCAGCCTGTGACTTGCTTTCACCAATGGAATGAAGAAGAGATTTAGTCAGTGTCAGTCCCAAGTTTAGGTCCTAAGAGATCTTATGTATTTCAGCTTGGTCTCCCTAGTTTCTGTCATCACCATACAAAAGATGCCCGGGTAAGTCTGCTGATCCCAATAAGAGGATTAAGAAATCCTGAGTTGCCAAAACCAAGGTATCTCAACTAAGCCTTGCTCAGAGAAAACACCCACAATAAACATCACACACATGAGCAAGCCCAAATGAAATGAAGCAAATCTGGTCTTCATTAGGAACAGCCAGCTGATCCATAGATATGCAAGCTATACTAATAAATGATTGCAATTTTAAGCCACTGAATTTAGGATAGTTTGTAACACAGCAATAAGTAACTAATCCAACTCCCAATATCTAAGGCAATATTCCTGCCTGGTCTACAATCTCTGGAAAGAATCTTGGGACCTGATACTCTTACAGTGCCAACATGGCCTCAACTCCAATCTTTGATCAAATTTCTCTGTCTGTTCCTTAGACACAAATCTTGGGGATAACTCCATAAATTTTCCCTCCAGAATTATTTTGTAAGTGTTCTGTGGTGAGCTCATCTGATCCATTTTGTTCCCTGCCTGATGACCACTGTTCATAAATTATTGTAGGTGGGATTCCTGGAAAGTAAAGCCTTAACTCAGGTCAATATCAGGAGAGAAGATTAGCTGAATGAAAATAGAATATAAGTGCTATTGAGTTGCTAAGGCCAAAAAGAGGAACAGGGACACTAGCTATGCTTAATGAAAAAATAAATACTCTGATATTTATAAATTCCCTATTGTACTAGTAAGTCTTAAGGTCTTTCATTGTCTTAAGAGCAAACTCTCTCTGGCAACATGGTTATCTGGAGACAATTCATCACACAACTCTTTCACCTACAGGGTCAATTTTCTCCCGTCTATAGCAGAAACAGCTGAAGGAGGAGGGTCAGCTCAGTTTCCCATAACAAATTAAACAAAAACTGTAGTGTCTCCAAAACATCCCATTAAATCTCCTTCCTTCACACTCCCAGTACTTCCCTCTATTGTAGCCATGTAACCTTGAACAAATTTCACCATCTTTCTGGATCCAGGTTTCCATGTTTGCAAACCTAGGGGGTGGAAACTAGAGGACCTTGATGGCTTGTAATCATAAAATTATGATTAGTTTATCTACTTAACTGCATTCATAGAAACATCATTTTTTAACTTTGAAAGAAATGTCCAGTGCCAACACTTAATTTATAAAAAATCAAACAGCCCAGACGGATGAAGTGAGTGGTCTGGGCCCACACAGCAAGTAACAGCAGAGCTGAGATGAGAACCTCTTTCCTTTTCAACATTGTCTCTCAGTCTGCCTTCTTGAGGATGGGGGTAATTTCAAATTCATCTTTCATTTTCAGCCACACAATCCAAGAATTTTAACCAACACTTAATAAGTCTCAATAAATATTTGTTGACTTGAATTGGGGAATGAGTAAGCATTAGTTACAAACCCAAGAACCAAATTTTTGAGTCTGTTCAACCAAGAGACAGGACAGCCACATTCCCTGGAGGTCTTCTCTCATGTGGGGGAGAAATATGAATGTGCATAACTACTTTCTTAAGTTACATTTTGATCAAAGAGCTCAAACAACTCCTTATCCAGCACTAGGTTGACATTGCTGGGTCTTCAAACACCAGCGCTGCTCACCATGAAGGTGTAGTGGGCAATTTACACATCATTTCTCACTCACAGTTTAGATTTTCAGAAAAGAGATAGGCTGTGGGCAAGGGCATGATGGATTGGATTTCGGCAGACAGCCACTAAAAGTGCTTATTATTTCAGAGTGAACTAATGTTTCTCTGAATAGAAAATAATTTATATTCACAAGGAAGGTAATGCAGGGAAGTCAAGTAATGAGGACAATCAGGCTTGGATTATTTGTCATAGTTCCAAATATTCTCCTTTCCCATATTTTGAGGAGATACGAGGTTGAATTTGGTCTCCTCCTGAGTGGCATTGCTGTTGACATTATGAGACATAGATCCATATATCATTCTGCTTCACTCTCTCGGGAAACCATATTTAAAAAGCTCTACTGACTCTCAAGTCAGGTACGTAAAGCATATTCCAAGGACACTAATGAAGTTCCCATAGAAAGAACATCCTGTTCACAAACATGTTTGAGAAATTATTGGTTGTTTTAATTTTATTTAATTCTATAAAAATATATGATCTTGGATACATAGAAATAATATATGGCACATATGAAGCTTAATGGCAAAATAAATATCATCAACCCCCAATCAACATAAAAATGAAAACATTGCCAATATCTCTGAATCTACTTGTGAATTCCTTCCTGCTTCCCTCAACTGCCTTCCAAATATGTGTACATATATGAATATATATGCTATATATTTAATTATGCTTTTATATAATTTTATAAAAATTAATTCATAGTGTACATAGGCTTGAATGACTTGTTTTTTTCTTCATTCATCATTACACATTAAGATTCATTCATACCGCTATATATAACTGTAGATAATGGAACTGTTAATGTTCATGATGTGAAAATCCTACCACTTATTTATCTGTACTTTTGTAGATGGAGATGTTAGCTGTTTCCAGTTTTTGGCTATTGTAATGATGGAATGAATAGCCTCACAAATGACTCCTATGATAGATATGCAAGAAATTGTCTAGTATGTACATCTAGGAGTAGAACTCCTGAGTCATAAGTAATGTGCATGCTGAATTTGACAAGATAAAAGCAAATTATTTCTCAGGGTGATTATATCGATGCATTTTATACTGGCAGTATGCAAGAACAGTTCTGCCTTTACATCCAGGCAGGAAGTCTCTGCCCAGGCTGTGCCACAGGGGATTGTGCACTTTGGACTGCCTTCCTGAAAAGTTTTAAGGTTCCCTTAGACCAGGAGTAGGGTATTCTAGGCCTTATTTAGCTTTTTTAGGATTCCCTCTGACCCTCTAGCCGCCTACCCCAACCCACTTAGCCTGCCTACACATGAGAAGTCAGTTCCCAGACTCACATTTGTAAGGTTGTCATGAGGCTTCAAGGTAGGGACTCTGTTCCAGACGTTTGCTTGGCTAGCTCATTGCTTCTGCTGGCCAAGGCATATTTCTTTGGTAGGATTGTGTGAGATTGGGCTGCCAGAATAGTGCTGACAAGCTGATTTGGGGTGATTCTAATTATCTATATATTTATAGTTCCTAAAAATATATTTATTGTTTAGAGGCCCACACACTCTAGGAGTTGCTATGTGTAAGAGTTCCCAGTATTCCACAGTCCAATCATCACTTAGAACTGTCAAACTTATTAATTTTTGCAATCTAGAGGTATAAAATGGTATATCATTGTGGTGGTAATTTATATATTTCTGATTACTAGTTAATTTGATAATTTTATGCTTTTATTTGCCATTATAATAACTTTTGTGTTAATTTCTTTTAGTTCTTCAAAGCCATTATATAAAATATAAATGACAGAATATTATTATCTTAAACACTTTTTAATATACAGTTCAATGGTATCAAGTATATTCATATACTTGGTTTGGTAAGCAATACCAAAAACTTTTTCACCTTACAAAACTGAAACTCCATAGCTATTAAATAAATCCACATTTCCCCCATTCCACAACCTTTGGCAGGTACTATTCTACTTTTTTTTTTAATATTAATTCAACTGCTCTTATATTTCATATAAGTGGAATCATTTATGTCAGTTAACATAATGTCCTCAAGGTTCAATCACATTGTGGCATGTGTCAGAATTTCCTTTTTAAGGCTGAATAATATTCCATTGTATACGTATCAAATTTTATTTATTCATTCATCTGTGAAAAGGCATTTGGATAGCTTACATCTTCTGACTATCTTCAAGGCCTTGCATTTTATTCTTTTGAATACATACCCAGAAATGGGATTGCTGGATCATACAGTCACTCTATTTTAAATATTTTTAGGAGCCATCACACAATTTCCCATAGTGGCTGTAGCATTTTGCCTTCCCACCAACAGAGCACAAGGGTTCCAATTTTTTTAAAATTCTTGCCAACTTATTATTTGTTTAATAATTGTCATCCTAATAGATGTGAGGTAAGTTTTCATTGTGGCTTGTTTTGCATTACCCTAACGATTAGTGATTTGAGCATTTTTCTATATGCTTCTTGGCCATTGTATAGCTTCTTTGCAGAAATGTCTATTCAAGTTGAGCTGTAGGAGCTCTTTTATTTATTTTTTCCTTAATTATATTTTCCATCACCATTTATCCCGCATATACTCTTTCCAATCTCTACACACCACAGCCCTCCACAGTCACCACACTTTTGTCCCAGTCCATGAGTTCTTTCTTTTCTTTTCCTCCTTTTTGCTCAAACCCTTCACATACACACCACATCCTGCCTCCTCAACCACCAGGCCTATCAGCTTGCTCTCTATTTACATATCTGACTCAATTTTGCTTGTTAGTTCAGTTTGTTCTTTAGGTTCCACATATGAGTGAAATCACATGGTACTTGTCTTTCTCTAACTGACTTATTTCACTTAGCTTAATGTTCTCCAGGTCCATAAATGAAGTCCCAAAGGATAATTTTTTTTTTCTCTTTTTATAGCCAGTAGTATTCCATTGTGTATAAGTACCATAGCTATTTTGTCCACTCATCTACTAATGAGCACTTGGGCTGCTTCCAAATCTTGGCTATTGTAAATAGTGATTTAATAAACAAAGGGTTCACATATTCTTTTGAATTTGTGTTTCATGTTTTTTGTTTTGTTTTGTTTTGTGTGTTTTTTTCAGATAGAGTCATATGGCAGTTCCATTTTTTTTTTGTTATTGTTTTTTGAGGTAACTACCTACTGCTTTCCACAGTGACTGCACCAATCTATATTTGCACCTACAGTGCACAAGGGTTTCCTTAATATTCTGGATATTAACTCTCATGAGATATGTGATGCACAAATATTTTCTCCCATTCTGTAGACTGCTTTTCCACTCTGTTGATTGTGTCCTTTGATTCATGGAAAGTTTTAATTTTGATGTAGTCAAACTTAACTATTTTTACTTTTCTTGCCTATGATTTTGCTGCCGTAACCAAGAAATAATTTCCAAATCCAATACCATTTAAACTTTTCTCAATGTTTTCTTCTAAGCATTTTATAGCTTCAAGTATTTTATCTATTTTGAGTTAATGCTTGAATATCATGTAACATAAGGGTCCCACTACACTCTTTTGCATGTGCATACCCAGTTTTCTCAACTGGACTTGTTGAAAAGACAAACAATTGTCTTGAAAACCATCATGTTGAAAATACTATTCTCTCTTGGCAACCTTATGGAAAACAAAGTCTATTTATGGGTTGTCTATTTTATCCCATTAGCCTATATGTCTTTATGCCAGTATCATACTTTTTGATTATTGTAACTTTTTAATCACATTTGAATTTAAAAAGTGTGAGATCCCATTTCATTTTTCTTTTTCAATATTGTTTTGGTTATTTATGATCCTTTGAGATTCCATTTGAATTTTAGGGTGGATTTTTCTATTTCTTCAAAAAATGTCAGTGGGATTTTGATAGAGATTGCATTAAACCTATAGGTCACTTTAAGTAGTAGGGACAGACATAAAATATTAAGCTTTTCAGTCCATGAACACAATGCCTGTCCATTTATGTGTGATGTCTTTATTTTTGCAATGTTTTGTAGTTTATCAGTGTTCTTTGCCTCCTTGGTGGTTTTCAATACCTTTGCCTCTTTTGCTAAGTTTGTTAATAAATACTTTAGTTTGGCAATGCTATTGTTAAATGGAATTGTTTTCTTCATTTCTTTCAGATTTTTCATTATTAGTATATAGAAATGCAACTGTTTTGCATGTTGATTTTGTATCCTGCAACTTTGCTGAATTTGTTTCTTATTTGTAACAGTATTATTTTTATGGTATAATTAGGGTTTTATTTAACCATTTAAAAGAAGTATATTTTTCTTTTAAATTTGGAGGTGTTCATTATGTTTTTAGATACTAATTCTTTGTTGGTAACATGTAACACAGATACTTTTCCCAGTATATGGTTGGTCTTTCATTCTCTTTATGGTGTCTTTGAAGGAACAAAACACTTACTTAAATGTAATTGAATTTAGCTCTTTTGGTTAGCATTTTTTGAATACTTTTTAATAAATCATTTTCTAGTTCAATGTTATGAGTATATTTTCATATAATCTTCTAAATCTTAATTGCTAATACTTATATTTAATCATTCAATTCATCTGGAATTAATTGTGTGGCATGAGGTAAATATATAATTTTATTTCATATTTTTCCACAAGTAAAGCCATCTGTTCCCATACCAATTATTGACAAGTCCCTTAGTGATGTGACATCTTACTTCTGATGTATATCAAGTGTTCATTTATGCATGGGATTCTACCTGGACTCTTTATTTTACTCCAAATTAACTTCCTGTTCACAATATTGACAGTACCTTAATTAAAATGAGTCCTGATATTTGGTAGGAACTGTCCCCTCATCCTATTCATCTTATTTAGGTGTGTCTTGGCTATTTGGGGGTAGGAGGCATTTCCTCTTTTGTATACTGTTTAGAAATAGCCTAACAAGTTCCTTACAAATCTCAGTTGGAATTTTTATTAGAAATGCATTGAGGATCAATTTGGGATAACTGAATCTTTAAGAAACTTTAGTCTTTCATTTCATAAATAAGAATACTCCACATTTATTTAAGTACCTTTTTATTTCTTTTATTATGTATTTTTAATGTTTCTACATAAGAATTGCCGATGTTTAGTTACATTTATTTCTACATATTTATTTTTGTTGCTATTATAAATGCTATACTTTTATTTAAATTATCTCTTAAAATTTATTTTTGATGTAGAAAATGCCTTTCTAAAAATGTGAACTTTATATCCAGACATTTTGAAAAACTTTCACTAATTTTTATAATTTGTCTTTAGATTCTTATGAGTTTTTACTGTAGTCAATTATCTCATCTGTGTCAATATTATTTTTTCTGTTTCATTCTTATACTGTTTACTTCCTACCCTCTTTTACTGCATTACTTAAGAACTCTACTGTAATATTTAATAGTAGGGGTGATACTGGGACATGTTTCCCCATCTGATTTTTCAAAGAATAATTTTAACTTTACTATTAATAGTGGTATTTGTTGTCATTTACCAACATTTTAACAAAAGTTGTTGTTATTAAATGTATTTTGTAAAGATAAGGAAAGACTTCTATTCCTAAGACTTGGTTTGTTAATATTTTTTTTACTTTTTATTATTAATTGTTTAATTTTACCAAATGATTCTGTAAATATTGAAAGAATTAAGTATTTTCTCTTTAATAATTGTATATTTAATCTTTAAATGGAATTAACAGATGTAAGTACAGAATACATGCTGTTAAAGGTAGGAAAACAGCAGCTCAAGGAACTAGCAGCTCTCAAAATGTTAACCATAGATTTATCTTATGACCTAGCAATTAGGTTTTTAGGTATCTATGCCAAATAATTGAAAATAGTAACCCAAATGAATATTGTGCATGAATGTTCATAACAGCACTATTCACAATAGCCAAATGGTGGACACAGCCCAGATGTCCATCTATGAACAAGAGATTATATTAATAGATAAACAAGTGATATATATATATCACAATTATCTTCTAAACCAACCATATATATGCAATGATGTGAATGAACCTCAAAAACATTATGCTAAGTGAAAGAAGCCAGACACAAAAAGTCACTTATTTTATCATTTCCTTTATATGAAATTAGAGGCCCAGCACATGAAATCATGCACATTTAGGGTCCCTAGGTCTAGCCTGTAATCAGGGCCATGATCTGCCCATCCTCCAGTCCCCAGTTCCTCCCTGCTACTGCCACAGATCAATTGGAGCCTGAGGGCCATGGGGAGGGACCAATAGATCTGCCTTCTGCCTGCTCACCAGCTGCCACTGCCACCAATTGATCAGAGCCTGGCATCCCTGATTGGAGTGTTGGGGGCAATCTAGCCCAGAACAGGCCAGTTCACTAGCTGCAGTGGTGTCATAGCAACCGGTTGTTATGTCTTTATGGTCGTGATGGCATTATGATATTATGATCTCTGGCTGTGTGTGTGTGTGTGTGTGTGTGTGTGTGTGTGTGTGTGTGTATATATATATATATATATATATATATATATATATATAGAGAGAGAGAGAGAGAGAGAGAGAGAGAATAGTTACATCTGTAGGGACATACTGGTATACACTAACACCTTTCAAATGAGAGGCAGAACACACAGGACTTTGGGGAGTGGGGAGTGGTATTAGTAATTCTGACTTTGCAGAGAGCCTGGAGTGTGGTGCCAACAGTTATAATAGCATTGGTGGTAGTATAGCAGTAGCTGTTGTGTTATTGTAGTAATGGGTGATATGGGCAGCCTAGCATTTGCATCTGCCCACCAATATTCTCATACTTTTAATGTTCCTTTAAGGATAATGTTCACAGCAAGTTAGCAGCTCTGAGCAGGAATAAACACTGGTGGTCTGAGAGAAGAGCAGCTGGGAAACCATGGGAACACCTCATCCAAACTCTGTTGGGGAGTTATGAGCACGGGTCAGAGATTGCTGACCCTGCATTCTTTTGTGAGCATTCACTTCCTCCTGCTGAGAGAAGTCCTGGTTCCAGAGCTCAACTTCTTCTTTGCCCCAGTTCAATTTGATGGACACCTCCTACCTCTTAATTATGGTCATTTATATAACTCCTAAGGTACCTATGATTTAAGGTACTATATAACCTCTAAGGTACATGAACCCCAAGCTAATGTTCCTTTTGGGGATAATGCATGCATCTGTGTTTCTTTAAGGCTTGGAATGCATGCCACTGTACTAATTCAATGCGGGCATTGGTACCAGGAAGGGAAGTAGACTTGGGATTGACTGATTTTCCTCCTGTTTCTACCCAGAGCCTGCTCCTCAGCTTCCCTCTCCATGGGCTCCCATCACCCTCGGCGCCATCCATCTCAGCTGCAGCTCAGCCTGGTGATGTATTACACTAACATATCATTAGTGCAACAGCAGAGCAAGGAGCTTTGATGATGTATTGAGGCCATACATCATCAGAATGAGTCACTCTGATGATGTATAACTCAAAAGATGGTACTATCCAGGGAAATGTGGACATACCATAAATCAAGGACAATGTTAAAGAAGAAAACCCAGGACAGCCTCGAAGGGAAATAAAGGTTCAGGGGTCTCCCGCAGTAGGGGTTGAAAGACAAAACTAGTAAATTCTTAACGGCTCACATGGAAGCTTTCTGTTAGCTGTGGCATTCGTAATGACTACACCAGATCATTGGCATCCCAGGGTGACACTTGGATTTCCTTTCCATCTGGAATTCAGTTTGGCTTCTGCTTTCCTTCGAAGCTCCAGTGTCCTAATGGAGGTGCAGATCAAACGCACAATGCTCACGTCTGGGCTCCATCGGGGTCCTCTTGTATTCAAACATAGTAAGGATTGTGGGGCTTTGCAGTCTATGATGGTTCAAGTTTACCTGCTCTCAAAAGTCTGCTGCCTGTAACCATTGAATACTGGATTTCCTTTGATGGGTGAAGGGGTGTGGTTTTGAAATTAGAATGTAAAAATAGAACCAGGGGAGCCCTGGGTTGGCTATAGAAGTTACAGACTTTTAGAACATAGTTGAAGATTTATATTTGTCAATAGGCTAGATCTTGCTGACATTCTCTTTGCTTTTCTTTCTACCAAATAGCAACAGAAAAGAGAGCAGCCTGGCTAACATTTAGTTCACAACATTTCCAAATTAGATTGTTATCCTGTCAATATTTCAGTTGGACTAGAAATGTAACATGAATGTATGAGACCTCTGTTGAAGTCCCTGCCCTGCCACCCCCTATTTTTTGCTCTATTCCATCCAAAGGGAGAGTAAATCATGGCACATGCCAGCCTCCCTTCCGTATCCTCAGCTTAGAGGAAGGTGAGTGGCATTCCCACAGTTAAGAGCATAAAACTCCTTCATCACTGATAAAGAAACTGTTAAAGAACTTCTTTAAAAAAAAGGGAGTTTCAAGCCATAGGGCAGCAGGGGAGGTAAGACCACACACAGGCACAGGGGAAAAAAGTTGACACTTATGTTTAATGCTTCATTTAATGCTGAACTGTCAGCTTGAGAGCTGAAGTCCATGCATACTGATTCTATCCCTCCATCCATCCAAAATCAAATCAAAACCAAAGCCTAGGTGCTTTGGGACTGGAGAATATCAGCACTCAGCCCGTGTCATATGGGATGCATTACAGGCAAGAAGTCTTCCTCTGGGGGGCCTAATTCTGCCCCCACTCACACTCTCACATGGGAAGGGACTGCTAGCCCACTCTTCCAGCCAAACCTGCTCATGTTGCTGTGACTCATTGTCTTTGTTTATCATAAACTCTGCTGCGGACTCTGCCCTGGAGGGCAGCACAATTGGAGGGTATGAGGGAAAGGAGGTGCAGGAGAAGAGCCTGAGTTAACCTTAAAACACAGTAGACCCTCCTTGCCCTCCCCATGGGAAAGACAAAAGGGGGGCTGCACCACCTGAGCAGCAGTTAAGACACAAAAGCCTTTAAAAAAAAGTTCTCAAATAGCTGTTTCTTCAAAGACTTAAAAGGTGAAACAAAACAGATCTTGCTTCTGCTCTTTATTTATTTTGGTGAGGAGAAAGAGGAGGAGAATGAGAGGGAGTCATTTATAAAGGCACTGGCAACAAAAGGGCCCCACAATGCCTGAAGGACCCTCTTACTGTTGAATGGACTCACAGTCACCTGTATGTGTGTAAAAGGCTTCCCTTTGCCCATGTGGAGAAGACCTGTGAGGCCCGGGGTATTGGGGTCTTGGGGATGCATATTCAGATAGGAAAGCCAGGGGTGGGCTACAGACAACGCTAAGTGCAGGGTTGAGGGAGCAGTTGGGATGTGCATGACAATACAACTCAGTGGTCAACACAGGCACAAAAGAGAACATAGAGAATTTGCCAGAAGCAATAGTTTCAGCTATCAGTGCATCTGCTTCACTCCAGTGGCTTGGATCAAGCTGTATCATGGCTCAGCCAAAGACTGGCCCCACAAGTTTGGCCCCTGGTCCTACAGCTCAATTCAGTGCTGCGCATACATTTCTCAGACCTGCAAGACTGTATGAATGGCAAAAGTAAGAGTAGCAGCAATAGCAGCACTGTGGCCGCAATTATTACACTTTTGTTGTATACCAACAATGTGTTAAGCCTCTGTCTTATATCTCAATCACCATCACATTAGCTTGAAGGGGAAGTTTTATGCACTCCATGGTTCTTTTGTGTAGTAATCCTCACCAGGTTATTTTTCCCATTGATTTTTAGAGAGAGTAGAAGGATGGAAAGAGAGAAACATTCATGTGAGAGAGACACATCCATTGGTTGCCTCCTACATGCATCCCGACTGGGGCCAGAGATCAAACCTGCATCCCAGGTATATGCCCTAGACCAGGAATCAAACTCAAGACTCTTTAGTGTATGGGCTGGTGCTCCAACCACTTAGCAATACCAGCCAGGGCTATGCACTCCTTTTTTAGATGAGGAAACTAGGCTAGCACTATCGTATATCTTTTCTTGGTCACATAGCTAGTCGACGACATAGTAAGGTTTCAACTCAATTCCCTTTGACTCCTAAGCTTCTACTTCTCAGTGTCAGATGACCTGCAATGCAAGGGCAGACCTGTACTGCCACCCAGTCAGGCTTTGGATCTCTCCTTTGACTCATCACCTTTTCAAAGGGCCTGCCTTCAGAGACCCTTCAGACTTCCATTCCAAAACCATGGCTACCCCTTCAGACTTCCATTCCAAAACCATGGCTACCCCAAACTTGAAGAATGATTACATATCAAAGCCTCTGTTGTTTGATGCCTAAATGAAAGTGCAGAGAAATGTTTCTGAAGACCAAAGCCTATTTGTCCAAAGGCACAACATAGGGAAAAAACAGCTGGGCTTCAGGATCTACCTGAGGAGCTGCTCTTTGCCTGGAAGAGCCTAGGGCCTCCCACCACTTGAGTTTCCATCACCGGCTCTGGAACTGGTCTTAAAACTGTCCTGGCCCTTTGATTATAGTCCACCCCTCCCAGCTTTCAGAGAGCCAGTGTTCCCAGGGCCCAAAGTGCAGCAGAACTATCCAGAGACAAAACAATTAAACTTTTCCTAAATTATCTGAATCTCCAGGATAAATAATAATAACAATAATCATAAAAACATCTTTGCTATGTTACTTTATGCCACCCCCCCACACACACACACCAACATCCACATAATAATGCATGGTTTTACAAGATAGAAGTGCAAGAACTAATAAAATATATGGTTTAATTAACTAAACTTATGCTGTAGTCCACATTAGAAGACCATGATTTAGCGTGTGCTCTCATCCTCAGGACAGAATAATGCAAACAGCATAATTAAAAGTTGATGAGAAGTATATTTATTGAGCACACAGAAGGAAGAGACACCCAGATTTATGATACATAAAATAAACCTTTAGTTTACAATATAATTAATATTTTAAAAATCGCAGCGTGCATATAATGCAGTGGAAGAGTCTGCCTGGGCGGAAGGATAATTTCTCTGGTGCTGATCTTGGCCCCGTTTAATAGTAAATTATGTTCCTGAGCATACACAAATGTAACATGATCTATGATGATCTAGAGATGATGCTCATTGAGATGTCTGCAGCTGTGATAGATCATGGCTGGCATCTCTGAAGACCTGGAAGATGGCTGAAGGGGCAATTATTTATCTGTGGCATGAATTCCACGGCTATTAGTCACACACACGGTGACGCAAAATGAGGGTATGCCACTCCATTTTCATCAATCTCCGCTCCAGAAAACCTCTAGTTAGCACAGAGCTGAGGACATGAGAAGTTTGCAAGGGAAAAGGGAAGCTTTAGAAATTCAAGACCGTTGGGTGCGCGGGACAGTTTAAAGCAAGTGAAAAAGCATGCGGACACCCACAGAGGCCCCTAGAACCTGACAGCGTGTATGCCTGTATGCCTTGATCACGGGTTTAACCTCATGTAATGCTCATAAGAACATGGTGATAGGTTCCGTTTTTGTCATGCCTGTTGTGTGGATGAGGAAACTGAGGCCCTGAGACGTTAGCATGCCAGTGATTGCTGGACAGGTTGTACAACTTACTCTGTGCCACCCAGGGCTCCCATGAAGGACCCTGAGAGAGCTGAGTAGTGTTTCTCTATAATTTAGTCCACAATTCCCCATAAATTCCAGAAGCTCAGAGATCCTCCTATAGAGTTTCTGTTACTCTCAGACATAACCCCAAACTGCCTCTCGGGGAGGCAAATGTCTGCCACCTTCACTCCCTTTCTTTTCTACTTAGAGCCACTAGGAATGCTTTACACTGAACAGTGTCCAGGCATCTTGCCCTTGATCTCAACCTAAAGCATATTCCAGGGGTCATGCTTCTTGCCATTTAATAGATGTATTTTTCTTTGAAAACAAAACACAACAAAAAACCCTGATGAGTTACTTCTCTTTTCCTTCTAATCTTCCTTTCTTCCTTCTTTTCTTTCTTCCTTCCTACTTGGGGATTGGGTTTAAAAATACATTTGTATTTCATTTTTACTGAAATAGAAATGTTACATACTTGAAAAACAACAATCCACAAGGTGGCTTTTGTGTATATCCTCTAGTACCCATCCAGTCTGAATTCCACAGGCTGATTTATTTTCCTCACTCCACAGGCAATAAGGAATATGGGCTCAATGTTAATTAGATTATTACTATTTCAGTTACCTGTTTACTTTGCTTGTCCTGTATCCTGGACTATTGCTATGGGAGCCACTGAAGAATGTAAAGGAAGAATATCAGGCTAATCCCCTCTACCTAATCTACAGTTTCCCAGGCCACAGGTGTACAGTATCCCCCCAAATGTGTAAACACACTTTGAATAATTATGAAGGCAGAGTTTATTAGAATATATTTCATTGTCAAATTTGAGCTATCAGTTATTAAGATGTGTATACACCTTTGGCGGCGGGGCCAGGGGGGCACCCTGTAGTTACAAGCATCTTATAGAGAATGGGCAAATGATGCTTAGTCACAAGGCAGAACTCCTAGAAGCCTAGAGTGCTTGGACTTTGGACTCTGGGTCTCATTGCTTCAGCCACATCCTAGCCTGGGCCTTCTCTACCAAGTGGCATAACCACAGACAAGGAGAAGTACAGTCCATTGTGGGCCACACTTCCTGTGTCAACTGTACCATACACTTGAAGAGGAAACTGGCATGGCTTCCTTGGCCCAACGAGGGACCTATTTGGCTTGAGGCTTGATAGAGAATTCACTAGAGTCTGACTGACCTCAAGTTCCAAAAGGGGCACTGTGTCCTGGGCATGAGCTTTGAAATTCTGTCCTGGGTGGTCAGAACAGCAGTCCATCCAGCTTTCAAATTGGGATTTGTCCTAGTTTTCAATGGAACTCAAGGAAACATTTACTTATAATCCTAATGTTGTTGGAAACACTCTTAGGGAAGAGGCATGAAAAAGAAATGTATAAAAATCAATTAAGTACAAAGTTGATAAAAAATAATATGAGTTTTTCATTATTTCATTCATTATGCTTTTTAGTGCTTACTAAAATCATTGCTAAATGATTTAATTTTGATTTGGATAAAAGTGGATGAAGGGAATGTGAGATTAAGAAGATAAACTGCCGAGCTTTTCATTTTGGAAATGGTTACAAGAACAAGGAGTACAATGAGAAAATTAATGTGTACGTCACTCTGGGGGAGCAGTCAACACCAGGCACTGCAACACCCACAATTTGCCTTATTTTTGCTTAATTGGCATGGCCTGCTCTGGGGAGAGCATAACCGAAGCAAGAAGGAGTGAGAAGATAAATCACCTTTAGAGTAGTCCATGTGGGTCACAGATGATTTTTATGACAGTCATGTCAGATCAGGATGCTAATGTTCCAGCTGGCAACTCTGTCCCAGCATTGAGGGTATAATTTACTTCCTGTTAGCACACATACACACAGACATGCTCCAGGGTGGTTTAGTGAAGGTCCCAGTGCTGACTTCATAAAGAGCTCTGACAGCACCTAGAATATTCCTGGCAGGACAGATAGCAATCTTTGCTTCTAGAACTAAATCTCCACCTTTGAGAGGACCTCTTTCATCTTACCATGGAATTAGTATTTTTTATTGTGTTACATGTATACATATCTCCCCATTGCTCCACCCAGGCATACCCCAATCCCCCAGTGTCTTGTGTTCATTGGTTATGCTTATATGCATGCATACAAGTCCTTTGGTTGATCTCTTATCTACCCCACCTCTCCTTAACCTTCCTGCTGTAATTTGACAGTCTGTTTGATGCTTTACTGCATCTGTGTCTATTCTTTTGTTCATCAGTTTTTAATGTTCTTTATTATCCACAAAAGAGTGAGATCATGTGGTGTTTCTCCTTCATTGACTGGCTTATTTCACTTAGCATAAGGTTCTCCAGTTCCATCCAGTTTGCTGCAAATGGTAAGAATTCCTTCTTTTTAATGGCAGCATAAAATTCCATTGTGTAGATGTACCACAGTTTTCTGATCCACTCATCTGCTGACGGGCATCTAAGCTGTTTCCAAATTGTAGCTATTGTAAATTGTGCTGCTATGAACATAGGGGTGCATAAATCCTTTCTGATTGGTGTTTGCTATTTCTTAGGATATATTCCTAAGAGTGGGATTGCTGGGTCAAATGGAGATCCATTTTTAGTTTTTTGAGGAAACTCCATACTGTTCTCCACAGTGGCTGCACCAGTCTGCATTCCCATTAACAGTGCATAAGGATTCCTTTTTCTTCACATCCTCGCCAACACTTGTTTGTGATTTGTTGATGATTGCCATTCTGACAGGTGTAGATGGTATCGCATTGTCGTTTTGATTTGCATCTCTCGGATAATTAGTGCACATGGACACCAGCATGGCCTCCTTAGCCCAAGTAGAGACCTATTTGGCTTAAGATTTAAAAGAGATTTCACTAAATAGGTTTTCATGATAAATAATGTCCTAAAGAGGTCTTAGATTTTCATGACAAATAATGTAGAGATAACGGAGCTTAACTTTTAGGACACCATGCCTGAACTCACATGAATACTACCAATGGTGGAAATGTTGAGTTTTAAGAGAATTTCCTAGAAAAGTATTTCAGGAAGGGGGAGACTTTTCACAATGTAGCATATGGACCACAGAGAATCCACATAACTCTACTAGCTAAGGTGGATGCCTGGCTGGCTTCAGATGCTAGAAGGGACAAGTATGATCTCATGAAGAATTTCTTCAGAAGTAGGTTCTCTCGGGCCTCTATATCGAGTCCTGGGATCACCATGTGTTAATGTGCAATTCTAGGCAAGGACCTTAAGCTCTTGGCTTTAGAGTCTATTTTCTATTCTCACCTCAAGTGAGATTACCCTTTTGTTCTAAGTAACAGTTATTTGATTGCAGTCCCTGAATGCACTTTATTCTTCCACACTCTCTGCTCCCTGAGTCAGAGAGAATCCCCTCTTCTCTTTAGGTGTGCTTACTCATTATAGCGCTCATCCCAATAAATGAGCACTGCACATGCATGTAATATCCTCCTCACCAGGCTGTGAACATCTGCAGGGCAGGAAACATTGTGTTACATGGACATTGCAGATATCACAGGGCCTGGCACATGGTAGGTCTTCAATCAATGCTGAGTTTGAATATGACTTGAAGAAATCTTACCTCAATAGAAAGCAAAGGAGGTAGATGATTATAGCAACAATTTCAAGACAAGGTAGACAGTATCATGACCTTTAAAAGAAATACCTGCCTTAAAATTATGGTGTGATGCACTAGTTGAGCATTCACCTATGGACCAGGAGGTCATGGTTTGATTCCTGGTTGGGGCACATGCCTGCGTTGTGGGCTCAATCCCCTGTATGGGGCCTGTGGAAGGTCACCAATCAAGGATTCTCTCTCAATTTGTATTTTTATCTCTCTCTCCCTCTCCCTTCCTTTCTGAAATCAACAAATATATATAACAACAAATATATATATATATATATATATATATATATATATATATGGAAAAGAAAGAACTGAGAAGTGTTGTGTTACCTTACAGGAACTCTCTTGGGTCTGAACATGTGTGATTCTGAGATACAGACAGAGATGCTGTCATCAGGGGGGATCAGATGTAGATCAAGCAGTGCTGGGGCAGGCTGGTGAGGCCTACATCGTGGTTCACAAATGAACTCCTGGGTGTAAAGAATCTTCTTTTTGCAGCGAGAATGGAACATTTTTTCCATAGAGCCTCCTTCCCATGCTCACTGCCTGTCCATATTAGGTGCGTGGAATTTGCCATGAATTTTGCAGCTATTCTCATCTTTTCTGTTGCCCAGAGACTTCTACTTACTGCGCAGGGTGAGCAACATCATTAATCGGAGAGACAACAAGGGAGGGAGCTGGCACTAACCATCAGTGGAACTAGAGGATGCACTAGCCTGGGCAGGTGCCAGGGATGAGCCAAGCAAAATCTTCCCTTTATCCTGATGCTTCCCTCCCAGGAGCGTTTGGTCTCCATTACTAAATCCTCTGCAAACTGCAGTGAGGGCAAAAGCAAGCCTTTGCCTTTCAGAATGGATTTGGGCATAAATGAAGATTGTTCCTAGGTAACTCATTCTGCCCTACATTCTCTCACCTGCTTTCTAACAAACTCAACCAGAGAGCAAACAGAGTTGGACTTTCAAAGCAAGAGATTTAAAACAGAAATCCTCCCTTTCATTGCACCTGCACTTACAAATATATATTTTGTATTTATACAGCATATTAAAACCCAAAATCTACAGTATTGCAACATTAAAATTAAAAAAATGCAAAAGTGAAGGGTTTATGGCATTGTTAGCTTGCCCACATTGTGCATTTTACATAATGAACCTCACCTTGAAATTCAAGCCATATACCATGTGATGGAGTTCACCCCACCAGGCAAACCTTAAACCTTTTGCATTTTGTGAATTTCATTATCTCAAATTGCAATATTAATAACTGAAATGTGCAGCCAAGAAAATGCTAATTTTCTGCTTTTCCTTTCATTTTTTATTTCATTTATTTTCCCCTCTAATTAAAAAAAGTAGGAAGGGTAAAGAAGTAAAGAGGAAAGGAGAAGAAGAAACTGATGAGGTGGAAATTCTCAGTGTTAGACAATGTTATAGGAGAAGAAACAGGCCTGGAAGGAGATGTCCAGGGTCACTCAGCTCTGTGGAGACCTCACAGTCATTTTCCCACTGTAAATTCAATGCTCTCTTACTGTATTTCTCTTTCAGTTCTTTGAAGAGGTCCCCATATTCAAAAGGGAAAGGGATCCAATAGCAAATAAAGGAAAGTCAAAGATGAAATTTCTGCATAGCAGTTAGAACTACTTTTCTTCCATTTACAATATCTGTTTATCATCACTTAGCATAGCTCTGATCTCAAGGGATACAGAATGACTTTAAATTACTGGCATTTAAAAAAACACTAATGTTTCAACAATAAAAAGAATGCATCCTCTCTCTGATTATATAATTCCCAAAGAGAAAACCATGTTAAGTCACAAAATATCTAGCATGGACAGAGCCCCAGGGGATATACAGTATAATCAGCAAATTGCCTTTCAACCCAATGAGCTGGCATCCTTGCAGGGACAGTGACTCCCCAGTCTCATGGAGAAATGAATTCAGGGTCTGAGGTGGAAAGCCTGTTGATTGGAGAAGCTGGGTCATCTGGAAAAAAGAACTGATCAGTGTGACCTCAAGTCAGACTTCTCAATGAATTGGGGGCCTTGGCACTTGGAGTGCTCACAAAATCAGCAAAAATGGTATGAATGGATTTTTATTCCAGAAATTAGACCATTGAACATGCCTTTGTCTGTTTCTTACATCCAAAGGTAATGCCAATCTTCAGTTGGCCCCACCAAAGAAAGAAGGAGAAGAGAAAAGTAAATGCACATCCACAACCCCAAGGAGAGTCTGCTGAATGCAAGCATCAACTTCTAGAACTTCCTCACCCAAGTGAACGAAGGGTTTTTCTACAAGGGGAACCTTTCATTGGAGACCTCACATCTCACACACCATGGAGATATGGGAGTCATGTTTCTGTTTTGTGAAATTGCTTGGAATCACATCGAATTATTCTGCACTGGAAGGTGGAAGGCCCTTCTGCCCAGGACCTCCCTCTGAAGAGATGTGTATGGGGTGAGGTAGAACTTTAGGGCTGCGGTCCAGCTCCGACCCCTGTCCACAGGACAATGAAAACCAAGTGTTACTAGTGGGGGATGGAGGAAGGAGAGAAACATTCCCAAGAAGGTTTTGCTTAGTTAGAGGACTCCTTTACAAATGACCCTGAAACCTAGTGGGTAGAGTGGAATCAGATTTAATGAGGTAAAAGATGAGGAAAAGAGGAAACACCCAAGATTGGTAGATCAAAGCCAGAAATGGATGTCCACCAAACAGGAGACTGGATGAAGGAGAAAGGGTTTCCTCACTCTGTCAATCCTGCTCAGAAGTGGCTTACCCTTTCTTGGTCAGTTTATTGAATCCAAAAGGTGCTTATCCCAGCCAACAGCAGCCTGCTCTCCCTTCTCCCATCCCTCTCCGCCAGTCCTTGTTGTTCTCTTGCTAACAGATGGTAGCACACATGAGCATTTTTTCTTGCTTCTGATGCTAAACGTGATTTACAGGCTTGAGTTATTATTTATCATTATTCATTTTCTGTCAGCAGTGCATTGAAGGTTAATAGAAATGCCAGCATGCTCTCTGATTTACTTAGTAAAATATTTGTTCCAAGGTTTAGGTCATATGATTGGTGTCTGAGTGAGTTTCAGGTTTATGCATTATGAAAAACAAGATGACTTGACCTTCAGCCACCAACACTAGCTCCATATATTATTTTAGTGAGTGACCTTCAGAGACCTAAGATGCAGTAGATGTATTCCACACATGTTAGTCCCCTCCAGATTGCTGGCATTGCATACATACCAGCTGAGTTTACGCAA
This sequence comes from Lasiurus cinereus, assembly GCA_011751065.1. NCBI lineage: Eukaryota > Metazoa > Chordata > Mammalia > Chiroptera > Vespertilionidae > Lasiurus > Lasiurus cinereus. Next base: position 2,062,230 of record JAAGEH010000367.1, read on the forward strand.
TGTAAGCTGAACCCTGGAGCCCATCTAATGAATGGGAGGCAGATGAGATGTAAACTCAGGCTAAACCAGATTCTCTCTTTAAGATAATAAAGTGGCATTGCAACCCAGCTGCACTAAGGCTGTGTATACACATGGACAGGGCTAATCGCTTCGTATTACCTCCTGGGATTCTTGCAGTTTGGCCAAGAAGGAGGCAAACAGAAGGACAACTCTGAAGGAAACTGCTCTTGGATGAGCAATTAGAGTCATTGGGGAGAGTAGGCTTGAAGGGACTGGCCATGCTGGTGTCAGTGTGCTGTGGTTACAGGCTGGTGGGAGAACAAAGAAGGAAGGGACATGAAATGTAGTCTCTAGGAGCACAGGGCCATGGGCAAAAGAAATCTAAGTAGTGTTACAGTGACACAGAAATAAAAACTAAATAATAAATGAATAATTATTTCTAAAGGACCAGATCTAACAGTTACTGTGGAGATAACACAATATCTTGAAGGGGTTCAAGTCAAGCGCCCAGACGTAGGATGCTTGAGTTTGAGTTGCAGCTCCACTGGGAAAATTGGCTGAACCACTCTAATCCTTAGCTTTCTTGTTTTTAAAATGAAGATAATAAGCATAGCTTCCTCTTGAGGCTGATGAGAGGGTGAATTGAGGTAATACATCCAATGTGTCTAGCACAGAGGCTGGGCACTCAGCAAGTGTTCATCATTATTGTAAGTTTGTGAATAGATGGTGAATAGATTGCTGAGAACAGTTGGCAAGTCTTTTAAAAGGAGACTTGATGTGGGAGTTAAAAAGTAAAAGGAACAATCTAGGTTGGTGGAGAAAACGGCGTCCTGAAAGCACAGAAAGCAGCTGGCTGCCAGAAACATGAACCAACCCCAGAGCCAGAAATGCAAGTCAGAATGTCTGAGCCCGTGTTTTCGTCTGTTTCCTAACTGTGCTCCTTCAAAAGGCTACCCATGGCTCTGTATCTATATTTTACTGAGTATCATTTACTTTCAAATGCAAAGAAATGTCTTCAGCTGACAAGGAGTCTCCAAATCACTCCTCTAATGTGTCCTTGTTTCCCCTCCTACCCCCATTACCACCTAAACTTCTCACCTTACAAGTAGTATATTTTATATTTAAGATCATTCACCCAGATTTAAGTAAGCTGGTTTACATCTGCTTTTCATGAAAATGAGAGGGGACAGGTGTTTTGTTCCTTAAAATATTTAACCTTTGACCTTGGCCAGTGTAGCTTAGTTGGTTGAGCATTTACTATGCACTGAAAGGTCACTGTTTGATTCCTGGTCAGGGCACACACAGGTTAAGGGTGGTTTGATACTTGTTTAGGGTGTGTTCGAGAGCCAACCAATTGATGTTTCTCTCACATCAATGTTTCTCTCTCCTTCTTTCTCTCCCTTCCTCTCTCTTAAAAAATATTAACGAAAACATATTTTTAAATATTATCTTTTGCGTCTGCATGGATTGTTTTAATACTCCTGTGCCCTATCCATTTCTCCTGAAAGTGGCATGAATCCTCTTTCCTGCATGTTATAATACTAAAAGAATAGCCAATTTGGACAAGGGTCAGGGAAGCTGGTTTAACATCCAATGGAAACCCCCCAACCAAGAACTAAGTACTAAGTACAAGGCAGTTTTCTTCAGAAAAGTAAACATTGGAAATAATCCAGTAAATCCCTGTCCATGAGCTCAAAGGAGAAGGCAATATTATATTTGAAATAAGAAAATTTATTACTCACTATCCCTCAAATCTACAAAGCATAGAAGACTGCCATTGGTAATTCATATGTGCATTAATTCTAGATGTAATGTTTGCTGGGGGAGGGAGCAGGAAAGGAGTTCCCAAATTCAGAGCATTCACTCGCTCTAGTAACCAAAGTTACCCAGGTCAAGGCCATGACTGGGACTTTGTTCTTCATACTGATCATTCATTATAGAGTGTCATAGTCTTAGCATTAGACAAGATCTGAAAAGTCATTGAATCAAATCTTTTCCCTTTGCTAGTGAGAATTCTGAAGCCCAGATTTGTTGATCTGTAATTGTGGAAGAAACAAAGCCTGAAACAAGGATCTCCTGGCTTCTGAGGTGCCCTTCGTCCCTCTCTACATTTGCCTCTGTTCCAAAAAGTCCTTCTCTAAAACCAAGCCTAACAATAAACTGATGATTGGGCTTCAGCTCCCCAGACAACATGCCCACTCTCAGGGGAGCCACCTTTCGTCTCCTTGAACAAGAGTGGGAATGCCAAGAAACCCATGATATGTCAGAAATGTTGATGGCTAAATATTGCAAAGTAATAACAAAGGCAACCTTCAAAGGAATAATGAAACAAAGCAATTTATTTATTTTTATTTTTTAAAAATATATCTTATTGAATTTTTTACAGAGAGGAAGGGAGAGGGATAGAAAATTAGAAATATCAATGAGAGGGAAACATCAATCAGCTGCTTTCTGCACACCCGCTACAGGGTTGTGCCCACAACCAAGGTACATGCCCTTGACCGGAATCGAACCCAGGACCCTTCAGTCCACAAGCCAAAGTTCTATTCACTGAGCCAAATGGTCAGGGTTGAAAAAAAGCAATTTAAGTCTTATTTAAATAATTTTTCTCTTTTCCTTCTTTTTTTTACCCTAGACTGTTCAACGAGCCCATCTGAATTCTGACGGCATGTTCATCCTCCCATAATGGGGCCGGGTGCTGGAAATGTCCTTTCACTTAATTTCCAGTACTAGTTAAACTATCTATTGCCATAATCTGTGATTAATTTGGTTTTTATTGCTCTTGGCTATGACAATCAATAAGGACCCAGCTGATTTCCCATTTTTGGGTTTAGGCTTTATTGCTGTCATTTTAATGACAGATATTAAACATAGAATTCTCAGCTGTATTTTCTACAATGGGTTTAGATGCATGTTGTATTTGAATGTGAAATGATACTAAGAACTGATTCTTTCAAAAGCTCCTTCTCTTACTTTACCATGAATCCATGCCAGGTATCTGTGACAATTCTGAAAATGAACACATGTGTTTTTAGGAAAATTTCATCATCACAGTGCCAACTGCATAGTAAAGTACCTGATAAATATTTGATGAATTAAACTAATGAATGAAGGCTTCATTAACTCTTCAGCATGTGGACTTTTCCATGAATCTGCTATTAATCCTCATTCCAAATGCTGAGAAATTACAGTGTGCCAGGACATTATGCTAGGTGTACCAGTAATTCAAAGAAGCTTATAATCTTATTTTCAATGAAACTGTAATTATTAATAAAACACAAGTGTGTACATAAAAATCAATAATAAAGTGTGAAATAGTGATAAATGAGATGGTAATACACTAAGGGTATAAAAGAGTGAGATAGTCCCTTGAGTTGAGCAAGGGAAGAGAATAGAAGTAGGATAGATGATTTAAGTTAAGTGGAAAAGGGAACAATTTGATACTGTATTAGGTCTTTTTCAGCATGAGACAAAAACATAGTTCAAATCAATTTATTGGCTAGGATGACTGGTTTCAGATATTGCTGGGCTAAGAGTTCATATGACATTATGAGGAATTTAAAATATCTTCCCACTATAAGACCAGAGGGAAAAAACCTTCTCTTCTTCTCTACATATGTACTCCTTCTTACGAGTTTTCAACTAATTGCTTCTCCTTTACCCTTCAAACATGGACACAGTTTGTTCAGTATAAGAAATAGAAATTTTCTAAATTTAGTTCTTGATATGTTTTTTTTAAGTCTTAAAAATGTATGTTCTAATCAGGATGAAACCCCAAAACAACAGCATAGTCAAGTGAGAAGTTGGTCGATAAACTGTTTGAAAGTTGTCAGAATTCAGCTGCATTCTGTGAATCAGTTATGAGCTTAGAGGGGGCCATTTTCCTTCTTTGCCACACACACATCCTGAGAGGCATTACTCAATGAAATCCTAGCTCCTGTTGTTGGGTGCTACTCCTGATGGTGCTATCATTTCTTAATAAAAACAAACAAACAACTGTCACTCTAGGGTGTCCATTTGGAGAACTGACCCTATTACAAGAGAAATAAGTGCATTTATGCTTGACTATGAAATTATTTATGGATAGTGATATTGACAAGGAGAAATAATTTTGTCTAGTCAGCAAGCACAGAAAATATGTACATATTTATATTTAATACTGGAGATCTAGTGCACAAAATTCATACATAGGTAGGGTCCCTATGCCTGGCCAGTGATCAAGACCGACTGAGGCCTTCTGGCTGCTGACTGAGGCCTTCCTTTGTTCCACACCATCCCCTCGTGGTCTGCGCACATTGCAGGGAGCAGTTGAACTCCCAGTTACTTGAACTCCTGAGGTGGCAATTTGCATATTAGCCTTTTATTATACAGAATCACTATATGTATAGATACTATATTTTAGTCAATATTTGTATTAAACATAATTATATATTTAAAATTATTGTACCATATCTTAAATTATACAAAAGATAACTTTTTCCTTTTCTTTTTAAAATTTATTTTTGAGGGAAGAAAAATGGTGGCAGAGTAGACAGATGCGTCTGGAGCTTTGTCGCTGGGCAGAGGGAGAGAGAGCAGCTGAGAGTCGCACTGGGAGTGTTTGTTGGCAAGTTAAGAGTCAGTTATCCTCCAGGAGACGGTAGGGAACTGCTGGACAGGGCTCTCCTGGCCAGGCAGCCCCACTGCCACAGAGTTTTTGTCTGCTGGAGCCACCAGCATGAACGCGGAGATCGTGCTATCTTGCAGAGGGAGGTGGATGTCTGCGGCAGTCTGAAAGCTGCTGCTGAAGCACTCACCAAACAGTCAGGGGACCAGAACACCGCTCTCCAATCTGCACAGACACATAGACTCACAGGAGATACACACGGCACACGGAAAGGTCAGATTTCACCTGGGATAAGGTGAGGTCTACTGTTCTGCAGAACAGAGACGTGCACACTGTGGGAATCAGGCTGTGGGAAAGCTGCTTCTGGAGACGTCCACGAAGGTGGGGCAGGGCATGATCCCTAAATGTGGAGGCAAACTCTCGGAGCTGTTGACAGAGGGGAGCTCTGGAAAACGACTCGTTTTGATCTGAGGCAGAGGGACAGCCTGGGAGTTATTACAGTGTCATGGCTGTAAAATCCCCACAAACCAGTTTTGAGAACCACAGAGTAGCAGGATCTGAGCACAGCCTAGAGAGGTCCTGTGCTTAGTCTCAGCAGTCAATTCCACAATACTGCCACCCAGTGGGTGATGCAAAATTGACTCTCACATAATCACAAAAGAATAAAGAGATTAAAACACAACTCAGCAGTGGAACACAGGGAACTGCAATACCCTCTCAACTGGGAAACAGAAGTGCCAAGCAGAACAATAGCGGAAGTGAATGACCATTCTATTTCTTTTTCTTTTTCTTTTTTTAATTTTTTTATTTTATTTTATATTTTTTCATTTTTGCATATTTTAATTAAAAAACTAATTTTTTCTTTCCTCCTCAATTGATTTTACCTTTTTAATTATTACATTTTTGTTTTCAACTAGTATTATTACTACTACTATTTTACCTTTTTGGAAAAAAACAAGTGTCATTTTGTTTTCCCTTTATTTTACTTCAGGATTTGAGTTCTACATTCTATTTTCATTTTTCCTTTAGCATAATTTTACTCTATCTCAACTCTAACTTTATGCCAACACTTTCCTCCTAACTTTCCCCATTTTGTTGTCTTGTTTTCTCTTTCCCTTTTCCAACTTTAGATTCTCCCTATTCTTTCTCTTTATCTGGTTAAAATTTTGTTTCTGTTTGCCTGAATGGTGATTATATCGATTTTTTGTACTTTTTTGGTGAGATTGTTTTAGCTTATTCTACTTGTTTTATTTTGCTTTTTGTTTGCTTTGTTTTGGTTTGTTTTTTTACCTCGCTTTTCCCTCGCCTCTCTCTATACCAGTTGTTATTTGTAGTTTGTATTACTCTCCAGGTACTGGTTGCCGGCATTTGTTGGGATTAGAGACTGTTCTATAGGTGTTTTCTCCTGACATCTATATTTTGTTCCCCTTTTCTCTCTTATACTCTTTCTTTTCTCTCTGACTTTTTCTCTTTCTCTCTTCTTCTTCTTCTTCTTCTTCTTCTTCTTCTTCTTCTTCTTCTTTCTTCTTCTTCTTCTTCTTCTTCTTCTTCTTCTTCTTCTCCTTTTTATTTTTTATTTTATTTTATTTTTTGTTCATTTATTTATTTATTTTTCTCCCTCTCCCAATTTGATTTGGCATTTCTTTCTTTTCTTTTTTCCTCATTTTCCTCTTCTTCTTTCTCTACTTGCCCCTAATTTGTCTTTCATTGGTGGTCACCTTATTTGTAATTATTAACATCCTGAATACATTTCTATTCAGTGCCTTGTGTGTTGTACCTGGTCGTGTTGTAGTTTTTGCCTTTCAATCAAAGTAGGAGAGAGAAATACATAACCAGACACCTGGAGAAGAAAGACAATGGGCAGAAAGAGAAACAGCCCACATAAGACAGAAAGGCAGGTTTCACGAGAAAAGAAAGTAAACAAAATAGAAGCAGAAATAAGCCTGCCAGAGAAAGAGTTCAGAGAAATAATCATAAGGTGGATGAAAAGAATGGAAGACAAAATCGACAATGTGAGTAAGAGCCAAGAAGAAATGAAGAAGACACAAGAGGAAATGAAGAAGAATCAAGAAGAAATGCAGAAGAACCTAGAAGAAATGCAGAATAATCAAGAAGAAATGTAAAATGACATCACTGCTATGAAGAAATCAATAGAAAGCATCAAAAGTAGACTAGAAGAAGCAGAGGACCGCATCAGTGAGCTAGAAGACACGATAGGAAAAAATATCCAAGTACAGCAGCTTCTGGAAAAAAATGTAAAGAAGCAAGAGGAGGGCCTAAGAGAACTTTGGGATAACACGAAACAAACAACATCCTTATAATGGGGTTCCAGAAAGAGTGGAAACTGAGCAAGGATTAGAGAACCTGTTTGAAGAAATAATGACAGACAATTTCCCCAATATAGGAAAGAAAAAACCCATACAAATCCAAGAAGCTCACAGAGTCCAAGCAAAATGAACCCCAACAAACCGACACCAAGGCACATTATAATTAAATTGGCAAACACCAATGACAAAGTAAGAATCTTAAAAGCAGCCAGAGAGAAACAGAAAGTTACCTACAAAGGAAACCCCATAAGACTAGCTACTGATTTCTCAACAGAAACTCATCAGGCCAGAAGGGAATGGAATGAAATATACAAAGTCATGCAAAGGAAGGGTCTGAATACAAGAATACTGTACCCTGCAAGACTTTCAATCAAAATTGAAGGTGAAATCAGAAGCTTCACAGACAAAAAATGACTAAGGGAATATAGTACCACCAAACAAGCAAAGCAAGAAATGTTAAAGGGTCTGTTGTAATAAAAAGAAATAGGAAGCGAAAAAGGAATTCAGGGGTAAAGACTAAAAATGGCGACAGATAAGTACTTATCAATAATTACTTTAAATGTAAATGGATTAAATGCTCCAATCAAAAGACATAGTGTAACCAATTGGATAAGAAAACATGATCCATATATCTGCTGTCTGCAAGAAACCCACCTCAGGAAAAGAGATGCACACAGATTGTGGGTGAAGGGATGGAACATGGTATTTCAGGCAAATGGAAATGAAAAAAAAGCTGGGGTTGCAATACTTATATCTGACAAATTAGATCTCAAAGTGAAGGACATAACAAGAGATAAAGAAGGCCACTTCATAATACTAAAGGGAACAATCCAACATGACGAAATAACTCTGGTAAATATATATGCACCCAATATAGGAGCACCTAAATACATAAAAAAAAACAACTCCTGGATGATATTAAGGGAGAGATTAACAGCAATACAATCATAGTAGGAGACTTTAATACCCCACTGTCACCACTGGACAAATCCTTTAAACAAAAATCAGCAAAGAAACATCAATCCTAAATGACTCACTAGACCAGATGGAATTAATTGACATCTTCAGAACAAAGCCACAGAATATACATTCTTCTCTAGTGCACATGGGTCATTTTCAAAGATAGATCATATGTTGGGTCATAAGAATAGGCTCCTCAAATTCAAGAATATAGAAATCATATCAAGCATTTTCTCAGACCACAGTGGCTGAGAAAAAACTAGGAATCAACTATAATAAAAATAATAGAAAGAAATCAAACACATGGAGACTAAACAGCATGCTATTAAACAACAACTGGGTAACCAAAGAGATCAAGGAAGTCATAAAAAACATCATGAAAACAAATGACAATGACAACACAACAATCCAAAATTTATGGGACACAGTGAAAGCAGTCTTGAGAGGGAAGTTCGGAGCCTTACAAGCCTACTGCAAAAAACAGGAAACAATGGTAATAAATTACCCAACCCTACAACTGAAAGAGCTAGAAAGAGAGCAACAAGAAAAGCCCAGTGTAAGCAAAAGGAAGGAAATAGTAAAGATCAGAGCAGAGATAAACAACATGGAGAACAAAGAAACAATTCAAAAGATCAACAAAACCAAGAGCTGGTTCTTTGAAAGGATAAACAAGATCGATGGACCTCTCACCAAGCTCACCAAAAATCAAAGAGAGAAGACCCAAATAAACAAAATCAGAAATGAAAGAGGAGAAATAACAACAGGTCCTGCCAAAATACAAAGAATTGTTAAAAAATACTATGAACAACTCTATTCTAACAAATTGGACAACCTGGAAGAAATAGATATATTCCTAGAAAAATATAACCTTCCAAAACTCAATAAGGAAGAATCTAAGCATCTCAATAGTCCAATAACTGTGAAAGAAATGGAAGCAGTCATCAAAAAGCTTCCAGCCAATAAAAACCTGCGACCAGATGGCTAGACAGAAGAGTTTTACCAAACATTCAAGGAAGAATTAAAACCTATCCTCCTCAGACTATTAAAATATATTCAAGAAGAAGGAACACTTCCAAACAACTTCTATGAAGCCAGAATCACCCTAATACCAAAACCAGATAAAGACAATACAATGAAAGAGAATTATAGGCCAATATCTCTCATGAACATAGATGCCAAAATCCTCAACAAAATTCTAGCAAATCAGATCCAGCAGTACATCAGAAAGATCATACACCATGACTAAGTAGGATTCATCCCAGAAGTGCAGGGATGGTACAATATCCACAAATCAATAAATGTGATACATCATATAAGCAAATTGAGTGATAAAAATTACATAGTCATATCAATTGATGCAGAAAAAGCATTTGACAAAATCCAACACTCTTTCTTGATAAAAACTCTCAGCAAAGTGGAAATAGAAGGATCATATCTCAACATCATAAAAGCCATATATGATAAACCCACAGCTAACATCATACTCAATGGGCAAAAACTAAAAGCATTTCCCCTAAGAACAGGAACAAGACAGGGATGCCCACTCTCACCTCTCCTGTTCGACATAGTCCTGAAAGTATTAGTCATTGCAATTAGACAAGAAGAAGAAATAAAAGGCATCCAAATTGGAAAAGAAGAAGTAAAACTGTCCTTATTTGCAGATGACATGATACTGTACATAAAAAACCCGAAGGACTCCATCCCTAAACGAATTGACTTAATAAATGAATTTGGAAATGTAGCAGGATACAAAATTAATGCCAAGAAATCTGTGGCATTTCTATACACTAATAGTGAAATTACAGAAAGAGAGACTCAAAAAGCAATCCCATTTACCATCACACCAAAAAAATTAAGATACCTAGAAATAAACCTAACTAAAGAGGTAAAAGACCTATATGTAGAAAACTACAGGACACTGAAAAAAGAGATAGAGGAAGATGTTAACAGATGCTCATGGATTGGGAGAACCAACATCATTAAAATGTCCATACTACCCAAAGCAATCTATAGATTCAACGCACTCCCCATTAAAATACCAACAACATATTTCACAGACCTAGAAAGAATTCTGCATAGATTCATATGGAACTAAAAAAGACCACGAATAGCCACAGCAATTCTGAGAAAGAATAATAAAGTACGTGGCATCTCAATACCAGATTTCAAGCTATATTACAAAACAACTGTTCTCAAAACAGCCTGGTACTGGCACAAGAACAGAAATATAGACCAATGGAATAGAATAGATAACCCAGATATCCACTCAAACCACTATGCTCAACTAATATTTGACAAAGGAGGCATGAACATACAATGGAGCCAAGATAGCCTCTTCAACAAATGGTGTTGGGAAAATTGGACAGATAAATGCAAAAAAATGAAACTGGACCACCAACTTACACCAAATACAAAAATAAACTCAAAATGGATACAGGACTTAAACATTGGAAGGGAAACCATAAAAGTATTAGAGGAATCCATAGGCAGCACAATCTCAGACATATGCTGAAAGAACTTCGTCACTGATACTGCTCCAAAGGCAATGGAAACTAAAGAAAAAATAAACAAATGGGACTACATCAAAATAAAAAGCTTTTGTACAGTAAAAGAAACCATCAACAAAACAACAAAAAAGACCACTGCATGGGAGAACATATTTGCAAATGTTTTCTCTGATAAAGGTTTAATCTCCAACATCTACAGCCAAGTTATACAACTTAATAAAAGGAAGATAAACGATCCAATAAAAAAATGGGCAATGGATCTAAATAGAACCTTTTTGAAAAATGACAGAAGGAAGGCCAAGAGACACATGAAAACATGTTCAAAGTCACTAATTATCTGAGAGATGCAAATCAAAACAACAATGCTATACCATCTTACACCTGTCAGAATGACAATCATCAACAAATAAACAAAGGACAAATGTTGGTGAGGATGCGGAGAAAAAGTAACCCTTGTTCACTGTTGGTGGGAATGCAGACTGGTGCAGCCACTGTGGAGAACAGTATGGAGTTTTCTTTAAAAACTAAAAATGGATCTCCCATTTGACCCAGCAATCCCACTCTTAGAAATTTATCCTAAGAAATTACAAACACCAATCAGAAAGGATTTATGCACCCCTATGTTCATAGCAGCACAATTTAACATAGCCACAATTTGGAAACAGCCTAGGTGCCCGTCAGCAGATGAATGGATCAGAAAACTGTGGTACATCTACACAATGGAATTCTATGATGCCATTAAAAAGAAGGAATTCTTACCATTTGCAGCAACCTGGATGGGACTGGAGAGCCTTATGCTTAGTGAAATAAGCCAGTCAATGAAGGAGAAGCACCACATGATCTCACCATTTGTGGATAATAAAGAACATTGCAAACTGATGAACAAAAGGATAGATATAGAGGCAGTAAAGCATCAAACAGACTGTGAAATTATAGCAGGAAGATTAATGAGAGGTGGGGTAGATAAGAGATCAATCAAAGGATTTGTATCTATGCATATAAGCATAACCAATGAACATAGACACTGGGGGGTTGGGACATGCCTGAGAGGGAGGGGGGGCAATGGGGAGATATGTACACATGTAACATTATTAAAAAAAATAAATACAATAAAATTTATTTTAAAATTTTATTTATTTATTTATTTATTTATTTTTAGTTCTTTGTTTAAAATATATTTTATTGATTTTTTACAGAGAGGAAGGGAAAGGAAATAGAGAGTTAGAAACATGGATGAGAGAGAGACATCGATCAGCTCCCTCCTGCATGCCCCCCAGTGGGGATGTGCCCTCAACCAAGGTACATGCCCTTGACTGGAATCAAACCTGGGACCTTTCAGTCCACAGACCGACGCTCTATCCACTGAGCCAAACCAGTTTCAGCTATTTTTAATTCTTTATTGTTAAAAGTATTACATAAATCTCCTTTTCCCCCCATTGACCTGTCCTGAGCCGTTGCTCCTTCATCACATGTCCTCTACCATCAGTCATACCCCCCAGTCTGTGTCTATTTGTTATGGTCATATGCATGCATGCAAGACCTTTGGTTGATCTCTTACCCTCTCACCCCCAGCCTTCCCTCATAAGTTGTGCTTCTATGAACATAGGTGTGCATATATCCTTTCTGATTGGTGTTTCTGTTTTTTGGGGGGATATATTCCTAAAAGTGGGATAACTTTTTGTAATATTTTTAATATTATTTTTCTTGTGTGAGGACTTGAATCAAGACAATGAAGGCAGCATACTTATCAAAAGAACAAAAAGGAAATGGAGTATTAAGCTCCTTTTTCTACTCTTTGTATTCTTCAATAAAGAAAGAAAAAACAAAACAAAAAAACACTGGTTTTAAGTCAGTTACCACAAGCCTGAGCTTATAGTAGGCCTAACAGAGGCACTTAAATTGCTTCTGCTAGGAATAGAGCTTGGTGATTGTAGAAATTTAATTTAACCTGATGTTGTAGAGATTGGGGTTTGTTTTCTAACGAAAACTTGGTTTTCTACAATCTGAGAAAAGAGGCTTTCTGAGCACCTGAAGTTTTAAAGAGCTCCAATTAAATCAAAGTCATTCATCATTCAACAAATGTTTACTAAGTAGTTTTCATGTTCTATCCACTGTCCAAGGAAGTAGAGACACATTGACAAACAAATTTTCTAAAAGTTCCTACCCTTCCTGGGTTTACAATCAAGTGAAAAGAAGTGACTTCAAAATATACAGAGAGATACCTATCTTCACTAGCAAGGGACTTAAGTTGGGAATGACCTGGAAGAAGTGGGAAAAGAGAGATACTGGCTGAGGTGGTAGTGGGAGTAGGCTCTGGAGACTTTCTGAATTATATAGAAAATAAAACAAATTGAGGTAAGGTCTTTAGTAAATATTCAATACTCTATAGCATCTTTGACTCCAGGCCTGGAATTTTCCACCCACCTCTATGCATCTTCAGGTACACCCCAGTCAGTATCTCTACCAAACCTGTTTCCTAATCTTTCCAACAGGAGAGCTTGAAGTTGACAGTGATGTTAAAATTCTATGTGCCCTCTTCTCTCTACCTTCCCAAGACCCCTGGGAACAAGAAGAGCCCAGTAGAGAATCCAGATGTTTTGAATGAGGCCTAGGACTGTCATCCAATTTAAACAATAAGGAAAGCAATAATCACAGATCATTATGTGTCCAGTGCTGTGTGCATGCTCTATATTGTGTTGATTTTTCCCCCCAAGGGGGATTTAAAATTAGAAAATGGAAATCCAGCTATGACCATTTTTAGCTATGACTTGAATAAGAATGTAAACATAGTGTCTTCTATTATTATTACTACTACTATTTTAAAACTATTACCTTTACTGCTATTATAACTACCATCATGATTACCCTTTGGATGTTATACAATTCACCATACAACCTTATGAAGTAGGTACTATTATACCCCTTATACCAAGGATAATAACAAAGAAGAAAAAATAAAATAAAATAAAGATCTCTTATTTTGTCCAAAGTTGTATAGCAAAAAAGTAATAGAACTAGAATTTGGATCCAGGTTTGTTCAACTCCAAAACCTATGACTTGTTCTATTATCTATAATGCCTATAAGGTGGATAAGAATCTGTCTTCTTTAAAGCCAAGGAAAAGGGAAAAAATGGTTTCCCAAGATCCTAAACAGAAAATAAAAACAATAACAACGAACCTCTTAGCAGAACAAAGAAGACCAGGAGGGCATGGCTCTGGGACCATCTCAGACAGCATGGAAAAGACTATCATGGTCCTGAGCACTGCTCATATGTCATATGCTCTTGTATGCCTGACTACAAATCTTGCCTTGACACTCACAGTGCAAGCCATCACTTTTGGACCATCCTCTCAGTTCTGTTATGAGGATAACATATCTCCAGGAAGCCCAAATTTTTCAATGTGTTCACTATTTAAAATATGTGGGCCTACTCTTTCATAAACCATGGAAATATTCAGGAAATCCGGATGTTTATGTGTTCAATGCCTAAGAGTTTAGGTTGATTTTTATGCCTAGAAATAGTTGAAATGAATTTATTTGGCTTTTGTTTGTTTGTTTGTTTGTTTGTTTGTTTTTGCAAATGATGGCTGATAGGGCAGGGGCCATCTTCAGTTCAGCTTGCTTGCAACCATTGCTGCTGACCTAGTGGACAGGTTGCATGCTGCCTGAGTCAGAACAAGGAACTCAGTGCCTGACATCCTGAAGAGGGAACAGCCACATCCTAAAAGCTCCTCAAAGTAGCAAAAAGAAACTATTTCATATTTATATGCCATTTGGCATCAGATGCTCACAAACTCCTTGTGAAGAAGGCCAGGTGTCTTACAAATAAAGAAGGAAATATACAAAGGAAGGGGCAGGGTTTTAGTTTCTAGTAGGCAGGTGTTTTACCTGAGCTTGCTCATTGATTCCTCCCACAGCACTGGTGGGTAGAGGTGAATTATCATTTCTCATTTATAAGTGAGGAAATTCAAGTTCAGATAGTCACAGTAATTTGTCCAGGTTTGCACACTATCACCTGGAACAAGGCTTCTAGCTCTTCTCATGGGTCCACACTGCTTTTCTTTCCCAAATACAAGGCTCTTTGACCCCATTCCCAGCAACCCACTTTAAGGGCAGCAGGCCTTGGAGAAGGGCCTCCATGTTTAGGACCCAGATCATACTGAGAAGGTCCTATCCAGAGGCTAGCTTGTAGTCTCAGCCTGGAGAGAGCCCTCCCTTACTTACAACTTTAGGGTCAATGAGGAAGCAAATGTGAGAGCTGATTCATACCACTTTATTATGAGCACAAATATCTTTCCAGGCTTGTATTCAGAGAGTACCCAGGTTTCTCATTTAATCATTGTCATCTTGCCCAAGCATAGAAAACTTGTACTTGAGCCTTCTTTTTTCTTTGGGGAAATCAATCTTCAACACAGTTCCCTACTTGGGGCAAATGAACTTTTGCAATCATAAAGAATTTTACCTTTTTATTAAATTCTTCCAACCATATTTACCTATTATTTTATCTTCCTGTGTGCTCAATGTATTAAATGTTTATTTTATCTTTACAATGATCCCATGAACTAGATAGTTTTTATTATTATTATTATTATTATTATTATTATTATTATTATTATTACTTTTATTTTACAGAAAGGAACACTGGGGATTTGAGTTACCCAGAGCTGTTCAATAGGAAAGTGTAAGGTTTGGATGCATACTCAAGTTCCCTGGTGGCACAGCCTTGCATTCGCAGCAGGCTGATGTCCTTCAGAAGAACATCACATCTTGAGGTTCAGCTCCAGCCTAGGCACCACTGATTGTCTTTTCTTTCCCAAATACAAGGCTCTTGGACCCATTCCCAGCAACCCACTTTAAGGGCAGCAGGCCTTGGAAAAGGGCCTTACTTGATTCATTTCTATATGGAATGGAGAGTGAAGAACATCCCCACTACTTTGGCCCTTAGAGAGGTGATTTGGGTTTTTAGGAAGATCACCTATCTTATTACTGCCTGACTGTTACTTGCAGAGCAAGGAAATTTACCTGGTATTCTTGTCATCAAATTGTCCAGGTATCAGGTGAAGGGGGTATTGAGAGAGTCTGTCTGTGCCTAGCCTGAAGTAGAAGGGGAGAGGCGCTGTCTGCGTGGTATCATTTCACCATGTCCACCACCCCTTCAGCATTCTAACCTAGGAGATGGAGCTGCATGTCCAAGTGGAAGGAGTGTGGGTGCAGAGCAGCAGCCAGGGAACCCCAGCAGGAGCCTTCCCCAGTGGACAATTGAGCCCCTCAGCACTAACTGCCAACCACAGGCACTGGCTCAAACTCCCCCAAATGCAAAGGTCCTTTGTTCTCCTGAAGCTTATCTTTGTTGGTGAGGTTGCTATTGTCATGGTCTTGTGAGGGAGGAAAATGCCGACATCTCCAGTTTTAATATGGTAAATGTCAGTGTTTATGCCTGCACAGGCTGGCCTAATTATCCCGTGCCTCTGAAATCTGCCGCTG
>JAAGEH010000367.1:2078514-2091545 GCA_011751065.1 Lasiurus cinereus
AAAGAAGGAAGAGAGAGAGGGAGTGAGGGAGGAAGGGGAAGAGAGAGAGAGAGAGAGAGAGAGAGAGAGAGAGAGAGAGAGAGAGAGAGAGAAGGAGAGAGAAAGTAGACTATTAGCACCAGTGGTATCTGATATGTCTTTGCTATTAGGAGTATAACAGCCTTTGTGTTATCTGCATATGAACTGTGATACAGAGAGAATGAGCTGAAGAGTTGAGACAGCTCAAGAGAATAGCTTTTAAGCAAAACACTATGCTAAGGAAAGTGATAGTCGTTCTTTACAGAAATGCCCATTAGCGCACATGGGCGGTATTGAATTGTGTTTGCGGTGGAGAGGGAATACTTTGGCCTAGCTTCTGTGCTTGTGATTGTACAGAGGAGGAGGGAGAGACGAGTACGATGAAGAAGAAGAAGGAGGAGGAGGAGAAGGGGAGTGGAAATCAATAAATTCATTGGAAGCAAAGTCACAGCAACCTTTAAAATAATAAGACAAATCCATTTATTTCACAAATGTCTTCATTTCCAAATGCCATTGTTTGGGGCACCATGCTGTCATTGTCCATGACATTTTCGAAAACTTGGCTCTTAATCATTTAGGTGTAGCTGGAGTTCTCCGGCAACAGCCCAGCTAAAAGATTAGACATTCACCCCACTGCTCTGGCAGGAAGATAGACTTTAACAGCCTTGTCCTGTGGGGTGAAGGAGGGAGGCTGGCGATGGGGGAGAGGCTGGGGAAAGACAAGGCTTAAATATGGACAGGAAAGCTCAGCTGTATTGCTATATACGATGAAAAGTAATTACAGAGAAAAATGAAAGCTGTTTCTTGCTGTTAGCAGGAAGAATAAGAGAATTCTGTACCTTTTTAAAGCTCCGAGTCCATTTTGATGTAATTGGTTCTGGAATTATTTATGACATTAATTGCTGCGCTATCGACTGCCTGTCAGTGGCTCTGGCAGTTAGTCCATCTTTCTTAGCAGAGACAGCCTGCTCAGCCCAAACCAGACTGACAAGCTAATTATACCCATCTTCCCCTTCAATGACAAATGCTGCTCATCGGAAACCTTTCTAGAAATAAGCTCTCATTCTTTTCCCTTTTTCCTGAGCCAGACATAACGGATATCTCAAGGTGCAGATCACAGCTAAAACTCAGCTCACAGGGCTATTAACTCTGAACATCTCACTTGAGCCAAAAAACCTAAGCATCTTATGTTATCAAACTGTATGTCATTCCCTGATGCTAGTTTTCAGGGATGAGCAGGGCCCAGCCTGTCAGTCAGAGCAGGGCAAAGAGAGCTAAGCCATCTGAATTAGCCAAGCTCTTCTGAACCATCAACTGCATCCCCCTCAGGTGATACTGTTGAGGCAGGCAGGGAAATGCCTCCTTTGCTTTGTACAGCAGCTGCAAGGCACATTCTGAGGATGCTCACTGAAGGGGCCCAGTTTAGGGAGGAAGGGTGGAGAGTTTCCATGGCCACTTATATCCAAAAGTCCCTTTGGAATTTAAGCATGTAAATTTTTCTTGTGTTTAGAGTTTATTTTGCATGCAGAATATTTCTAACTCCTTGGGATTCCTCCTAGTCCAGCTGGTGCAAGAACTAAGAGCTTGAGGGGAGAAAGATTTCAGTAAATGGCTCTCCAGCCTGCCTGGGGGCATATCTGATGCACGTGTTGGCCTCTTTACGAGGCATCCAGGTTTCTTGTTTTCAGTGAATGATTCAGTGAGTTGGAGAAAAGGAGTTGCTTTTTATGAAGTTTCTTCCCCACTGGGGGAAGGGGACAATCAAATATATAAACTGTGTACATTTTACACACACTCTCTATTTCTTCCCCTGGTAAACTTTTTGAAAGAACCCAAATAAAATTAACACAAAGCTTTAAAAATTTGTTCCTTTATAGCACCCTCTGCCTATAAATTGTGTGATGATGAAGGCAGTTTCCTTAGGACATTTCCCCCCTTGAGTGTGCAGAGCTAGTGAAATGGGTGGATGGGGAGGAAAACAATCAAGCCTTTCCCACCTCATCCCCATCCAACCAATGGTTCATTTCTGTGCTTCTCCCTAAAATTTCCAGAACAGGGTGAAATTTGTGTTTCTCTAAAGATCTTCTGCTAAACAGTGAGCCCCAGGGCAGGAGAGTTTGAGGTTGTGCCCCTCACTCATGGCACAGAGTCAGGCCCAAAGTGGGAACTCAGGAACTGTCAGTTAACAAATTAACTGCAAGCCGAGATCTGATTTGATATGGTCCTGCTAAAGTGGAAATTGAGGAATGGCAAGGAGATTGGGGAAGCATTTAGGGAAAGAATAGCGTCCTGACACTTGGCAAGAAAAATAGACTCTCGGTCAAGCTGAAGGAACAGGCTTCCTCCTGAGGCCCTCAGCAAGGTGACCTTAACTCAGGTGACTGTTCTCTGTAGGTAAAAACTTCTCTCCTCACTGAGAAAATGCACTAAAAAAAACACTGAACTTGGCAAAAGGTTTTCAAATCTATAGCTTAGATTTTCAAACATTTTACAACATGACAAAGGATGGTTTAAGCTTAGCCTGGATGAAGACGGAAATCATCCAGCAATTACAATAAAACCATCCATTGCATCTTACAGTTAATAAACAGAACACAGACTCTTGGTTCTTTTCAATGCATTAAATTGTCCCAATTAGAATGTCACAACCACAACACGAGCTCCAATATGAGTGAGGACCCAGTGTTTTTGGTTATCACTGCATTCTCCTCACTTCAGTAACCATTTCTTAGTAAATATTTGTTTAATAATCTAGTGACAGCAAATAAGATGCCAAGCCTTAGAAATTCCATATTATTTTCCCAATGTCAAGCAGTTTCTAAATGACAGAGCAGTTGCATTTCAACACAGATAGCTCGGAATATTTTTCAGGGTGCTCCTAATTCAGACTCATGCCACGCCCACAGTGGCAGGTGGATTCGTTCTCAGCTCCATTGATGCAGGTAGGGAAGAATGGAGAAAGCTTTAGAAAAGAAAGAAAAACATAGAAAAAGAACCATCACCCAATGTAGATTGTTTAATAGACTTAGCTCATGAATCCAAAATAAAATCAGTACTCACTAAAGTTTCGTGTCATATTATGGCTTACCATGCTGTATGGATTGGTATTTTAAGATCAATAAATAATTTTTTAAAAGTTTATTAGTATACCCAAGTGATGGTTGTCTTTCTTAAATACCTTTGCTTTGACCCAAATTTAGCAGCTTCACAGGTAATATGTATATGTTTCTCACCTTTAAAAATCGTATTATTTAGCATTCTACCATTGGCTTCTGAAAATCATCCTCTGGGTGCTTCCAGAATGCCCCTTGCAGAGGAAACCTCAGACCTGGCTGTTCGCCAGGCTTTGGGATGGCAGAGTGAGTGGGCCAATTCCATCCAGTGAAGGTCAGAGAGGTTGCAAGGAAAGCTCTGTCCTCGTTGTGCTTTCTCTTCTTAATTTATGAATTGAAGGCTGCAGTTGGAGAGAAGAGAAAGGTGGGTACTCCCTTTCCTTTTCTGTCATTAACTCAGATCAACTTGCCCAGTACTCACAGACGTTCTCTTCACCCAGGACAGGTGGCTGAAGGGGTGGTTCACTCCCTCCTCACCCTATCTTTCTAGGTTTCCAACGTTTTTTGAGACACATGTAGAATTTTTTTCACAAGAGATCTAACAGAAGATGCATTTGTTTTTGACTTCTAATTAATCAAGATAACATCTCTCTCAACCATTAGACAGTAAAATCAATACCTCGGGTGGCTGCACCGCCAGTTAGACTTCACACCAATACCTATTATTGGCAAATCAGTGATGTATTTAACCACGTTGTACTATATCATTTTATAATATGTGACTAATGTGACTATGTTGAGGGTGTGACGATGGGGTGATTTTTGCCCCTGGAACCAGGAATGCGATTTGTGCTACATCTTCAGTCCTGGCCCCCTCCCTCCCATTTCCCCAATGTGTGAAGCCATTTACCATGTCAGAATCCCAGTTTATGAAAAGCATAGGTAAATCAATAATCCTGGAAAAACAGTAAGAGAACAATCATAAGAACGGTGGGCTATCGAGCTCCATCCATCACCAGGCAGTGGTGTCCGGGAACAAGAGTGGCCCTAGCTGTTCTGAGGCCCTGCTCTCCAACTGACAGGACTAAGTAAGAAAGAAAAGAGGAGGGAAGAAGGGAAGTGAGGTCCTTTTCTGGAAATAGCATGTGGAGGATATCTGAGGTCTAGTTGAGACCGGAGGTAATTTCTGGGGAACCTGTCGCAAAATTTGCATACACGGCATCTGCTTTCATCACTTCAAACATTCTTCTAGGCAAATCTACCAAGTCAAGGGTTCCATGGTGGGAATAGGATACTTTCTGTTTAAGGCAATTTATGCCTTCTGATCCAGAGCTGGAGAAGTGAGTGCATGATATGTTCCAGCAAATTGGCTAGACCTCCGAGGCCCTGTGTGACCAACCAAAAAAGCCTGTAAGACAAGTGACTTTTCCATGATCTCTACATAGTCAGGTCAAGTCACTCAAGTCTGCCTCACTACCACTCTTTACTAGGGTGCCATAAGTTTCACTTAGCAAAGTTTTCATCTATTTGTATTTATTCTGTGAGCAAGATTCTTGAAGGCCCTGAACAGGACCCTCTGACCAAGGCCAGGAAGAGATTGTGGAAGTGACAAGACAGCAGGGGCTGAATAAAGTGACTTGAGGACACTGAGGCACAAAGGAACTAATGCTAACCTTTAGACACTCTTCTTACTGATCCTTTTCCAGAAAGCATTCGCTGACCCCCTCAGCTTTGCCTTCCATGCCCTGGCTGTACTTGAAACCCCCTCTCAACAGCATGTCACAGTAAGTAACCGGTTTCCTGTCTCTTCCTAGAGTGACTGTGAGACCGATGAGTCTCATTTCATTCTATTCCTGGAGGGCAAAGCACAGTCTTGGTCCAAAGCGGGCATTCTGTTAAGAGTGGCTATTTTTGTGTGAAAATTAAGTTGCCAGGCAGCACTCATCTGGGAGGGTAGGACACCACCAGTTAGATTGAGAGCAAAAGGATTAAGAATGCATTTCCTAGAATACCTTTTGAGTGGTGGACCACACTTCTATAGCTCCAATATTTAGGCAAGATAGTTGCCACAGTAACAACATAAATGACATTTATCATTATTGTGGAAGTGTGTGGTGTTGTGTATTTCTTTCTGAGGCTGGTGTTAATACCCTATCACACTGATGGGGAAACTTACTCTGAGTGGTCAAATAATAAACTCAGGGTCACACAGCATTTGAACCTAAGTAGGTCTGATGCTAAAATCTGTGCTGCTTCCACTATACTATGCCACCTTCCATATAAAATTCTGAAATGGCATTTTACTTTTCCTCACACTCAATTTCTTTCACAGATATCATGATGTTCATGACCTTGTATTCTTTTCATTGGAAAGTCAACATCTACAGAAAAGTAAAATTTGGGAAGTACTACCTTTTTAGGAATGCCACCAGTATCTGTTCTTTTGACACCACGATAGTGATTCAGTAGATCACAGACATTACCCGAAGGCTTATATGTTCAAACCCCATACATGGTTGGGAAAAACCCACGGCCTATGTGTTTGGTATAAACAATAAAAGTCTGCAGACACAGCCTCTCATTGAAAGGCCTCAATCAGATACCCAAAGTCCTTCCCCAAAAACTTGAGCTCTGGGCTCAATAAGAGACTCCTTTCTATTATATCCTTTGCTTTATATCTAAACTGATAGAAGCTAAGAGCTTATATGGTTTATGGACTTGGTTAAATTTCTTATTGAAATATTTTGTTTAAACATGTCCTTGGCTGGAAGGCTGAATCTGTAATTTGCAGCATGAGTTTGTGTGAAATAGGGTGGAATGCCTCTGGCCCTTTTCAAGGCACTTCCCTCTTAATGATATTTTCATACTCCCACTTCATATTGTCTTGGGCTATACATAGCCTGTCCCATTTGAATAGAAAGTTTTTGTATCAACCACAACCTTCAGTCTAATGCATTACTCATAGGTCTGTGGGAATGAATCAGAGTTTTGATTAATTACCTGGTGTCTTAGCTTTGATGTCAAATATCACCCTTAATGTATTACCAAGTGAACATGCATTATGGATTGAGAAACCACTCACCCACACAGGAAGTTGTTTGGCTGACATTTAATTTTACCACTTGTCAGCACCATGATATGAGATGAGCCATCTTTTGACAGAAAGTGCTCTAAATTCTCCTAGAGATTTGTTGGTGATGCACCAATCTCTGCAGGGTATCTCATGATTGTTCTTACAGTCCAGCATTCATGCTTCAAACCCTGTTGGTTTAACTCTCTCAGTATTAGCCAGTAACGTCAAAGGTGGCTGATATTCCATAAAACATATATTGACAGGTGTATATTTGATTCACACTCTCTTCTGGCAGCCAGTGCACCAAGGTCTCTTACTCTGTGACTCCTGGATGTTTCAGGTGACCTGTAATATGGTCCCTCCTTCCATGGTCCAGGCCTCACCCAGATCTTCCACTCTAATCCAACCACCAATGTCAGTCATGTCTGCTTCCTTGCATCACTTCTTTATCTTTGTATTCATTCATTTAAGAAATATTAATTGAGCACCTACTTTGTGCTGGGCACCCTGCTAGATGCTAGGGATACAGTGAAGACATAACCCTTATAGCTTCATAACTGTTAGAACTTATTGGGGTACATAGACAGTAATCAAGTACATACAAATAAACATGTAATTATAAATCACAATAAAAGCGAGGAAGGAAAAAAGAGTATACTATAAAGAAAATAGTAAATGGGACTTACTTGAGATGGGTTGGTGAGATCAGCCTATAGTTTTCTCACGTCCTCATCAAGGGCTCACCCCACCTTCTCTACCACTGGGAAATAATCTTTAGCTGAAGAGAAGTGCCCCACCCAAGAAAACACAGCCTTCCTAGAGCACTTGCACCCAATGACTGGTCCGCATGGGGATAAAAAGGACTGGCTTATTGCTCAGGGCAGGACAACTCTAAAGGCTGTCCAAGCTCCAGAGCCCCCTATGGGATTGGGTGCAGCTGTACCCAGTTCAACTTCTCTCTCTACCTAATCCTGCTTCTTTGCTCCCTTATAAGTCTTGCTCCAAAGGGAATCCCCCAATAATGTTGCATATAAATCTCAGAGTCCCGGGGCCTGGTTCCCTGAGAACCTGCCTACAATGCAGCCCATCCCACAAAGGACCAACAGTAGAAAAAATGGAGAGACATCTCTCCAGGCAAGGAAGCAGTATGTGCAAAGGCCTAGAAGAAGCAGCATTGAGAGGTAATTGTAGGCCCTTTTCAAGGCACTTCCCTGAGAACTGCACACAAGTTAGACCAGTGTCTCACACCTCTGAGGCTCTGATTATAGACTTCTTCCAACCTGGAGTGACTTGATAGTCTATTACCAGCTGTCATTCCCATTTTTTCTTTAAACTTGATCTCAAGCTTATTATCCTCTCAACTTCTACAATCTTAGTATTTAATTATTAATGATTCTGCTTTGTTTATTTGGTATTAAAAATGTTTTGCTTGTATAACCCTTACAGACCTGATGAGACCAAAAGATGCTTCATGGAAAGATTTGTTTGGAAACTTCTACAGAATCCCCTTTGCCTAGATGGAGTGCTCAGATAAAGATGAAGTAGGATACCAATGATGCGCAGCAGAACCCAGCCCAGTTACTCTAAGGACAGAAACTTAATAGAGGATATTATGTGACTCATAGAATATCTAGAGAGCCAGAGGGACCAGTGTGTAGGAAATTCAGAAAAACACATGGGCTATGTCAGTGGAGATATCACTGCCATGTGACCCAGGCTTTGCATTTCACACACAGGCCTGATGCTGAGTTAGGATATGTCACTAGAGGCTCAGTCATTGCTGTCCTTGGGGCATCTCTTCCCCCACTCCCTCAGAAGAGAACTTGCCTGATACCTGCTGCACTGAGTCTCTAGCTTCTGAATCAGTCTCCTACAGGACACCTGATCAATGGGGCCTAGGTCACACACCTGCATGCAAAAGAAACTGGCGATCTGAGTTTCTGGCATGTAATGTAGTGTGGATTCACAGATTTCAAAATTAGAAGCTTAGGAAAGGTGTTCTGATGATCAATAGCTAAAAACATTGACTAATGAGCATTACATATGTGTGGAGTGGGAGATGGACTGGAAATAAAGCTTTAAGAACCTCTAAGAGGTTGATCCATATTACGGGAAACCACCCACCTCTCTTTCCCTCTTCACAACCAATCCCAGAGAAAGACCTTCTGATTTACTTCTTAACCATCTCTTAAAATCTTCTGTATTCCTTATCAGAACCTAGTTCAGGGGTCAGCAAACATTGTCTGCATGTCAAATGCAGCTCATACTCTGTTTTTGTAAATCAAGTATTTGACCACAGTAATGTCCATTTGTTAACACATTGTCTATGGCTATTTTGAATAGAGTAGTTTTGCTAGAGACTATATGGCTGACCCAGCCTAAAATATTTACTACATGGTTCTTTACAGAATAGGTTTCTTGATCCCTATCATAGGCTAAGTCAAACCACCTTTTATTGGACTTTTACAAGAACCTCTTTTTAAAAAATCCACATTTCATAGTACCTATAATCTGATTCACCCCATAGCCAGAGAATGCATTGTGAAACATAATTATGATCATGTTGATCCAAAACAAAATCATTCAATAAACTCCCATTAAACAATATAAAGAGCAATGTCCTCAAACTGGCAATGAGATCACTTAAAGTTTAACTTGTGTCTACATGCATGGTTGGCCAGTGGGATGATACCATTGAGTACAAGACACCAACAGACATGGTTAAAGAATGTGACTTGTCTTTGATGATCATTAATGAGAGATGAAGTTCTGACAAAGCATGAGATGAGAGTTTGCCCCAAGATACCTAATATAGGGAGGGACTTCTACTTTTCCAAAATCTCCCACAGAACAAACAGCTAGCTGCTGTGGTTAATCCTCCAAGACATGAAGATTCAGGCACATGTAAAAAGTCTGTTTTTGCCATTCTCTCCTGTTTTTAAAAATACCTCCCTAACTTCATCTTCCCTAAACCACCTGTCTGATGTGAAAACTTTGACTGTGGACCTGCTTGCTCATTGGGTGCAAGTGACAAATGCTTTCTATCTCAGCATGGCACTCTTTACCACAGGGCTATATAAATTAATGGTTAATTTTCTATGTATGGTGAACTCCAACAGGCCTATACTTTGAGCATGCATAATATCCATTCTTAAAAGATACCCTCTGATCTAAGATTAAATATCCTTAAACAATAATTTCAGTAGATTTAATTTTTATATTTGATTTGTTTTTGTTTTTATGTTTTTTTGTTTAGCTTTCTAAACATCTATTTAATGTGGGCAGTATACAAATACTATCTGAAACGCATAATAAGGGGAAAGTACATTATTAAGCAAATGAATCAATTATTTTATCACTTAAATAATTTGCCCATTTTATATCTTAATCAGTCCCTTTTGAGGATCAGTAATAGACTTACAATGTCTCAGAGATTAATAAGTTCTAGAGATGGCAATAATAACTTTTTATTTTATAAAACTTCCAAATGTTACCACTGGACAATGAGGCATTCTCCTCTTTAGGCTGACTGCTCTACTACTTTTAATACTCTTCCCAGGATCAGCTGAAAAGATCCTTGCTTTGTACTAACATTAAGATATTTTCTCTTACTCCAAACATATAATATGAATGCTACAGGGAGTCCTGGGTATTCATCTATCTATTTATCTATCTATCTATTATAATTTGTATATTATGATTACAAAACGTAAATGTTGTAAGGCTTGGGAAGGAGTTTTGGGTTGTGGGAGTAGGGATCTGACAGGTGAACTCAATTACTACTACTAAAATTGAAGTGAAAATTTAAGATGGATAATACTGTCACAATCTCTTAAACTTGTATTTTTTAACCTTGGATATTTAAGGCATTTATATATTTTGTGGTAAAAAAAATAGCTGAAAGTAATCAATACCCTTAATTTTCATTGTTTTTCTATATTCCTGTTAAAATGAAATAAAATCATACTTAATTTTGTTAAAATAATATGAATAGCATAATTTGGTTTTAGAAGATATTTTCCCATCCATCCATCCACCCATCAATCTATCCATCCATTCAACAATTCATATACTGAATCAAGAGCAATCTAGAAAAATGTCATCTAATTTTATGAGCTATTTATGGGCAGTATGTGTTTTCTTTTTTATGCTTTGCCTTATTATTTGAAAAGTTCAAGATGAACATGCATAATTTTTAAAAACCCTCTAAAAACATTATTTCAAGAATAAAAATCAAAATGAGAGAGAGCAGATGTAGGAGGTTTTGTGTAAGAAAACTCACAGGTCTGGATGACTATTTGACTATAGGGGTCGAAGGAAGAGGAAAATGTAGACTCCTACTGAGATTTACAAGTAGAGGCTGGGCCACTAGAGGAATAAAAGAACCACAGGTAGAATAGAGGACCTAGTAGAGAACACAACTGATGTGAGAAAGAGATTCATTCCTTCAGGCTATGATATGTGTTTCAGGGATTATTGTCAGTATAGAGATGCAAAGTGAGAGGTTGGAGTATAGACAGGTTAGGAATACACACTTAGGAGTAAGAACTGTAGAAATGGGAGCGGGAATCATGAAAAAGAATGAGGTTCTGGGACTGGTGTGTAGAGCAAGAGCATGTGGGTCCTGACATGAGCTGACACTATCATTGCTTTCAGGTAGCTTGCCTGTGCCCTGCCCCTCCCCGCAAAGGAGATGCTCTATTCAAAGGGTCACTTCCAGTCATCAAGGACAAAACCAGAACAGAAATTGGCTGAAGTTAAGAAGTAGTAGCATATGTGGTTAAAACTCACCTTGAACTCTACAGTACAGGTTGCGATTAAAATAGGGCCCCTGCAATTCTCAGATTTCAGGTCTACTTAGGTCACTGACTCTAGAATTCTCTTTCCACTTTGGTATCCGGAGTTGCCATTTGGAGAGGGAGACATTCACACCACATTTGATTTATCATTTTGCTTGAGGCTTCAAAAATTTTCAACTCAGAGCCTACATGTACCACTTATTTTTTATCAAATATTTGTTAAATTTTTTAATGAATGCATTTATAGAGTTCTTACGTTATTTGAAAATGCTCAACTACAAGTCAGTGTGTTGCACTAAGAATTATTAAGCAAATATGTTCCTTGTTAAGTTGGCTGAAGGGCCAGGCTATAGATAAGACACACATCTCCTGTCATTCATCATACATAAATGCCAGTTAACCATCACTTTGAGCTACAGTTAACCAAGCTGGGCTCTCCCACCAGGTGATCTTGGTGACTACCTGTTACTTTGGCTGGGTGAGAGGCCTAGCCATGGATTCTTATTTAGCAGAAATATTTGACTTTGGCAGACTGTTAAAAGAAGCAGTATTTCAAAATAATGCTACAGAGCAATATTTATGAAACTATTTGCACAGCAGAATCGAGAAGCTAGCTATTTCTCCTCTCCCAGCCAGGTTAGAAGAACAGGTTTGCCCAATATTTAAATTCTCCAGGATCTGCTGCAGAGATTATTGTATTAAAAAAATTAAAGTTATCAGAAGTCACTGCTGTAGGAATGTGCTGACAGCCCCCAAATCACATGCAGAAATCTGGAAAAGAACTCCTTGACTTGGAGGGAAGTGCAGAGAACAAAGGAGCAGGATAAGCCAACCCCACCAACCAGTGGGACCCAGCCTGTCTCCCCCTCCCCAGATGGAGCACACCCATTTTAGGTGCCTGATCCTATGTTACTGTGGCTTGGCAATATTACTTACCAGAAAAGGCTGTTTTTAAGTTTTCTGAACACTTCCCACTGGCTCTGTCCATTTGTAGTTACCATCCTGGAGTCAAGCATGACAAGAATTGGGATTGACATACACCAAACTTTGCATGTCCTGGAGCCAGCCTCAATGGCTCTGCCACTGTCACGTCAAGCTCCATCACTCCTGGCCGCTCAGTGCCTGCGCCCATGACACCTGTCAGAAACTTTCAAATGTGTGCTCATTTCTTCATTCCGATTGCCTGCTCAGCCTGGACAAGGAAGGGATGACATTTGGGATGAGGGAGGAAGGGGCAGTGACTTCTTCTTTATGCCTCCTCCAACTGTCAGTTTGAGTTTTTCTCTCAACATATCAAAGTTTAGACCCAGTCGCCTCATCATTTAGAAGTGCATGCAGTGGTAACCAGGATTGAAGACAATGTGGGAGAGAGAGAATTTAGGCACATCTCCTTAGAGAATGATGCATTGTGAGTAAATTAAACAGACAAAAGAGGCATGGTAGGAGTCTAGCTGTGCCCTTTGAAAATGGGCTGCTTTGGGAGGCGAGTGGATGCACTTAAGTCATCTGCACACATGGATCCTTTGCATTATTTTTCTCGTTTCATTAAGGTGGAAAAATTTGGCAAAAGAGTTATCCAAAATAGCAGAGGTTTTCTTGGTGGGAAGTTTTAGTTCCTATTATTTCTCTTTTTTATTACCCTCTTATTTTAATAAAGGTTGGAGGGACAAAAATATTGTCTGAATTAAAGCCAAACCTTCACAGTGCTGCAAGCACTGTCTGGATGCATGCCCATGATTCATTCTTCCCATTAACATAATTTGTCAATTATGTTAATGGAAAGAGTGAATAAGGAAGTGCTGCTTTGGTCCATCCACATTTTACCCAGTGGCTTTAACAGGTAGCACCAGAATTCTCCTACCAGCTCCTTATTAGGAAACCGTGAATGTTTTGTTTTTCCTTCTGTCTGAGCTATTATAACACTGCCAACATGCCATAGCATAAAACCATGTCACTCTACTGCTTCATCTCCCATCAGTTTCCAATGCATTTAAACTCTGGCTCTTACCACCAAAATGTCACCCATAACATGTGTGTTGCCTTCTATTCTATTCTATTCTATTCTATTCTATTCTATTCTATTCTATT
>JAAGEH010000367.1:2091555-2255788 GCA_011751065.1 Lasiurus cinereus
TTCTATTCTATTCTATTCTATTCTATTCTATTCTATTCTATTCTATTCTATTCTATTCTATTATCCCACCATAATAAATAATTCTCTTCCATTTGCACCAGGAGATGTACCTTCTCAAAGGTACATGGCTGGGACTGATGGTCTGGCTTCCTGGGAGAGTAGAACCAGGTCAACTAGTCCTGAGTCCTTGTGGTTGCTGGGCTGCCCTGTGAGGTCTGTGCATACAGATGTAGTAACATGTGTTGGCTTTGGGTCAGAGAGAGTGTCATTTGGAAGTGCATGCAGTGGTAACCAGGTAACCCTCCTCTAAGCCTTGGGCCAATGACCTCCGTTTTTTGCATCTGTACCTGGAAATATGAAGGGAAGAATGGGGAATGATTTGCCTCACTCATGAGACCTTCTGAGGCCCAAATGAGATGATGATCATGAAATTATTTTGAAAACAAGGTCCTATTAGTACAAAAAAGTGGAAGGGCTTGGAAAATAATAAAACATATCTTCTAAATTTTGTGAATGGGGTTCTATGACCTGGCTTTCCCTCCACAGAAGCAAATGGACCCAGGAATTACACCTGTATGGGGTTGGTGACAACCAAATTCTGGAAAGCCAATAAGGAGGCAGACAGTTCAAGTAGTTATCATGGATACCCTAATTGTTCTAAATTGGAGAAGTTGGCAGAAGTTTCCAGGTCACTTGCTCAAAATAGAACTATTTGTACCAAAAACAAAAACATCAGAAGACAACCATAGGAGTAACAGTGAAAGTGGGGAAGCCTGTCCAGGTTTTTGGAATTGGAAGAGAAAAGGGAGATAGATCCTTAACTCTGAAAGGTTCCAGAAGGGCAGGACGAAGAGGCAGGTCAACAGCAGAGCTCATTTGTTCCTGTCAGCCCACATCCAGGGTAGCACAGCTTGAGGACCAGGACCTCTGAGAGAGGAAAGCAAACCCAGGAAGCAAATGCTTCCCTCCATGTCCAGGTGCCTAACCAGCAACCTTACAGAGTGCAATTCCAAGGAGAGGGAAGGAAATTCTGGGAAGAATGGGGAAAATTCTCAGGTGGTCAGCCTCTTTCAAGGCCTTGGGCAAATGGGTATGGCCACAGGGTCTTGAGTATGAACAGGTAGGTCACCATGGAAGGAGTTACCTGCACCCACACCTAGCCTCATCCTGCACCTGACAAGGTAACAGGATTCAATACTTATTTGTGAATGCAAGGAGATGTGAGGGACCTGCTCTTTCCTGTGCTGAGAAGTAGCAACTCTTGCCACAACAAGGGAGGAGCGAATCTGATGTGGGAATTTGGCCTTTGTGCAGTCATGCCCCTTTGGGCTCTTTAAACGATGTCTGTCTGCTTCTCTGCAGGACATGGATATTACATGGTGTTTCAGTTGTAAGGAGGCAGGCAAGATCACAGGAGCTGAGCACCTCCACTGTGCAGCCAACACACAGACTGTCCAATCTTAGGGATGCCATTCCATTTTATTGAATTTAATTTTATTGACAATAAATCTTATAGTTGAGTCCTTACCTAACTTCTATGTCTATTTCTCATTGCTTTGATTCTTGGAGGGAAGAGTTATTCAAAATCTAAATAGGAAATTCTTGCTGGTAAATCCAGTGGGTTCTTTCTCTGGAAACTTCTTGGGGAAGTTGGAAAACATTGACATCATAAATAGAACTATGGAGAGTGAATAAAATTGACCTTGTAATAATTCTCTCTAGTAGGTACTATACTGTATTGGAAATAACTTGTGTAAGTGATAGGATATTATATTAATGTATAAGTATAAAATTTAGTAAGTATAATTGTGAAGTTCTAAAAAAAAAACTTCACAAATATTTTATGATAGTGTATAACTACACCTAAAGGAAGATACACTAAATGTAAAGAAAATTAGGGTTTGCCAGTAACTTCTATGATCATAAATGTGAATGCCAATCAGAACTTCAAACACAGCAATTGAGTCGCATCCTATCTGCTCTGGTGGAATCACTCGAGAATGTTAAGGCCAAGTTGAATGTGAAACTGAGCAGGACACAGGACAAACTGGAGTGGGCCCACAGAGACAATGCAAGGTGGCGAGGAAAAGGACCAAAGGAATGGAGAATGGTGTTACATATCCTGGGAAGGAGACCTGCAAGGAAGAATGATGACCATCATTACGTAACCAAGTAGTGCTCACATGGAAGAGGAAGATATTGTGGCTCTCAGAGGACTGAGAGTTGAATGTAAAGAAAAGTTAGATGACCTAACAATTAGGTTCACTTGGAAGAGAATGCCTCCTACATAGTGAGTTCTTAGTTATTAGAGTCTAGGAAAGAGAATAGCATGCATTTAATAAGAATTGAATGTGGTTAGGTATTATGTAGGTATCCAGAGCTGACGTGCTATGATTCTAGTAATTATTCATATGATACTTATCTAGTACAGCCTTAATTGTTATAAATCTTAATTATAAATGTGGATTCTCTTCTCTTTCCTTACTAGTTCACTCATGGGGCTTAACTCACTGCCTTTTTCTTGAACATAAATATTTACTAAATGAGTGAATAGTAGACACTAAGTATTTTTTATTATGGTGCTGAGAGGCTCAATAGTATTTGACTAGTGGATTTCTAAACAAAGAAGAATATTAAGCATTAGCAAAGTTTTTTTTCTCATATTATTTCTTATCACAAGAAATTTTTCCTAATTTGGTAATATTTCTCTTTAACATTCTTTACTTAAGAGTTGACCACAATATGCTGAACAGTATCGAGGCATCTTCCTGTTTGAAAAAGAGAAATATAGTTTACATTTTGCAAAGGATACTCTCATTCATTATTTCTTTATAATCCTCAGAATAACATGATGAGGTTGACATTTTCCAAATGAGGGAACAAGGCCCAGAGATAGAAAGGCACTTGCTCAAGGACACAAAGCCAGCAAATAGCAGAGCCTGGACCAAGGACAAGGTCTATTAATTCTAAATTGTATACTCTTTCCACTGTTAAGTCAAATGCCTCCAACAGAGGTCCCAAGGAAGAAGAAAGGCTGTGTGCTTCCATCTGATTAAGTTGGTCAGACCCACCTGCCCCTCATTTTCCCCATGTGCCTCTCCTCTCAGTGCCCTGCAGTCAATAAAGACAATTGTTCACAGGACACAGGACCCTGGTTTGCCTGGATGCTGAGCTGATTGTGATGCTATGTGAATATGACTGCAACATAACTTGTCTTTATAAATATCCATTCCTTGCGGGCTTGTAAAACTACTTGTTTGAAGTCTGAGTCTGTTTGGCAGGGAGACAGGGACAGGGCAGCTGTAAGTTGGCACAGTTACCCTAGGCTAGTCCATTGCAAGGCACCTCACTTAAAGGAGGGATGGAAGCTGGTACAGTGTTTTGATACCAGGACTGCTGGCAGCTCCCACCTTGTGACCTGGGATTGCAAGGTGATCTGTGAAGAGAGGCTTTGAAATATTATTAGACATGCTCTGAGGGTATGTTTGCTGCTGCTTAAGTGCTTTGGAAAGGGGACTTCTAGTAAATGTGTTCAGTACTGTATTCTCCTTTCCTCTTCCATCACTTATCTCAGTTATCTTTTCTTTTTTCTTGAGAAAACAGCCAGAAAATAACATGTTCTCATAATAATCAGATGAAGTTTCCTCACATTAGTCCATTCAATAAGCATGAGTACTTACAGTGTGCCTGATGTTGGGCTAAGTTATGAAAATATAGAACAGGAAATTGTTGTTTATGCAATCAATGAGTTAAAGTCTAGTAGGAAAGATGAACAGTTAAATAGAAGATTACTAGTACTATTACTGAGGTATTTGAAAAATGCTATAATTGGTGTTACTGAAGAAATTATTAGAAGCAGTGGAATATAAATGATAATCTCTGTATAATAAAAACTTTTCCAAACAGAGTGTGAGCTTAAATTCATGAAAAGACACCAACATTTCAATCTATCTATCTATCGATCTATCTATCAGTAATTTTCTTAGTTTGAATAAAAATTTGCAGTGGAAACAACTAGTGATCATTTCTAGAACAAAATTTCCCTCTTAAGGGATTTAATTACTGTTTAAATAATTTTATGGGGTGAGGTTCCATAGACAGATTTATTAGAGGCCTCAAATCTGGGACAAATCTATAGGGTCTTCTCCCTGCTATTGCCACCAAACGTCCATTGTGATCAAGTGTAATTTCATTATAGAATAAACTAATGCCATTTTTAACACTTTATATTTTCCCAGGATATTCTGATTTCCTTTATTTTATTCTTGAAGTATTTTTTTATATTCTTTAGGCACAGATATCCTCCTGGTTTATCCTTTTATAATCCTCTTGAGTTAAATCCACTGTGTCTTTGTAGCCCCCTCCACACACTCCCATTATAGATCATTGCCCAGAATATAATTATATGGGCAACTGAATGCAAAAATAAAATCCAATTTGTCATCTATAGACACATATCCTCAAGTAGCTTTCTGTGTCAGTTTGAATTAATTGTAGCTGTATCTAAGAGAATAATTATTAATAAATGTAACATAAGAAAGATAACATTTTATTTTTTCATTACAAGGAGAAATTTGGCAGTACAGAGGTGGTATGGTGGGCTGATTTGTCATCAGAAATATAGTTTCCATCTTTCTTTTTCATTAACCTCATCCCATGGCTTTCATTCTCCAGGAATCCAAGAAAGTAAAAATGAATGTTAGAACTCCAGCTACCATGCCTATAAATCAGAAGAAATAATAAGCAGGAAATGATCTCTCTCTTTTATGAATATCTCCTTGAAGCCCCTTCACAACACATCTATAATAATAAAAGAGTAATATGCTAATTAGACTGGACAGCTGAACGACATTCCAGTCATCATTCCCGACGTCCTTCCAGATGAAGCCATTGCAGCAGGGGCTGAGGCAGAGGTGGTTAGGGGTGATCAGACAGGCAGATGAGCAGTTAGGAGCCAGAGGTCCTGGACTGTGAGGGGGATGTCTGACTGCTTGTTATGGGCAAATCCTATGCCCAACATTATTATACTCTAAACTGGCAGTCAGACATCCCCCGAGGGGTCCTGGATTGTGAGAGGGTACAGGCCAGGCTGAGGGAACACCCCTCCCCTGTGTATGAATGTTATGCACTAAACCTCTAGTTTACTATAAGTCATTGGACAAAACTCAATCATTAGTCATCCATAGCTGCAAGGTAGGCAGAGGAATGCAATTTTCTTTAGCTTAGCTGAACATGTCTAAACAAAATCTGTTTTCCATTGCTGACCTAGAAAAAAAAAAGAATAGGTCATTGTGAGGAAAAGATTTCTAACTAATGTCTTAAAATACATTTACTTTGATTTTACATTTCTTTCATACTTTGGCAGAGTATATAATTCCAAGTTGAAAATAATTTTCATCAGAACTTTGAAAGTATTTTTCTACTATAACTTAGCATTCACTATAATGATAGAAGGTCAATCCTACAGAGGTATCACATTCATCTGATTGATTGATTTATTTAGTCTCTGCAAGTGTTTAGTTCTTTATCCTTAGTGTTCAAAATTTAACAATGATTTTTTTATTTATCATTTATCATATCCTTTAGCTCTTCAAAATCATGTTCCACTATTTCTTTGATAGTGTTCAGTCACTTCCTATATCTTTTCCTTCTATAACTTCTATTCTTTGACTTTTAGGCCTCCTGCATCAGTCTTGTGTCATTTATCTTTTCTGTCATATTTTTGTCTCTACTTATTTCCATTCTACTTTACAGAGAAAGATATCTTGGAAATGTTTTACTTTAAATCCTTCAACCCAATTTTTTGACTGCAGTTGGTTTTGCTTTGGCAGATTATCATCAAGATCTCATGCTTGTTCTCTGAATCTTCCTTTCTCATAGGGCTCTGTTATGCTGTGAATGCAGTATTAGCTTACATGTCTCTGAGTAAATAAATAAAAGTTTTTGTCTGTTTTTCTTTATTATTTAATATCTATATTTCCTTTGAATACTTTATGTTAGAATCGATTTCTTGTCATACTTCATTCTTCAAATATCTTATGGTCTTTGGTTTTCTATTCATATTTAATAATGAAGACATGTAAGAATTTCAGTTAATATAGATCACAAAAGAAATTCTAACTACTACAAACATTATGCAGTAATAGACCACACACACACAAGCTTGAAAGTAGGGAAGGGAAGCTTGCAGCTTTCAAAAACAGAAAAAATAAATTCAAAGCCGTAGCTAAGCATGAAAATAAAAGGAAAGTGACCTATAGGGGCATCATATTTGGTTATAAAATAAATGCCTACAGGAGGAAGTTTTAAGATCAGGGTACACAGGGTCTTAGCAAAGGCAAAATTTAAATGTGCCCCAAATAATTATCCTATAGAATAGAGTATCAAGTGCTATCATGGCAAAAAATAAAATATCAATACAAAGGAGTAAAAAGAAGAGGAGAAAAGACAAGAAGAAGGAGGAGAGTTATAAATTAAAAAAAAATGAGATTTAGCAAGTACAACAAACAGAAAGAGTAAACCCAATGAGCTATGTAGGTAATAAACCAATTTGAAAAGAGAAGTTTCAAAAAAGGCAATCTGGAAAAATGAATTTCTAAAACTAAAAAATATAGCTAAATTTTTCAATTTTGATGTACATTATAAATCCCACAGATTTGAGATGCACAACAAATTCCAAACAGAATAAACAAAAAGAAACCACACCACAGCACATCATAATCAAGTGGCTGAAAGCAAGTAATTAAGAGAAAAATCTTAAAAGCTGCCAGAAAACAAAGCCTCATCATATACAGAGAATGAGATTAGAATACACAGATCAGAAATGATGCAAAACAGAGCACAGTGAAATGACATATTTAACACGCTAAAAGGGAAAAAGTGTCAACCCACAACTCTATATCCAGTGAAAATATTCTTCACAAATGAAGGTTAAACAAGGCTATTTCTAAAAAAACAAAAGCTGAGAGAGTTTAATGCAAGAAATTGCACACTACAAGAAATGTTAAAGGAAGTTTCTCATGCTAAAGAGTAATGTTTAAAAAAAACACTCATATGTACAGCAAGAAATTAAAGAACACAAAAATGGTAAATATAGAAATTATAAAAATATGTGTATAAAGGCATTTCCTTATTCTTAAAATTTCTTTAAAAGATAAATGGCTCTTTAAAAATGTATTATGCATTTTATAAATATGTAGAAATAAGATATATGACACTTTGTAATAGTACAAAGGATGATGGCAGTAATGTGTAAACGTGAGACTTTCATTGGAAGTAAATATTAAAGACATTCTGTATAACTTGAACAATATTATTGTACACCCTAGAATAAAAAGATAAGTTGGAATACTAAAGCTACTAAATAAATCATTAAGAAGGCAAAAAAAGGACAATGTAAACACAGAAAAAAATAGTACAAATAGAAAGCAAACAGCCAGATGGTAGAATAAAAAACAAATATACTGGTAATTTTATTACATGTATATTGTCTAAACACTCCATTAAAAGGCAGAGATTGCTCAGCATTTTTAAAAGCAAGAAGCATCTATATGTTATAAATAGAACAAATTAAAATATAATGACACAGGTTAAAAGTAAGAGGAGGAGAAAGGATAAATCATACAAACACGGAGATAGCTATATTAATAACAAAGTACTTTTCAGGATGAGGAATATTATCTGAAATATAGCAGGACACTTAAATGCTGAAAATGACAAATGCATCCAGAGTAGATAATCATTCTTAATGTGTGCACAGCATCTACTAACAGAGCTTTTCAATACATAAAGCAAAACTCTCAGGCTGAAAGGAAATATAAAAATTCACAATTATAGTTGGATATTTTATTATTCACCTCTTTGTAATTAATTTTAATGCATATATAGAATCCACAAAGGCATGAAAGTCAAACAAAAGTATAAAGCAACTTCTATTTGTTGACACTTACAGGACAATGTACCAAAGATAGCACTAGACACATTCTTTACAAGTACACATAAAACATCTACCATGCTAGACTATTAGCTAAGCTGAAACATTTAGAAGGATCAAAGTCACAGAGTATATATTCTCATATATACATGCAAATAATAGAAAATCAATAGCAAAAGTAATCTAGAGAATACCCAAATATTTTGAAATTAAACAAGGCACTTCTAAATATTCACAAATCAAAGAAAACATCACAAGACATTATTAAATATTATAAAAATAATTATATAAAAATCACCACATATCAAAAAAGTCTAAGGTGAAGCTAAAACATTATTTAGAAAGAAATGGATTGCTTTATATAATTTTATCAGTAAAGACAGTTTTAAAATTAATTTTATAATTTTCCATATTAGCAAAGTAAGAAAAGAAAGGTAACTCAAAAGAAGTGAATGGAAGAATAAAGTAAGAACAAAAATTAATAAAATTATACATACATGAGAGAAAAATCAGTGAAAACAAACCTGGTTTTCAGAAAACATTAAAAAATTAATTAGCTTCTAATAAACTCCTGGATCATGGATTAGCAAAAGGACATCAGTGAGATAAACAATAAAATGTTAGTAATGTAGAAGTATTGTCTAATGTTAGTTTTCTGGTTTTGATAATGGTATTGTAGTTATATAAGATGTTAACTTTTGGGGAAGCTGAATAGAAGGTGTATAGAAACTCTGCTATTTTTTTGACAACTTCTTTGTAAGTCTGAAATTATTTCAAAATGAAAACATTTTTATAAAGAGAAAAGAACTTCTGTTTTTGAGAGACTCTATTAAGAAATCAAAGGGGCAAGCTGATGATTGAGAAATATTTGTAATACACATATTGGACAAAGACTTGTATCAAGAATATGTATTCAGCCCTACCCTGTTTGCTCAGTGGATAGAGAACCGGCCTGCTGTTTGAAGGATCCTAGGTTTGATTCCAGTCAAGGGCATATGCCCAGGTTTCTGGCTCAATCCCCAGTAGGGGGTAGGCAGGAGGCAGCCAATCAATGATTCTTTCTCATCATTGATGTTTCTATCTCCCTCCCCCTCTCCCTTCCTCTCTGAAATCATTTACATACACACACACACACACACACACACACACACACACACACACAAATTCTTACAACTCAATCTTTTTTTAAAATATATTTTGTTGATTTTTTTTTACAGATGAGAAGGAAGAAAAATAAAGCGTTAGAAACATCAATGAGAGAGAGACATCGATCAGCTGCCTCCTGCATGCCTCCCCCTGGGGATGTGCCTGCAACCAAGGTACATGCCCTTGACCGGAATCAAACCCGTGACTCTTCAGTTCACAGGCCGATGCTCCATCCACTGAGCCAAACCAGTTTTGACACAACTCAATCTTAAGAAGACAAACCAACTAAAAATTTGTAAAACGTTTGGACAAATATTTCTCAAATGAAGAGACATGAATGTCCAATAAGCATATGAAAACATGCTCAAAATTACTATTGATCGGGGAAATACAAATAAAATCATACTACTATAATACTACATTTAAATATAATGGTCACAATTTTTCTTTTTTGTTAACTCTCACCCAAGGGTTTTTTTCCATTGATTTTTTGAGAGAGTGGAAAAGAGAGAGAGAAAGACAGAGACAAATATTGATGTGAGAGAAACACATTGATTGGTTGTCTTCTGCAGGAGCCCTGCAACCGAGGTAATGCCCTTGACCAGAATCAAACCAGGGACCTTTCAGTTTGAAGACTGATGCTCTAACCACTGAGGAAAACTGGCTAGGGCTATTTTTAAAGGCTGCTATCACTAAACATTGACTTACATGTGGAGCAATTGAACTTTCACATATTGCTATTGGGAGTGTGAATTGGTAACAAACTCTTTGGAAATGGCTTAAAAGTTTTAAATGGAGCTTAACATAACATACTCTTAGCATATAACCCAGAGATTATACAGGTAAGTTTTTACCCCAAAGTAATAAAAATATGTACCCAAAAAAGACATGAACAGAATGTTCATTTTATTATTCTAAATACCTCAAGCAATAGTAATTAAAACAGTGTGGCATTAGCATAACAGATGAAATGAAATAGAAAGTCCAGAAATAAACTCTTAAATTGATGTTTAACAAGAGTGACAAGATCTTTCAATAGGGAAGGAAGTCTTTTCAATAATTGGTGCTGGGAAAACTGGATTTTCACATTTAAAGAATAAAGTTGAACCTTATACTATATATATAAATTAACTCAAAATGGGTCAAAGACTAAATTACAAAGCTAAAACTTAGAAGGAAATCTTTGTGACATTGACTTTGGCAATAATTAATTGAATATGAAAGCAAAAGCACAGGCAACAACAACAAAAATAGATAAATTGGAATTTATCAAAATTTAAAACTTTTTTGAAACAAAAGTCATTGTCAAGAGAGTGAAAGGCAGCCCAGATAATGAAAGAAAATACTTTCAAATCACATATATAATAAAGGATTAGCATGCAGAATATATAAAGAACTCTTACAACTCAAAAAACAAAAACAACTCACTTAAAAATTGGATGATGGACTTCTCCCCCTATTTAAATGGCCAAAAGCACATGAAAAGATGCTTAGCATCACTGGTCATAAGGGGAATGCCTATCAAAACCAAAAGGGGATACCACTTTATACCACTAAATCCTATATAATAAAGAGGCAATATGCAAATTGACCATCACTCCAACACACAAATGGCTGCCCAGATGTGGCCAAAGATGGCCGCCCCTATGTGGACACAAGATATCCGCCATAAGAGGACGACCGGCAGGGGAGGGCAGTTGTGGGTGATCAGCAGGGGAGGGAAGTTGGGAGGAACCAGGCTGGCATTAGAAGGCAGTTAGGGGTGACAAGGACAGCAGGGGAGGGCAGTTAGGGACAATCAGGCTGAGAGGGGAGCAGTTAGGCATCAATTAGTCTGGCAGGGGAGTGGTTAGGGGGTGATCAGTCTGGCAGGCAGAAGCAGTTTGGGGCAATCAGGCAGGCAGGCAGGCAAGCAGTTGGGAGCCAGAAATCCTGGATTGTGAGAGGGATGTCCAACTGCCTGTTTAGGTTGGGTCCCAGATTGAGCCTAAATGGGCAGTCAGACATCCCAAAGGGGTCCAATATTGGAGAGGATGCAGGCTGGGCTTAGATCCCTCCCCCAGGTGCACAAATTCCATGCACCAGGTCTTTAGTGGTTTTATAAAACAACAAACAAAGAAAAAATACCCCCAGTTGGAACCCTTGTGTATTATGGTTGGAAATGATGCAGTTACTGTAAAAAAAGTATATATATATATTGTAATTCCTCAAAAAGTGAAACACAAATGACTGTATAGTCTAGCAACTCCACTCCTAAGTATATACCCAACAATATTGAATGCCAGGGCTTAAATAGATGCTTATAGCATCGTTATTCAAAATAGCCAAAAGATTAAAAACAACCCAAATATCCATCAAGATGGATGGATAAACAAAAGGTGGTATATACATACAATGGAATATTATTCATGTTTGAAAGGAATGGCATTCTTATATATGCCACAATATGGATGAACTTCAAAAACATGCTAAGTGAAATAAGCCAGACACAAAGGGATGAATATTGTATGAACCCATCTCTATGAAGTACCCAGAATAGGCAAATTCATAGACACAGAAAGTGTAATAAAGTTACCAGGGGTTAGGGGAAGGGAGAAATGGGGAGTCTTACTTAATACATGTGGGATTTCTGCTCAAGAGGATGAAAAAAGAATGGAAATGAATAGTGGTA
This sequence comes from Lasiurus cinereus, assembly GCA_011751065.1. Classification (NCBI taxonomy): domain Eukaryota; kingdom Metazoa; phylum Chordata; class Mammalia; order Chiroptera; family Vespertilionidae; genus Lasiurus; species Lasiurus cinereus. The sequence goes on from JAAGEH010000367.1 coordinate 2,103,306, forward strand.
AGTGTTTTTGCACAACATTGTGAATGTATTTAATGCACTGAATTATATACTTAAAAATAGTTGAAATTTTATATTATGTATATTTTACCACAATAAAAAGATACAAAAAATCTCCAAATTTGAAAAAACAACAACAACAAATCTCCACAAAGGAAAAGGGAAAAAAGAATTGTGGTATTTTCATACACTAGAGTACTTCTCAGTAATAACAAGCAACGATGTGGATAAACCCCAGAAATATAATACTTAACAAATGAACCCAGACAAAAAATAAGTATATGCTATATGACTCCATTTATATGAAGTTCTGGAGAAAGCAAGACTAATCTATAATGACAGGAATAAGCCAGTTGTTGAGTATGGTTAAGGGTTATGACTGTAAAGGTGTATAAGGGAACTTTCAGGGGTGATGGGAATGTTTTATATCTGGAATAGCATTGTGATTATACAGGTGTATGTATTTGGCATTATTATTGAACTCTAACTTATAATGAGGGCATTTATTGTTCTAGTGTATCTAAATCATTCTTCAATGAAATTGATGAAAGGAAGAAAGAAGAAATAAGGCAGGGTGGGAGGGAGGCAAGAAGGGAAGGAGAGAGGCAAAATCATAACCATATTAGAATAGAGCAGTGGTTGGCAAACTGCGGCTTTTGAGCCGCTATTTGCCGCTCTGTTGACTAATGAGTTTGCTGACCACTGGAATAGGGTAATACTGATACAAGCAAGGCAATTATACAGGTTGAATAAAACAGACAGTTCAGAAACAATTCCAAATATATACAGAAATTTAGCAATGACAGAAATGGATAGTATTGAAAAAGAAAAAAAGCAGAACAATAAGCCAGCCATGTAGTAAAAATAGTTTAATTATGAGCCTGATCTCACCAACACACAGTCCACTGCAGAAGGACTGAACATCTAAATATTCAAGGCAAATTTTTAGAACTTTAAAAAAAAAATAACTTTATGATATTGAAGAATTTCTCAGATACATCTCAGCCCCTGTAACTTTCCCATACATATATCATAAAAATTAAGAAAGATGATCCCATCAACATTGCAAATATCCTCCCCAAAAGAAAATAAATAAATTTAAAAGGTATATACATCATAGGTTCTCAAAAGATATTTACTAACACGTTAAAATCAAGTTAGCATATCTAGATAACAGGGTATCCCAAGAGCCTTAGTGTAGTTTTTAGCTTGAATCATTTCAGAATTACAAGTGCTACTAACTTATATTAACAATATTTGAAAAGTTAAGTATTTCTATTTCATCATATTGATATATTTCTTATTAAAATTAAACATAACCACTGTCTTGGGTCACACATTACTCTAGTTGATTTTCAAACTTCATAAAACTTTACTCCACTGTCCCTCAGTGATAGAAAGAATTGCATTTCTAATCTCCACTTTAAGATCCTCCAGAGATGAAGGTTTGATGAACACATGGTAGACAGAAAACTGTCTCTTGCCTTCCTTTCTCATTGTTTCCTCAGCTCCATCTGTGTTCCTGCCCACTGTGCCCACACTTTAATTCCACATGGAGCTCTGCTTCATGATCTCCTTTGGCATAATTCAGTTTATTCCCATTTGAATCACCCACTACACTTCACACTTAGAATTTTCTTTCTTCTTTCTTAGCAAAATTCCCTTGTCCTAGGTTACATATTCTCCAGGCCACATGACATGCTATTTTTTAAAAAATTAGCAATGCTAATGTGTTAATATGTATGAAAAACATAACTTATTATTTACCCTATCTACAAAGTGACAAATTAACAGTTAAGATTATAGTTACCCAAAGGAAAAATACTAATATTGGAAAATTTCAGATACATTTGTAGGAAGATGGGATTTTTGGGTAGGTGGCTTATCTTTTAATGTCTTAAAATCCCCTAAGTGTTTGCTGGTGCACTGAAATTAACATGTAGTACTCCACCCAGGGCTGATGGTTGGTTTGTCACACAAACATGTAACCAATATGTTCTGTGCTCTGCTCTCATTTCCTATTCCAGGTTGTAGTCACTTTACAACATGGTATTTGGGCAAATTAGAGTAGAATCAAGCAATGGGAACAACCTTCTTTAGTGAGGCTTTCTCTGGAAAACAGAATTGGGAGAAGCAGCTGGTGAATGTCCCATTAGGTCAACTGTGATGGACAGACCACATGGAACACCTTCTATGGGCCCTACGCTGTCCACCCCGGGCAGTGGGCAGTGATACAGGTATACAGGTGTGACTGAGGCTGTTCTCCTAAGTCGTGACTACTGAACACTGCTACTGTTTTGATGAAAATAGCCCCATTAATCTGCATATTAGCAAAAAACAGAAAGATAGCCAAATTACTTCTTAGAAGAAGCAAGGAAGACATTTTCCCCTTGAAACTCTGCAAAATACATCTCTGATGGAAATCCTCCCCATCCAACACACACACACACACACACACACACACACACACACACACACACTAATAAAAATGGAAGAAAAAAAACAAGCAACAAATCCTTCATCAGAGTCTGTGTCTTGCTTTCCTTTACTCCTTGCTATGTGAAAGTGTACCACAGTCATACATGCAGCCTGATCGAGTGATAATCTCCTATAATGTGCCTCTATTTAAAGCCCAAACAGATGGAGGGTTTATGAGCAAGGCTGGTAAAAGTAAAAGCAAATGATTGTAATAGTTGTACTTTTAATAGGATTCCCCACAATCTAAAACATTATTCCCCAAAGAACAAATTGTTCTATAAAATTATGTTACTTAGGAAGAAGACAGTCCGCCCTGACTTTGCTGAGGCAACAGAAGACTCCAGGATGCATGGTGCTCTCAAGTCAGATCAGCATCCTGGGAGAGAGGACTCAGGGACACCATGATCCCCAAAGAAAATAATCGGTAGAACAGGGTAAAAAGCAGAAAGATCAAGAGTAGAAAAAAGCATATGAAAGATGTCTGAGTTTTGATTGAACTTATTACCTTCTAATCCTCTACTTTGTAAAACAAGGCTTTATAACTTTCTATGGATTTAAGGTAAGCACACAACATGGCTTCCTTCTCTACTAGTGCACACCAATACCTCCAGCACAGCAAATCTTGCTTAACAAACAGTGGAATCGCCAATGACCCAACATGAAGTCTTTGCCATTATTCCTTTTTAAGAGAAACAAAACTCACTACAATCCTATCATTAAGATGAATATACTGTAGTGATGGCCTTTGCGTAAATTATAATTAAAACTAATCTTAATTAAAGTTATTACACCATTTTAGAAGAACATAAACAATCCAAAGAGAGGGAAACAATGTGGTCAATAACTCACGCCAAAAATATCTTTTTTTTTGCCTCCAAAGCTCTCATTGAAGGAGACATTCCTGTGTATGATACAAATGGTTCTGACATTAAGAAAAGTAAACAAAGTAAGAAAAATAAAGATGGAAAAATTCTGTGGTCAGTTCACAAGTGCTTTTTTATTGTTTGAGGCAGGGTTAAAGCCTTTTATAAAGACAAGGATATATGTGCCGCTAGATTGGATATGACATGGGACTAGTCTAGCTGCCCTTGCTCAGAACTCTGGCCGCCCATAATGTGCCAAGGAAAAAACAAAGAACTAGGGTGAGAGCCAATGCAGCTAATTTAAAGCATTATCCCAATGCTGTTTTATAGATAAAAAAAAAGGTACTTGACTCTGGTTATTCATGTATCTGAAAAATAAACACAAACATTCAATATTCTCCCTTAATGGTCTTGAGGATTTTAAGCTGAATAACTGATGACCAAAGGTTACATAATCTACAAGAGGAACTCCGGCCAGGCCCCATGCAAGTCATTCAAGGACTGTGTTGACTCAATGCCTGTGTCCATGTAAATGGGCTAGAACTGAGAAAACTGGTTCTTCTTGGGTGTTTTAGAGATCCTAACTCCCAAAACAGTTTTACAATAGCAACTCTTTAGTTATTTGGTACCTATAACTAGAAGGATTCTCTTTCAGGTTTTGCTGTCCTCAAACTAAACTAAAACTAGGAGATATAATGAACACTTGGTCTAAATAGAAGAAGCAAAAATAAATGTTGTGTAAGAAGCAACCAACCTTTCCAGTCTTGTCCAGAGTGACTTTACTGCTGTACTAATATAGTAAATGACACTAAAACCCCCCAACCAGCCTGATAATGCTTATTTTCCTTAAAACATTGGTGCTGAAATATGGTCCAATATGCACCAAAGCTATTTTACCAGCTTTGGATTTAATTTCTGAGAGGTCCTGAGAATGATACCAAATTGAAAGGGTTGTACCATCTATTAAAATTGTATAGACATTTTCTATAGGCTTCCTTTCTCTCTTATCTTCTGATGCACCACTTTCTTTTGTCATATTCCTATCTTAAAACAGCACCCAAAGGAGCAAGCTAGCTCCAAACACAACCATGGCCATAAATATAGTAGGAGTGTGTGGTTAGAAATAAATGAGTGAATTAATATTAAAAGTCCCTGGTATACCCAGAGCCTGGTGCTGGAAAAGATGCCTGACATTGCCAAGTATTCAAGGCAAGACATGGATTTAGAAATGAATAAAACAAGATTAAGTCCATGCTTTTTTATCGTCAGGGATTTAGGGAAAGCTAGTTACTCCAATTCAGAAGTTGTAACAACATGAAACTGGCCATACATGAATAGCCTGGCTGAGAACTTACACCTTCTGCTCTCTGAGAAATTGCAAACCAAAACCCATTGCCCATGATAAAGACACTAAAGAATGGGGTAGGGCACAGAGAATATGAGATAAATATGTAAGAGGAATAAAAGAGAGTGGGCTTCCTCAAAACTGTGACTATTTCACTAAAAATAAACTCAGAGAACAATGGCATCAGCGGGATCTCTACTCAAAAGGCAAGCTGAAGACAGTCTCTCTCACTTGATTACAGCCACTGAGCATGCTCACAGAGGCCCCAGGTGTGACCTCTGCTCCCCTGTGAGCAGCGGAGGGCCAGGCAATCTATCATGGTGTTCATCCTGTCAGCCCTGGTGCTTCGCCGCTGCTGTCTGTCACCCTAGTGGATGAGACCTGCTTAAGGGCAATCATGTCAATCTCTATGTGACCACTCAGTCTAAGGCAGAAAGATGGTGATGACAGGACTGGCAAAGTCAGCAGAAGGTACCAAAAGCCAAAGTTGCAGCCTTCCCACAGAGACGCCGTGTGGGCATTGTTGTTATTCTTCAGCTTTTTCTTTATTTCTGCTTTCCCTTTTTGCTTAAATCCTTATGACATGGGCTAAGGCATATAGAACTTGCCTTCAGAGCTGGTCATCTCGGATAAACCTGTTGCCCTCTGAGTTCTTCCCATAGTAAACATAGTGACACTTCCCCAGGACACCTGAAAATAGAAGAAAACATCGTTCAAATCATCATTCTAGCAGGAACTTAATAGGTGCTGCAAAGCAGGACACAACACAGGCCCAGATCCCATGGGTGGCAGCAGAAGGAGTAAGTCCCATGAGGAAGGACCCTCCCTTCTTGTCCTCACTGTTGACATTCAAATAAAATGTCAGCAGAGTACAGATTCCCAGAATATCGTGGTTTCCCCCATGATGTCTCTTCCACATTTTAGAGACTTTTCTGGTTTGGCCAATTGCTCCTCACAAAAAAGCATAACCCTCTCCTCTCTCCAGGTTCCCTTAGAAATTTCTAAAAATGGGAAATTAAGAATTTAAAGATGGGCCCAGCCCATGCAAAAGATGGGGAACGGTCTTCCCTGAATGTGACTATTTGCAGTCCTCTATCATGAGTCAATATTACTAACTTCCTAAAAGGACCTTCCAGAAGGCATCAAGCACTTAAGGGCTGATTAAGGAAGAGGGATGGTGCTGACAACATGCCACATGTAAAGTCACAAGAGCTTGGACGTTAAAAGATCCTTCTCACAGGTTGAACTGCAGTCTCAGGTAGGAATGCATTTGATTTTATATTTATTATTGATTTCAGAAAGGAAAGGAGAGGGAGAGGGTGAGAGAGAGAAACATCAATGTTCAGAGAGAATCATTGATTGGCCGCCTCCTGCACATTCCCACATTGGGGATCGAGCTTGAAACCCGGGCATGTACCCTGACAGGGAATCAAACCCATGGCCAACACTCTATCAACTGAGCCAAACCAGCTAGAGTTAATTTTTATTTTCAGTTTTATTTTAAATAATTATATAGTTTCATATACAGTTTCCTTTTACTCAAGGAGGTTATGGGAGGATTTAACTATAAAAAATACCCTTAGAATAAGGCTAAACCTTTTAATCAATTCAATATTTATTATAAATATCCATAAGAAATCACCTACCATAATTATTATAAAAGCTTTGTTGGATTATTAATGAAAAATAAGTTTTTCCAAGAAAATATTTAAACAACAATTTTATTTTTGCCACCTTGTTTTTTCTTTTAATTTTAGAAAAATATTAAAAATCAGCTTCACAGCTATCTTTTTACTAATAGCACTTGAGTCTCTGATGTGTGCATAACCAGAAAGAAAAAAAACAAAGAAATGTTCATAAAACATTAATTCATGAGCCACAAATCAGCTTATAAAAATAGCTACCTATATGTATGATTTTTTTTTGCATCAGTGTAATAGTTGGAAACCAACAATCACCAGCTATTGTTTACTTGGGATAAATTAGCATTTGAAATTATCTAGGTCCTTCACATCAGAAATTCTAAGTAGTAAATATTTTGTGATTATATAAGAGATACTTCTCCATTTCAGAATTTTAAATCTTCTTAATTAAGGATTAAAAAATGACTCAGAAACTTTGAGGACAAGCAGATGCTCATAGGTTTGAATGACTTGGGACAAAGTTGGGAATTGCTGAGATCACAGAATCTAAGAGTTGGTGAGAGAATGATACTCCCCCATGGCCTCCAAATTTGTCTTGGTGATGTTCTTACTCCTTCTATTTTTTACCATATTCCCAAGAGCAAGTTTGCTATGGCCCATGCTTCCCCCTTGGCCATACTTTCTACTTAGCTCCTTATCCCCGATTTCTGTTTTTGAGTTTGGGTCTGGAAACACTGAGTTGGATAAAACCTCCATGAATCCTTTCTTAAAATCTCTAGGTGATTCTTTCAGCTATTGCCATTGAGCTGTTCTCTTTACTGGGCTTAATGTGTAGCACCTCGGGTTGGACTGACATTTTCCCCAATGTTCAGAACCTGTCTGTGGGCTTGGCTGATTAGAATCTGTTCCAGGAACAGCATCCCCTACAGGCCTGGGTGGGAGTGTTGCAGATGTTTCTGAAAATCCACAAGGGGCTTTCTTAAGCATAATTAGTTCAAATACACCCATGAAGAATCTGGAAGAATGAAGTGGAAAGATGTTAATATCTCTGTATAGCACCAGGACAGCATGCATTTTTATACAAAAAAAAAAATGGATAGGGCTGTCAGATATCATAAAGAGCACAGTCGTGCTCTTGAGTAAAAGAATACAAGGCAGACACACACACCACACTCCAGTGGGCATATTCATTCCCTCCTGCAAACTTTCCAGCACATTCAGATTGGATTTCTTTTCTCTGCCCTCTCCCCACAGTAAATCTCAACTCTCCTGAAAATAGGCTGTTACATCTGGAACATGGGCCCTGACATGGAGGAAGGTGACGTGTTCTGAGCCATGTTCTCTAGTCCTTCTCTTTGGTTGGCATTGATAAAAGTCCTTTTTTAGGGGCTGCTTTGGGCCTGGATACAAGACAGTTTATAGGCATCCTGGAGAGAGAGACAGCCTGATGAATGCAGGAGACACAGAGAGGTGTCAGAGCTTGGAGAACAAGGCAAGGACATGAGGTATTAATATTGTCAATGATCTCTTGACGGGAAAACAGATACCACAGTCACTGTCAGATTTAAATAGACACCAAGTGCATTAATGACAAAAGGGCAGACTTCAAACAAAGGGGCTGTGTGACAGGGACCAGGGCTGGTCTCTGTGCGGGCAATACCCTGATCTGAACAGACACTGTCAGGGCAGGAGACAGGCCCAGGATTGTGTGTGGTGACAGAAAACAGAGATGCTGACAGAGATACCAGTGTCATATTATGCCAAGGATATTCTAATGCTGTCTGCAGCTCTAACAAAAGCTGAGATCACTCCTTATCACTGGGGTCTTTTCCACCCACTCCTGCAGATTTTCTCCCCAGACATCTTTACAAAACTCACTGTGGCTGTAAAGTTCCTGGCAGCCCTATCTGTGAGAGTACTGGGGTAAAGGGGCCTAAGGATGACCTTAGTTCATAAATCTGGGCTTTGCAGGTAGAGCCTGCTCATCTCCTGATACCTTGGCTACTGGGGGTGATCAGAGTGCCAACATGTGAGGAGCTGTCACCTTGAATATCATTCTTCAAGGAAAGCCATTCTGTCTGTGGGCTGCCCCAGGACAGCACAGGGACCATCCAGCAGCCAAAAATTTAATCCAGCTGCCCTGCTGGTGCTCCTCTGGAAAGATAGGTGGTCTGGCCAGTGACAATCCAAATCAGACTAAAATTTTTTTACTTAAACCATCTACAATTACACAAGTGTTGTCTCCATTGAGACTCCTATGTGACCGAGCTCACAGTTGGGAAGTGATTACCCCCCAAATGAAACTTCTGTGCTAAATAAATTAATAAATGAAATTAACAAGGAAGAAAATAAAACCACAGCCCCATATGTGGCCATAGCACTTCATTTATTACAAAGGTTATTTGTAACAAGAGGATTTGCTCATAAATTAAGGTAGGTGGTGGCGTGTGACTCTCTTTCCTGCTCTCTCCATGGCCCCCTCCTCCTGTCACTGTAACTGCCTTAAACTGTGACAATTACAGAGGGAACAGTTTGCTGGCAAAGGCATTTTGTTGGGGAGGTGCGCAGGCTGGGATTTGGGAACCTGCAGTGGTGACTCAGTAGGCGGTGGTCTCCCTGTGCATCTCCAATGCATCTGCTTATTTCTATCTCCTCAAACTCCTGTGTCTGGGGACTGGAGGGGGAACAACATTTAATGGAATATGTAGTGTTTTTAGTTCTTTGGGGAGAAATTAATTGGCTATAATGAGTGAAGCAAACTTGCCATGCATCAGGCCGGCCTGTAGCCATCAGTGCGTGATTACTTTCTGGGGGCCCTAAAAAAATGACAGTGTGTTGTCCCCTGGGAAATCCTCTCCTGCCAAATGAGACTCCTAATTTTTCTTAAGTAGCCAGCTCCACCATCACCATAACTTCTTAAAACTATAATTATGGGGGGAAATGTTTGGGGAAGAATCTGCTTTAAAGAGGTCTTTCATCTTTTAAATGTTTCCCCCCTATGGAATGAATGTTCTAATTATGCAGGTTAAGTTATGACCTTGGAGCTGCCTCTCTCCTTGGCTGCAAGGCTGTGAGGGCAGGAATGGTCCTGGAGACACTGGTGGGGAGAACCCTGAGTGTGTCGGGGATGGAGGGAGTCCTGGCCCAGGCATGCAGAGTCCAGCAAAGACTCAGGGCTCCTTGGCCTCCTGGAGGGCCCTTGCACTTCCAGTTGATAAGAATAGGTGATTTATAGTTAGACCCAGCTCTGCCCAACAGTCATGTGATCATACCCCCCTCCCTTTTCTTCACTGGACTGATTTCCCCATTTATAAAGTGAGGCTAAGGGCCAGATAATCTCTGGGGTTCATTTTAGCTTGGAAGTAGAAGAATTAATGTTTCCCTTATAAAGATGAGGATGGCAGGTCCAATCTTGCCTGATGTAGCAGGCATATCCAATGATAAGTTCATCAAAAATTTCATTTGGACTAGATCAGTTCTTGAAACCCATCAGGCCAGAGTCCCATAACATATAGAAGGGTAGCACTGCTGGACCTCAAAACCCCAACATAAGAACACCTACTAACTTTCTGCAGTGTATTTCATGCTCTGAGCTGGGAAGTGTTTGCCACTACCTAGCTTATGTTTTGCTAGCTTTGACTTAAATCTCCTAATTCCATATTCAACAGAACTAAGACTAAGTATCAGATTTAGTGGTTTATCATGTGCATTTTAGTTGTGACAAAATAGTAGTCTTTACTCATCTTTATATATAAAAGCCTAAGTGACTAAATGAGCACACAACCAGTTGATAGGTTGCTATAATGTGCACTGAGGGCAGATGCTCAATGCAGGAGTTGCCCCTCTAGTGTTCAGTGCACTCCCATAGCTGAGCACTGCTTAGCTGACCATGCGGCACCAGATGCTGGGCTCACTGCTGGGGAGCCTCTCAAGCTTCCACAGAAGTGCAACCAAGCAGTGGCAGTGGTAGCAGACACCTGGCCCCAGCTCCCTGCCATTTCCAGTACTACTACATCCCTTGAAACCAGCACTCCAACATCCCTCAAGGGTCTCAGATGGTAAGACGGTACAGGCTAGGCTAAGGGACCCCAATGGTGCATGAATCTGTGAACCGGGCCTCTAGTACAAATATACACACTTATTTGATGATGCAGTATAGGTTGGGCCAATAAATCTGTATAAGTAAAATAAAGTAGCAATTTTATTAACCTTATTAATGTTAGCTTTGGTGTTCACCATTTGTAACTCTCACTAATGCTTGTAAGAGTGACTATATAATGACAAGCAGGTTTTACTCTGTTGTGATGGTAGTAGTTATAATCAGCAAGTTCTATAGGACAAGGGACCCAGTGCTGTTCATAGAAGGATACCTGTTCTCTAATCTGCAAGAATGAAGGAAGGAGCCAGACTCTTTACAGCCTCTGAAAAAAAGTGATGACAGTATTTGAAAAAAGGTGGGTGGGTCCATTGGCAAGAGAGGGAAGGAGTATCCAGAGAATTTTTCTGCTCCATTATTGTGGAATATTCTAGAATAGTGGTCCCCAACCTGGTTTTGGCCATGCCCTACCTAAGCATCTCTAAAATCCTGATGCCCCAACCCTGTGACATATAATTCTTATTATTCAAAAAGTGAACTCCGATTCATATGGAGGAAGCCGAAAAGGCCATTAACTTGGTCTAAACAAGCTTCCAAAGAACATGGCATCCATGAAAGAGAGAAATGAAAGATTGAAAGGACAGTTGAAGTACTGAGGATAAAGTAATATCACTAAAATATCAGTACTTCAACTGACCAGATAAATTAATATCATTAAAATTATCATCCATACACAATGTAATCAAAATCCGCAATGTTAGGAATTTCAGTTGTCAAACACTCATACTTTAATCTCTGGTAGGAATACAGATGTTTGAAATGCTTTAAAAACACATACAGATTAGACAGTTGCCTTACTAAATAAGGAGGTAAAGTAATAGAAGGCAGCAGCTTCAGTTCCTAAACATGGGTGTTGTTTTCATGCTGAACACTTTTCTCCCAGGAAAACAAAGTAATCACTCCATCTGCTGAAGGGGAGAAGTGCACTGAATGTTATCAGCCAGCCTTAAGAGCTGTAAACATCGTCCGCTGGAAAGGACAGTCCCCAGAAAGCACACTCCTCACTCTTTGTTATGTGCAGCTGTGAGTGAGCTGGGACCTGGGAGGAATAAACTCCCATGTTTTACAATCCTGGGAAGCGGCTGGAGCACTATCCCAAGGTCAGTGGTATGATGAGCTATCAGCTCACTGTGGATACCACAAAGGATTTAGCAGAGCCTGCAGAGTTACAGGCGCCCCGCACACAGTCTGCTTCAGTGTAAGCTACTTAAATACTAAGGCCAAATGAAAAGAAGAGAGATGCTGAAAGGTCTTAAAGGAAGGGGTTGCTTGGGAGCAGATTTGTGCAAGGAGAACCACGTCCATAGTCCATGTCAGGCCTATCTGGGAATAAAAGGGGGACAGGCTTTCATTCTGATGCCCCCAGGGGAGGGTAGAGAAAGCACAGGAGAAAGTGATACTTCCTTTCCATATTACTTGAGTGGGACTTCAGGCAAGTGTCCCAGTTTATGACCAGAATCTTAGGTTGGAATGAATTGTCATGGTCACAAAATGCTTGCTAATCCCCAAAACATTTCTCCACAGACCAGGGGCACACTATCCTTGCTAAATCCTTCAGGGACACCTCATACAGTGTTGCCTAAAGGATGCTCCCTAGTCTTACAAATGAGTATGCTCCCTCAAACTTTTCTCCTTCATTATACAATACAACCCATTAAGAGTAGTCAGTGAAACAAGCCAGTCAGAGCAAGCTAAGTATCACAAGATCTCACTTATATGTGGAATCTAATGAACAAAATAAACTGATGAACAAATTAGATTCAGAGACACAGAAGCATGGAACAGACTGATGAATCTCAGAGGGAAGGCAGGGGAGGGAGAGTGGAGGATGGTAGATAAGGGAGAGATTTATGGGAAACTTATATGCATATATGTATAGCCCATGGACTCAGACAATAGTGTAGTGAAGGCCTAGGAGGGATATGTGTGGGATTGAGGGGGTCAATGGGGAAAGAAAAGGGGGATGTCTATAATACTTTCAACAATAAAGATACATTTAAAAACAAAAAAAAGAGTGCCCAGGCCCTGCCAGGCTGACTCTGATGTTGTGTAATGGTGGACATTTGAATTCTGCCATTTGACTCAAGGGATGCTTTGGCTTGAGGCTTATGAATATAACCATGTAAACCAGCCTAGAATTTTTCTTTCAAAAAGCATTCATTATTCAGAGCAAGCCCTGTTTAGTCAATTCATTCCTTAATTTTTATTTATTTTTCTATACCTCCCCTGTTCCCTCTTCTACCTTCCCCCAACCCCCTTTTCCTCTGGTAATCACCATACTGTTGTCTGTGTCTATGTACTTTCTTAATTTTAAATTCAATCAAACCATACTCTATTTTTAATATTTTCATTTTTATTCTATTGAAGTTATTTTTAATGGAACCAATTCTTTTCCATGTAATTTGTATATTAAGGTTAAGGTCCACACTCAGCACTTGCCAAATATCGAGTTTCACAGATTGTCTTCTAAGTCTCTGGGAGTATTCTATCTATTAAAAGAATAATATGCAAATTGACCATCACTACAACACACAAGATGGCTGTCCCCATGTGGTCAAAGATGACTGCCCCATGTGGACATAGATGGCCATCACAAGATGACCAGCAGGAAAGGGCAGTTGGGAGGGATCAGGTCTGCAAAGGAGGCCAGTTGTAGATGATCAGGCCAGCAGGGGAGGGCAGTTATGGGTGACCAGGCCTACAAGGGAGGGCAGTTAGGGGCAAATAGGTTGGCAGGGGAGCAGTTAGGCATCAATCAGGCTGGCAGGGGAGTAGTTAGGAGTTGATCAGGCCGGCAGGCAGAAGCTGTTAGGCGCAATCAGGAAGGCAGGCAGGTGAGCAGTTGAGAGCCAGCAGTCCTGGATTGTGAGAGGGATGTCTGACTGGGATTGAGCCTAAACAGGCAGTTGGACATCCCTCGAGGGGTCCCAGATTGGAGAGGGTGCTGCAGGCTGGGCTGAGGGACACACATCACCCCCATGCACAAATTTTGTGCACCAGGCCTCCAGTGTATTTTATAAAGTCATATTTCCTTAAAGCAAATTTTGCAGATCTAAATTGTGATGGGAAGACTTGCATCTTCTATTAGAGTATAGTCAACACCTTTTATTGTCTGTAATTTTAACTCATTTTGATTTTATTTTACTTTATTATTTCTACCGAGGCGACTTCCTTCCCATGAATGTGTGCAGTTTTCAATATACCAACAAATTACAAATCTCGGTCAGTTTTACTTGCTGTCAGTATTATTTCAGGTTGATTATGTTTACCAGCAATGTTTATTATAAATTAAATTAAATTATAATTTTTATTCATTCCTCAGCACAAAGAGTATGCAGGATAAAGGGTTAATTCTACAGACCCATGGAGTTATGACATGTTGCTTTCTACCAAACACCAGTCAAAAACATATAGTGTGGGTATCCAATCAAGGGCGAGGAAGCATCCATATATTGAAAGAAAGATAAAAACAAATGTCAGGCAGCATACCCTTTGAGAAGAAGGCATTGGGCCCCAGTGCCCCGACCCCTCCTGTGGGGTCTGGTGGCAGGTTAAACTTTCCACTGAGACATAACAGATTATGAGGGCAGCTCAGACAAATGCTGGGCTTTGTCAAGTCTCACTAGCATGTTTGTAAGGAAGGAAATGCAGAAAGAAGCCATCAGTAGGGAAAGGGTCTTGGCAGCACCTGTACTGAAGGTGATAGGAATGCAGAGCCCAGAAGCCAGTCTCCAGCCCAGGGATGGTTGCACAAACAGTCATGTGAGTGGGCAGTCAAGTTGACTTGTGACAAGCCAGAGCCTGTGGAAATACACTCTGGGCTCTCAGGGCCACTGAAATGATGCTTGTCATTTTTAAGAAGATGAGGAGGTAGGAAAGGAAGGAGAGGAGTAAAAAGGCAGGACAAGGTTTTCCCTCAATAACCTGTTAGTGGAAAATGTAAAAGCTGGTCCAAGTCTGAGATGTAATTTCCCCTTTGAGTGCATACTTAGTAACCAGCTCCAAGGTCCTACCTGGAGCCCTGGTTCCCCACACTCAGATTGCAGATACTGTGGCCCTGCCCAGACCTGACCTGGCTATTCTAAGCCCTTGCCACATTGAGGAAATATTAGGCTGACAGATTTTTAAGTCATCTGGCAGTGGATGTTTGCAAAATGTGAGCCCTGGAAAGAAGATAGTCAATATGCTTTTTCTCAGATGTCAATGCTTTAAAAATAATTTTTTTTCTTTTGGTATTGAGGGTAGTGCTGGTAGGCAGAGACTGATGGGAAAGCATCCCAAGTCTGAGGTGGGCTCACCTGTCCCCTTTTTGGAATATCGCTAATATGCGTGGCTCTTACATACTATATTTCAATCAAATAGTAACATGTGTGTAACAGAGAACACACGCCATGGTAAATATCTCCTGTCTCCAACAACATGCCTCCCCAAAGAAAACACTGCTGCAATCCTTTGCAATCCCAATTTTGGTTTTCCTTCTCAGGTTACATGTTTGTACCATCTTTTTTTATTATTATTGTGTTACATGTATACATATCTTCCCATTGCCTCCTCCACTCCTAGGCATACCCTAACCCCTCAGTGTCTTGTGTTCATTGGTTATGCTTATATGCATGTATACAAGTCCTTTGGTTTATCTCTTATCTACCCCACCTCTCCTTAACCTTCCCACTGTAATTTGACAGTCTGTTTGGTACTTTACTGCCTCTGTATCTATCTTTTTATTCATCAGGTTATAATGTTCTTTATTTTCCATAAATGAATGAGATCATGTGGTATTTTTCTTTTATTGCTTGGCTTATTTCACTTAGCATAAGGCTCTCCAGTTCCATTCAGGTTGCTGCAAATGGTAAGAATTCCTTCTTTTTTATGGCAGCATAGAATTCCATTGTGTAGATATACCATAGTTTTCTGATCCATGTTTGTACCATCTTAAAATGAAGTCAGACACAGTTGGTACTCTGAGTTCCTAAATGGTGATTTACTTACACAGTCCTATAAAGATAATTGGTGGTTTTGCTGCACACAAAATGGGAAATTTTCTTTAGAAGTATTTCTTTACCTATA
Source organism: Lasiurus cinereus (assembly GCA_011751065.1). Taxonomy (NCBI): domain Eukaryota; kingdom Metazoa; phylum Chordata; class Mammalia; order Chiroptera; family Vespertilionidae; genus Lasiurus; species Lasiurus cinereus. The sequence goes on from JAAGEH010000367.1 coordinate 2,118,855, forward strand.
TTGAACAATTCTCTCTGAGACAGAATTCAAAGATCTTCATTTTAGGGAAGTCCTTCATTTTATAGAGGAGGAAAATGAGGTTCCAAGTGACTTCCTGAAGGTCACAGTCCCAGACCCAATACACCCAACTTTTGCTTCCTAGTCAGGCTAGTGTTTCTGAAATCTAGGACACAGTCCACGGGACAAAATGTCAAAGAGCACCAACACTCGGATTTAAGCTGACTCTTACTTACTTTCCAGGGAGAAACTTGAATCTTCAAAGCCATTTTGGTGTCAGTGTGTTTGACATCGGGTTAGAGAGGAGCTGGATTCCAAAGTGCATGCCAATACAGATGCAAATCAGGTAAGATACCTGGACTCCCTTAAGTGCAGCTCGCTGATGGAGGTCACGTAAATCAGGCTGTCAGTCAAATGGGCAATGATCAGGTGGTATGGCTTCAGTTTTCTTTCTCAGGTTTTGACTTAGTGACTCAGAGATCTTTCAGACAGAAGAGGAAAGAAAGAAGGAAAAAGTTCACCCCTCCACTACCTCCACTATTCTCCCCATTAATATCCACATTCATCCTTTCCTCCTTCCCTCTGAAGTCAGGAGCATTGCCACTAGAGGGCAGCATGAATTTAGGAAAAACAACAGCTTTCTTTTAAAAAATAAAAAATGATTGCAACTACTCAAGAGGACCTTTAAAGCCACACTGTGCTTTTGGTCACCAATTACAGGTTCCGTAATGATCAGTATGTCATGTTTGTTCAATCTGTGCTGAGAGCTTTCTGGAAATGGGACTACCAGATGCCCCACCTTTTGAATTCATCTGGCCTTGATTTTAGGGTCTGATTTTTCTTTACCATCAATTGCTCTAATTAATCTTCCAGGCTCAGGGGTTGGGGATTTTTTTCATATTACCTGCATAAATGCAAAGAAGCATGCAAACTAATAAACAAAAAGAGATCCCTGCATTTCTTAAAGAAAGGTCATTTTTCCTGTGGGAGACCAAAAAGAAATGTGCCACTCATGGGAGTTTCCAATCATCATTTGATAAGCAAAAATTAAGTTAAATTAAATAAAAAAGTGGATCAATAAAGTATTCAAATCCACACAAATCACAGCTACCTCTTTTTAAGACCCTCTCTGCCCAAATTTACCAGCCATGGCCTGCCTTCAACAATATCTGGCCCAGATTATTCAGAAAAGAGACAACAGCCACTCAAATGAAGATCAAATAATAAGTCCAGCTTCTGTTCAGTTATCATTTGGTCACCATCATTGGTCTTTGACCCATGAGCCAGTGATTATTTTCATGCCAAGAACAACTGACCATCTCCTTTTAGGAGTATATCATTATTGTTATTTTTAAAACAGCAATAAAGGTTTGACAATCCAGGGAATGGTATTTTAAATTAGAACTTCCCAAAATTAAATTAAAAGAGTGGATTCAATCAGAGAAAGGAGTAAACAAAATGGGAGCTACTGGACTTGGGACACCAGAGCCGAGTCCAGGTGTGTCTCTCCACTTCACCTGGGAGACCTCCCAAGTGGTCAGTGAAGCAAGAATAAAATGGGTCTCACACACTTTCATCCTTTCTGTATGAGTCATGTGATTGACCTGTCACCAGGGAATATTGGGTTCCAGTTAATTTAATTAACTCATTAACTCATGTTTAACTCGAACCCTGTTTGAGTCCATAATTACACATGAAACATTATGTGAAACCAAAGTCAATCTCATTGTCTTACTAGATCTATCATAGTGACCACAACTGAGTATTTCTCTGAGTGTTTATATTGAGTCTGATAGAGCTGGGAAGGGTAGGTGGGGAGGGAACTGCTCAGTGAACATTTCTCAAGGTCTTAGGGTAGGTATTCTTTCTATGTAGGCTCCAAAAGGTTAGAGATGACAGCGTTCCATCCAAGAGCCTAGGGCCGTGGTTGGCAAACTGGCTCAAGAGCCACATGTGGATCTTTGGCCCCTTGAGTGTGGATTTTGCACAAAATACTACAGCCTGGTCGAGTCTATTTTGAAGAAGTGGCATTAGAAGAAGTTTAAGTTTAAAAATTTTGGCTCTCAAAAGTAATTTCAATCATTGTACTGTTGATAATCGGCTCTGTTGATTAATGAATTTGCCAACCACTGGCCTAGGGCATGTAGGTACACAATAAGTTGTGTGTTTTTTTATTGTTGTTTTGTTGTTGTTGTTGTTGTTGTTTTTATCATTGACTAAGTGAGAGGATCTCAGGGTAATTCTTCTGACTCCCAGTGCTTACTATACAACTTTGGACATTTTAGATTGTCCCCATGGCAGTGGTACTCCAAGCTGGTCATGCATCAGAATCACCTGGGAAGGTTGTGAAAAATGGTTGCTGAGTCCCATCCTCAAAGTTTCTCACTCATGAGTCTGAGTTGGGCCAAGAGTTTGCATGCTACTGGTTGGGGGACCACACGTTAAGAAACATTGTTCTAGGAGACCTACAAGGCCCCCTTTAAAAAAAAATAAAATTTTTGATATTAGCTTTTATTCATGTAAAATAAAGACCAAACAAATTATGAGATTAAAAACTTCTAGTTGACTGAAGGCCCTGGTGCATCCAGTTTTCCAAAAATGAGGTTTTACTGTCTCAACAAAATTCTGAAAACAAGTGATACCAAAAATTAAAAACAAACAAACAATGGTAATCAACAGTTGCTCCAGCTCTTTAATATAAAACAAACAAAAAGCCCCATGAAAGTTTACATTTAAGTGATGTGTGGATTACATTAACAGAATAAAAGAGGTTTTTGCATAAGTAGAAGGGAACTGAGTCTGCAAATGATAATTTATAAAGTGTAAGATAAAAAAAAATCACAAAAAAAAGCTTCCCAGAAAGTCTTCAGTCTCCCTGCAAAGTGATGGAATCTTCTATGAACACATCTGAGCAGTGGGGACAAGGGTCCTCCTGCAGAATTTGGATGGGGATGTTGGCTCTGCTCTCAAGCAGAAATTTGCTTTTGGGGTCAGATCTGTTCCCATTAGAAAGCTCACATCACAAGGGGGAACACCCACAGTTCTGTCTGGTTCTCCAGCCTAAAATTTATCAAGAGAATCATTGAAAGATATGACAAGTTGCTTCTTCTTTAATTTTTCAAGCTACAAAAAACAGATCTCAAATAAAATCACGCTGATGCAGTCACAAGTGGGTTTGTCATAATTGAAACACTGCAGGGACTGGAAAAAGATCTTCCTTTCTCAGGCACGTTAGGCCAGCCTACATCTGTCCTTCATAAGAATCCAAACAAGCTTTCTCTGTGCTAATATTACTGTAATCTGTCCTAATTGTGGGACAATCTAAATTGCTTTCTCTAAAAGGAAAACAAAAGGAATATGCTGATATATGATCTAACTGAAAGAAGTTTGCATTACAAAAAATAACCCAATGTCTGTTGTTGCAGAGAGCACATCATTATTCTTGGGCACTAGCAAATCTCAAGGCCAAACTCCATGTATATTTCATTATTTCCTAATTTCCCATTCCCCATCCTCTAGCCTGCATTGAAAAAATGTACATATATATGCTAATGCTAATGAAAGAAACTACAGGTTAAGTAAGAATTAATAGCAGAAAGTAGTTTAAAAGAGTACTATAAACCTCCTGTACATTATTATTTATTATTATTATTATTTTTTGCCTAGAATAAAGACAAAGTAAATAGTAGAAGAGCATATTAAAAGGGCCTCATTAGGGTTAGGCTCATTAAAACTTAATAAAGGCACCAGTCTCTCCAGCAATATTAAGGTGGTGTACTTTTTGCCTATGGACAGAATGGCCTGGGTCAGGGAGACATTGCTGACAGTGGGTGGTACCAAGTGTTATCTGTCTCTGGAACATACTACATTGATGGCTTGCAATATTACTTCCTTTTATTTGGCTGGCTTGAATTTGTCAGGATTCACCCTGTGGTGAGGTAACATGCCTCCATATTGGGGGAAAAAAATTGCCTGGGAGCCAATGTGAGCCTCGCACCTAATAGAATACATCTGGCCCTGACAGTTTGATGCCCAGTTCTGAGCCACATTCGGCAACACAAATTAACAGCGTAGACATTGCCCACGCTGAGCAGGAAGTAATAACCTGCTACCTGCTACTTGGCCAAAATCTCATTATAAGCCATTAAGGTAATTGAGGGCCAAGACTCTGTGGATATTAGACTCCCCAAGCGCCAGTCGTTAGTTCAACAGAAGAAAGACTCTGAATATAGAGGGAGTGGGACCGAAGGAGGAGAAACTGCTGTGGACCATAGCATGAATTCCATCCAGAGGGCACTCTGTGACTCTGGGAGATTCATGAACTGTTTCTCTTCTGCCTCGAAGCCCATGTACCCTTCCAGGGGTGTGCAGGACTCCAGGAAGGTGACATAACTCTTGGTAGCCCTCCAACCATGCTAGGCAATTAAAATTTGGTTTAAATTAATATTGGGGACAGCCACAAAGGGAAGAAGATGGCAAAAGGAGCCAGAGTGCTTCATGAAGCACAAGTGTAGAAGCTGGCAGGGGAAGCCACCCAGTCTCCTAGCAGGTGGCTCTCCAGAGTTATTGCATGCCTAGAAGCCCCCGTTCTTCCATAGCCAACTGCTTTTCCCAAGGCTGAGCCTCTTAGTCTCTGCCCAGAGTTGGGTGACTATGGAGAATGTGATGTGAGTTTGGGGAGGGAGTAAGAGCAGGAGTCCAATCACTTAATCAATCAAGCAGCTGATTTCTGGTACCTTGAGAATGGCTCTGGACTGTACTAACAAGACAGCTATCAATAAACATTTTTTGGAAAGAATTACATAGGCCAGGGAGAGGAGCAATTAAAATGTAATAAACTGCAGAAATCGCTTCTTGTCATTCTCCCACACATGGAAACAAACACAATAATAAGAATCAACGTCTCCAATCATGGGAGCTAGTTGCTGCAAGGTTTTACCTAATATATAATAAAAAATCCCAAGTGCCATGTCTTCCCTGGGAACTCCTGGATGCCTGTTTAATAACCATCCTGGCATCCTGAAGTTCCCATTTCAGTGTATCTCACGTGTCAATGCAAGGCATCTTAGCCTTGGCATCTTGAAAAACTTGGCATTTGGGGGAAAATGAGCACTATCGTAGGGGAAACAGAGTGGTTTTGAGGGTGACGATGTCTGTGAGCATCAGATCCACACTCAGAACGCCCTAACATTATTTTCTCGACTCAGCATGCCAGCCTCATCATTTCTCTTCCCTGAGAGGGTTAAGCACAGTCTGGAGCCTCGAAAATGGCTGCTGTTGGTACTAGTGAGGCCTCCCTATAACTAGATCCTTCAGGAAAAAACAAATTAATCAACAGCAAGCTGAAGTGGGTTTAATGATTGCATTCTGCATACAATCAGCTTTTCCCTTTTCGGGGGCCATCAATATGTCAAGGGAAGACACATCTGAAGGATATAGCTCTTAACATCAAGGTTATCTATTCTCCACAAGGCTCCCACTCCTTGCCGGGCTGATACTCCACGCTGCCTGTGTCTAACATTTTCATCAACTCTGCAATCAATCAAGGTAATAATGTTGTGCAAAAAATCAATTAACAACGCAATTAAACTTTCCTTATTATCTCAAAGGGCTGAAATAATACCTAAAGGGAAGATAGACTCACTGAACGCACACATCCATAATCCAATGTGAAAGTGAATTATGAGGTTGGACAGATGCAGGCATGTGCTGGTGCTGTTATTTTCCAGGGGTGATATCTCATTGTGGCAGTGTATCAGTCAGCCCCAATCCCAGACCCTAAAATTCCAAATTACTTTTAAGAAATATATGATGTGCAATATCCATTTCATATTCTCTTTTAAAGATAACCCCCTCCTCTCCAAAAAAAAAAAAAGAACAGCCATATTATTCAAAGACAAAATGATCTTTCAACAAGAACATAAAATATAAAAGCTATAATAACATTTACATCTGTATAGCACACATCTCTGTAAATGCAGGTCATCTATTATACATAATCTGTAGTGCCTAAGAGGCTCAGGATGCGCCACAACATTTAAAACCCAAATGCGTAAATGTGCAAATTCCTATGGGATGGCTGTGGCTTCCCCCAAATGGAGGTCTCACTCATGCCTGCCTACACACACACACACACACACACACACACACACACGTGTGCACGCCACACACAAATACACACACACTCAGGCAGATGGAAACATTAGGAACAAAGGAAGTATATTACTCACTTAAAATGAGAATGACTATATTATTTAGCAATTACACTCATTTGCCCTGGAATGCCATCCATAGGAATTTAGTATTTCTAGTCCGTTAAAAAGAGATGACTATTAACCTTTTGCGGCAGCAAGGACTGTGAAGAGTATAAAATTTCACACTGCAATGAGGTATGCAGAAGAAAAGGAAAGGGGTCCCTGATACTTACAGAGCTAATTTTAAAGCAACCAGGACTTGCTCAGTTGAAGTGCTCAGTGGGTGAGTATCAACCTATGAACTAGGAGGTCACGGTTCAATTCCAGGTCAGGGCACATGACTGGGTTTCAGGCTTGGTCCCCAGTAGGGGGTGTTCTCTCTCACCATTGATGTTTCTATCCCTCTGTCTCTCTCCCTTCCTCTCTGAAATCATTAAAAATATATTTTTAAAAAATGAAAATAAATAAATAAATAATGTGTCTAGGACCAACCTGCAATGATCTGGCATGAACAAAAGTCCTAGAGGTAGAAGGGGACAGAAGGACCAGAAGAAGAAGTTCAACAAATAAGCAAACACCAAGGCAAAAGTCAGGAAACAACTAGTGCTGATGGGAGATTAAAATGATTTGAATGCTCTCTTAATTCCTGGAAGTCAAAACAACAAACACTGACTTAAAGAGTAAAGAGAGGCAAACATCAAATGCAAGTGCCACACAGAATCCTCCACTGTCCTCTCCCTCATGGCACCAGAGGCTCCTTGCCCATTGCAAAGTGTGAGGTTCCTGCCAGCATATACAGAAAGGCCAGGCAAACCTCAGAGATTCACGAGTCCGATGAATGAATCTAGGGAGGTGCAAAACCAGATTTGGGCCTCAAAAAAGTTCTTTCAATCAGAAGAAGGGATTTCCCAGTGTTTCCTTATCAAACATGTTGTTACATGAGCTCTAGACTTTGGTAACAAACAGTCATTTTCCTAACAGTGAGTGTGGATTGCCACAAATCCCAACTGGTGTTGTGCAGGTATTGTTGTTTTAAAATATCATTGCTCAATCATAAATTCTGTTTTTTTGTGTGTGTGAGTTACACACATATAACAAGGACCCATCTTAAACTAACTTTTCTCATTTTCAGCACAGCCAGGAGTCAGTACGGAGCCCCAAGTGCAGATTTAAATGAGCAGTAAAACAAGTCAAATACACACAAATGCCCACTCCCTAATTTCTTTAAAAAAACAAAGAAGTGACTCAGGATGTACTTTTTGGTACAGTATTTCAACAACGTGGTCGAACAGGTTAGTGACTCCTGCCATTTTTCTCCTAACGTTATTGTTAGGAGTCGTAATTAATATGTTTTCATTTTCAATGACTATATTGTGTGTGTATCAACTGGAACTGCTCCTGCTGTGCATTTGATTCCTCTGACGAGGGGGTGGGTTGGATTTTAAATGATGTGTGAGCACTTCTGTTCTTTCGTGCTCTGGTTTATGTGTTATTCATGACTTGCATTACGGACATGGCTGATACACAGATGTAAATGTTATTAAATCTTTTGTATTTTAGAGGCTCTGTGAAAGGCTTCTTTGTTTTCAAATAATTCTCTTAACTACCAAAACTAACCAGTAATACATAACAATGTCTTGGGAGTTTTTTTTTCCCAGTGAATTTTCTGATGAAGAGATTTTTCTTCCCTCTACTATTATGTGTTTTATCAACATAAAAATGTAGGATAAGTTGGCTGATGGAAGAGTTAACATCTTTATCGTGACAGTCAAGAACAAATTCAGGCATGTATGTGTGCATTTGTGTGCATGAGTGTTACATGTGGACATATGTGTATTTATATGTGCACTGTTGAATGTATAGTCTTTCTATGAATTGTGCTGTACATGTTGCTTGTGTTCTTTTGTGTATGTATACATATTGTGTATGAAAGGGTTATGTGTACAGGTGGTGTATGTGTGGGTTGTATTATTATAACAAGTCAGAACTCAAAGTCACCAAATTCTCAATTTCCTGCCAAATATGCAGCTGCATTACTGAATTTTGGTATCTGACATAATTTTTAGTCTGATTTCATTTTACTTCATCTTCTTATTTCTCTGGATTTCAACACAAATGTGGCAGATTTTAAATTCTTCACACAGACAGCACTTAATCAGTCAGTGCCTCTTGTTGGATCACTTTTTTGTTATTGATTTTAAATTTAAACAATGCTCTGAGGCTGAACAGATACAGCAGACTCGGCTGAAGGAGGTCAAGACAAACAGAGATGTACATTCTGATCATAGGACTAGTAACCCAAATTCAAGGAGCTCTGAAGTTTGGAGGGTTTAGGACCTCTCCCCATCCTCAGGGCAGTGGGGTACCTGTTCAGATTCCCAAGTGTTCTTTGGAAGAGCAACCCTGAATAGTGTGATGGGTCCACAGATTAAGTAATGGCTCCTAGTCTATAGTAAGTGTCCTGAGTCACTTGTTCAATCTCTCCAGGCACTAGTTTCTTGATCTGGAGAAAATACTCCTTGAGGTCTAGTTTTGTTCCAATAAATACAACCTCTGTTATCATCTGAGCAGGTTTTCTAAGCTGTGTACAGTGATAGAGACCTTTCCATTTCCATGTCCCTCTGATCCTTTTCCTGGTTTGCTTCCTTCTCTCATAGAATATCTATGAGCCTCATCCTCCTTGCCTTTCTTAGAGGTTTCAATTCCAGGATCAAAATATATAGCTGTCCTCTTTCAGACACCTGTTCCTTTATATGTTTTATAAGAAGTAACTAGTTCTATGATCAACCAATCCATGTTAGGATGTTAATAACTGATAACAAAATAGAATTAATAATTTCAGAAAAATACTTCATTTTTAAAAATAGATGCATTCAGAAATAGACCAACTGAATAAACCTCTTATGAATTCCAGATAAAACAAGTAAGCAAAGAAATGCTATGTGCCAGGCACAATCAATGATACTCAAAATAAAGAAGGAAAGGAAAGAAAGGGAGAGATTCTTTCTATAGTTGAGTAACTAACAGGCCATAAAGGAAGATGTTAGGTAAAATTAACTGCAATGAAGTTTTCTATAATTATGTTATTTAAAAAATGTTATGCAAAGATAGAAAAAAAGTCATTAAAAGAGATATTTACTGTATATGTATTTCTCTTTTTAGTTGTGTTGTCATAAATAAAATATTTGTTATGATACAATATTACAATTCTATATCATAAAATGATATGGTAGGTATATGGAGAAACAACAATTATTCCTTATAAGATTTCCATGACCACCTGGTATGGAGTGACTTCCAGGATACACTGTTGGAGAGATATAGATGTATCTATATATGGCTAAGTAAAAATACAAAGAACAAAAAAAGTGCATAAACTTAATTACTCTGGGTAAGAAAAAAGTAAAATAAGATTTAAAAGTAGGCATCTTATATTTTTTTATAAAAAGAATCAAAGAAAGAATTAATGTAAATGGTTAATGAAAATAGGGTGGGAGGCATCAAAATGTACCTGAGACTTACCTGAATACATCTCTTTTCATATTCATTACCATTTCACATAATAAGAACATGAATTAAAAAGGATGGAAAGAAAAGCCTGGCTAATATGGTTCAGTGGTTGGGCATGAGCCCATGAACCCAAAGATCATAGTTTGATTCCAGATCAGCCCACATGACAGGGTTGCAGGTTTGATTCCCAATAGGGAGCATGCAGGAGGCAGCCAATCAATGACTCTATTTCTCTTTCCCTCTCCCTTTTTCTCTCTAAAATCAATAAATACTTATTTAAAAAATAAAAGAATGGAAAAAAACCATAAAACTAAATAAATCTGGAAAATTTTATCTAATTGCAATAAAATAGATAGCACATTCACACAAATAAAGTAATTTTGGAATACAGAAGTTCAACCATACACTTGAGTGAGATATAATGGGTACAAACAAACAAACAAAAACCTGCAAAGAAATCTTGAGAACTACTTAGCAGGCTTATAGTCATTAGTGTTATTACTGTAATAATTCTCAAGTTATATAGCATATATTGTAGGATAGAGGAATTGTGTAAATATTTAGAAGCTGTTGGAAGTCAAGTTTTTCACGGTGTGAGGACTAAAGTCAAACAAAGAATGAGAAAAGACATGAGAGTCAGAACAATGGTCCCCAGGATGTCCACACTTCAGTCCTTGGAACCTGTGAATATGCTACCTTATATGGCAAAGGGGACTCTGCAGAGTGAGTAAGGGTATTGAGGTCTGGAAGGAGACATTACTTTGGATTATTTGGACGGGCTCAATCTAATCATCTAAGTCCTTACATAATGAGAGGCCTTCAAGGCTTGATCAGAGAGGGAGATGGTCCATGGAAGAGTGATCAGATTGATGAAGTGACATTGGCTCTGGTGGTGGAAGAAGAGGCCAGGAGCCAAAGAGTATGGGAGTCCTTCAGAAGCGGGGAGACACAAGAAAATGGATTTTCCTGATGGTTTCCAGAAAGGAACACATCCTTCTGACACCTGGATTTTACTGCAACAAAGACCTGAGTTAAAGTGACCTACAGAACTATAAGGTAATGAATTTGTGCTTTTCTAAGCCAGTTTGTGGTAATTCATTATGGCAGCTATAGAACACTAATGGAGAAGATGACATTGATTATAATGATGATAATGATATGATGATGACTCTGTTCATTTAAATTGGAGGGATTTGTATGAAATTATTATTAAAAATATACATGTGTGAATGTTAGTGTGCACACATGTGCACATTTGTGTAGAACATCTAGCATGCAGGTACTGGTTTACAAAAATATTTTCCACTAAAAATAACCATGGGTCCTTGAGAAAATGGCTATTTCAGGTTATGGGCAGGAAACACAAAGTGAGCCTAGAACTTCTTCCACCAGAAAACAGGGAATGAATTCAAAAGGTGGTTTGAAGAAACTCTCTCTGGAACTATGTGAATATCAAACATAACAATAGTAAGTGATTTTCCACATTGAGTTAAAGACTATGAATTGATAATGATACTTAAATACATAAACAAATATGAAGAAAAAATAAAAAGATCTTATTTAAAGAATGCCAGCTAATTAATATAGAATATATAGCTGTCCTCTTTAAAATTAGAAAAATCACCATACACCAATATAGTGATTCATTTAAGTATTTTCAATGGTTGCTACAACTATTAGGTTAAAGATTATTATGGAAGAAAATATTCACAAAGACTTAGATTGCCACTGTTTAGATTACTTATTAATTGTAATTGGAACATGATGTGGTGATAGCCACATATATCAAATGATTCATCTTAGCATTGCTATGTAAAAGACCATTAAGTATCAAGTGTCTCTCAACATAATGAAATGTGCCTAACATCACCTACACTTGCCAAGATTTTGAACCTGAATCAAATTATGAGTGAGTTACTTGAAAAATATGGAATGTAGGCATTTTATGAAGAAATCGACTTGGGCTTTTGATAAACATACATGTCATGAAAAGCTGAAAAGATGGTAGGCAAGTTCTTCAGTTTTCATATATCTCAGAGTCACTGGGAGTGCCTGTTGCCACACAGATTGCAACATGGTCTGCCTCCAGAGTTTCTCATTGGGGCAGGGCTCCATAATGTTCACATCTGACAAGTTCCCTAGTGATCCGAATGCTGCTGGTTGGGGTCATCATTGAGAACCAATGGACTAGTATGTCATCTTTAATTGGATACAAGATTAAAACAAAAAGACAATAGGCAGTTATAGAAAACTTAACTAAGGACTACATATTAACTAACTAGAGGCCCAGTGCACTAATTCATGCAGCTTGAAAGGAACTATGGGCTGCAAGGCTGCAGTGGGCACAGGGGCAGGTCTCGGCCCATCCTCTGTGCTCCTGTCTGGCCCCTCCTGCCATGGCCCACAGTCCCCTGTTTGCCAGCAGCACCATTCCTGCTGCTGCTGCTCCCATGCACTGACTGTGCTGGCCCCACTCACACCCACTGATTATGTGGACCAATTGGGGCCAGTGCCAGCAGCAGGTGTGAACCATTATTTTGATTCTTCTGTAGGTTTGAAATTTTTCACAGTAATGACTTCAGAAGAAAAGACTTGTTATCTTGGGATATTGCAATTGTAATTGTAGATTAGTAACCCCAGGAATAAGTTTCAAATCTGTGTTAACTTTCTTTGCTTTCTCTTCCCTTAAATCCATTCAATGCCCTATTTAAGCATATTAAACGAGCACTGACTGACAGCCTTTCAAACCTGTCTGTTTTCACAAACAGCGCTCTGTTGTTCAAAACAAAATAATTATGAGTCCCTCCCACTCCAATCCTATCACTCTGTGTTTTTCTCCTACACACACACACACATACACACACACACACACAAATACAAATGCACTCACACATTCCACATATACAATCCATCCTTTCTTTTCTTTTTTTTTATTGATTTCAGAGAGGAAAGGAGAGGGAAAGAGAGAGAAACATCAAAGATGAGAATCATTGATCAGCTGCTTTTTGCACACCCCACACCGGGGCATGTGCCCCAACCAGGAATCAAACTAGGGGCTCCTGGGTCATAAGTCAATGCTCAACCACTGAGCCACATTGGCCAGGCTTTATCCTTCTTTCATTCTCCCCTTACAACATGTCTGATTGGTAACAATATATGTTTAATCAGTTATTGAGTCATACCTTGTTCTATTGCACAACTATTTACTGTAATCCTACTATGTGCCAGTCAGTGTTCTCGTAGATGGAGCTATAGCAGTGGATAACATCTCAGCTCATGGATACCACAATATAATGGTGGAAGACAGGCAATAAGCAAGTAGACAAAGTTTAAAGTAAATAACTGTAATAAGCTGCCTTTAACTGAAAATCCTATATAATAAAAGGGTAATATGCAAATTGACCTAACTGTGGACCAACCAGTCACTATGATGTGCACTGACCACCAGGGGGCAGACACTTAATGCAGGAGCTGACCCCAGCCTGCAGGCCCCAGGCAAGTTAAGGCAGGTGCCAGCAGGGGCCCCCTGATCACCTGATAGTTGTCCCACAGATCAGCCCTGATCACAGGCCAGGCCTAGGAAACCTACCTGTACACAAATTTTATGCACCAGGCCTCTAGTGCAGTGGTCAGAAAACTCATTAGTCAACAGAGCCAAATATCTACAGTACAACAATTGAAATTTCTTTTGAGAGCCAAATGTTTTAAACTTAAACTTCTTATAATGCCACTTCTTCAAAATAGACTTGCCCAGGTCATGGTATTTTGTGAAAGAGCCACACTCAAGGGGGTAAAGAGCTGCATGTGGCTCATGAACCACAGTTTGCCAACCACAGCTCTAGTGATTAAATAAGATTTGCATATAAAGAGGTCAATAGTAGCTAATATGTAATGAGTACTCAATTCTTATTAGTTATTATTCTTTATAAAAATTACATCTGCATACTGTTAACCTCTTTACAAAGAATTTCACAACAATAAAATGACATTATTCCCACAATAATCCTAAAAATCAGTGAAAATTTCATTATGCCTATTTTAAAGGGGAGAGAGAAAAAGTAAAAGGAATACCAGGAGCTTGGAATGGCAAATAGGATTCCTCTAGTGTACCAAGCACACCTGATGATAATGCTTGCATGTGGCGCAATACTGAAAAGTTTTCTGAGGTTTCCTTGGTGCCGCTCATGGACTAGACTCTGTTAAAGTCAACTGCTATTGAATGCAGAGTTGAAATTAAAATAAAGAAGTTGTATCAGCTACCAGCATCCCTATTCCCCTTTTATCTTATACATGGACATCCTATGCTATTGAGCGTGGTAATATGTCATTGAAAGTTGTCACACCTAAGGAATGTTAAAAAGTGGCTCCTTGTTAAAAAAAACAAAAACAAAAACAAAAACATTGCTTTTCTTGGCGAAATAACCTTCTGACCTTGCTTTTTCTTCCTTCTTGCTACTTAGAAATAAGGGCTAGTGCTATACCAACACTATTATGACATCAACCCTTGGGACAGGAACTAGTCTGCTGAAAAATAGGACAAAAATAAAAGAAGCATGGCTTCCTGATGATGGCATACCAGCTAAGGACAACCTATGTCTCTGGTTCATGTCATATAGGAGTATCTTATTAAAGCCACTGCTCTTAGGAATGAGTAGCTGCAACTGAGCACAATTCCTAACTTATGCAAATCCTTTTTCTTACTAGCATTACTATTTATTCTAGTATTTTTTTCATAAAGACCATATTGTTGTTTGGGGGTTGTTTTAAATTATATCTATATTCTCATTGTAGAAAAAGATAATGTACAAAGAACATAAAAATCATATATAACTTCACTATTCAGGGCTAACTACATTTAACATTTGGATTTTGATTTTTAAGTCTTTTTTTCTTTTCAAATGCCATAATATGAGTTCATATGTATCTTTCTTCAATTTTATTGCATAAATATTTGCCTATCAGATTAAATATTATTTTAAGCATCACTTGAATGCCTCATAACATTGCATTCTATGGATGGGCCATAATTCACTTGGCATTCCTATCTAGTTTGATACTGTTTTCTGTGTTCTGATGTTACAAACATTACCATAGTGAATATGTTAATGCATAAAGTTGCTTTGTTTATACATTCCAGATTCTTTCCTTTGGACAGATTACTAAGTGTAGCATTATTAGGTCAACAGATCTAAATATTTTCTAGCCTCATGCATAGAGTCAAATGCTTTCTGAAAACATGTCACTATAGACCCAATCCACTCAGGAGTACCAAATATGGTTATTTGATCATCTTCTCTAGCTTAATAAATAGAAAAATCATATTCCAGGGGTGTTTTACTTTTCAAGTGTCTGCTTTTGATTGCTCATGTCCATCATCACTTGTGTTTCCTTCAGTATTTTACGCCTCTTTGTATCTCAAACATCTACCACATGCCCTGCGTCAGAGGATATACTCACTATGGCTTCACCAGAAATATGTGGTGGTGATTCTTAATAATAGTGCACCTGAGATGGCCTAAGGAAAGTTGACTTTGAATTACTAATAATTACATTATAATCCATGGGGTTTTAGTGTATGCTTACTGGTGATCTCTGATTTATTAATAATGATAGTTATCACTGAGCCTTTTCTATTTATTACACACTATTCTAAAAACATTAAGTGCGATGTCTCATTCAGTCTTCACCAATTGTGGCAATCTTCCCATTTTAGGGTTTTGAAGCTGAGGCAAAGAGATGTTACTTTGATGGAACAAAGATTCTTACACCCAGGCAGTGTGACTCTTGAATGAGTTTTTACTGAGTATGTCTAATGAGCATGTGCAGTATTTTAAGGAATACCAAAAAGTGAAAAAAAAAAAAGCCATGGTCCTGCCCTCCAAAAGATTAGTGTGGCCGAAACCGGTTTGGCTCAGTGGATAGAGCATCGGCCTGCGGACTGAAAGGTCCCGGGTTCGATTCCGGTCAAGGGCATATGGATCCTGGTTGTGGGCACATCCCCAGTAGGGGGCTTGCGGGAGGCGGCTGATCGATGTCTCTCTCTCATCGATGTTTCTAACTCTCTATCCCTCTCCCTTCCTCTCTGTAAATCAATAAAATATATTTAAAAAAAAAAAAAAGATTAGTGTGGTCATGTAGGTGCAATAAAACACAGTAAATATGGACAAAAATGGTGCTCATAATAATCAATGTTTACTGAGAGCCAGGCACTATTCTAAGCACTTAATCCTCTAAAAACACTCCTGCTGTAGATATTATTGTTTTAATTTGTTGGACAAGGAAACTGAAGTAGACACATTATGCACTGTGCCTGCATTTCTACTGGTAGCAACTGATAGAGCCAGTATAAGATTCTAAATAGACTCCAGAGCCCACCATCTTAGCCACTTTATATAGAAACTAGAGGCCCGGGGCATGAATTCATCCACAGGTGGGGTGCCTTGGCCAGGCCGGCAATTGGGACTGATGAAGGGAGGGGAGTTGTGGGGGGGTGACTGTGGATGAGGGGCTGCAGGAGGTTGGTTGGCTGGCCCCCCAACCAGAGTCGATCAGGGGGCTGGCCAGGGGAAGGGACCACAGGAAATTGGCTGTAGGAGCACACTGACCACCATGGTGAAGCTCCTGCATTGAGCATCTGCCCCCTGGTGGTCAGTGTGTATCATAAAAACCAGTCAACAGGTCATTCAGTCGCTTAGGCTTATGTGTGTGTGTGTGTGTGTGTGTGTATGTATGTGTGTGTGTATATATACACACACACATAATACATACCAGAGGCCTGGTGCATGAAATTCTTACACAGGGGTGGGCTCCCCTTAGCCCAGCCCGCACCCTATCCAAACCAGGGCACTTCGGAGAATGTCTGACTGCTGGTTTAGGCCCAATCATGGGGATCACTGGCAATTTGGGACCGCGGGTTCCTAACTGCTCACCTGCCTACTTGTATGATGCCCCTAACTACCCTCCCTGAAAGCCTGATCACCCCTAACCATCTCTGCCTGCTGGCCTGATTACCCCTACTGCCTCCCCACTACCCCGCTGGCCTGATTGATCCCAACTACCCCACCCCTGCTGGCCTGGTTGCTCCCAACTGTCCCCCTATTCTGACCCTGTTATCCCTAACTGCACCCCCAGCCAACTTAGTCAACTCTCACTGGCCCTCTGCTGGCCTGGTCACCCCCAACTGTCCGCCCTGCCAGCCTGGCCATCTCCACCACCCCCCTGCCAGCCTGGTCACCTCCCTAATTGCCCCCCTGCTGGCCTTGTTGCCCCCAACTGCCCTCCTTGCTGGCCTGGCCACCCCATGCAGCCCGTTGTTCAGTCATTTGTTCGTCCCTCACTAACCCGCCCTGCTGGCCTTGACGCCCCACACAGGCTGCTGTTCAGTCATCTGTCCAGTTGCTTCAGTCATGAAGGCCCCTGGCTTTTTATATATTAGGATAGATTTCCATGGTTGAATACAAAAGGATAGAAAATGGCATATGGCAGTGCCTACTCAACTGTCAGAGAGATATACTAAAGTGTTAAATGAACTTACCATGAGCTGGTAAGAAATAAAAATGACAGGTAGAAACATGGCATTAGAGAAGAAGTTTAGACAGTGGATTCAGGCAAGTGTAATTTCAAATTCCCCTCTACCAAATCCTAGTGTAATGGGAATAAACATTTTTCTGTAACAAGGTGGTAAAGATAAAGTGTTATACATATGGCATCTAGCAAAATTTCAAGTCTTTTGTAGGAACACACAAACACCAAATACTGCTTTCTCTTACGTAGCAGCCACTATGGACTGGCTCCTCTTTTTCTTGCTTCCCTCTGTTATGAGACCAGAAATTCTAAGATAATTGACTTTGCAACCTCCAAGTAACATGGTCTGAACAATGAGAAATATACGCAGACATCTTTAGAAAGTTGTCCACCCACAATTTTTTTTTAAATTAAAAGAGTGAATGCTTTGCAAAGAAAAAACTATCCCTCTTCACCGTTGCCCATTGCTGAAAAGATGTGATGCATAGCAGCTACAATTTTGAGAGCATGAAGATGAAATTCACATGATAAGGAGAATACGACAAAAAGAGCCTAAGTATTGGTCTGCTCCTTTAGCCACTGTAACAGGTCTGGATTGCCTACCTCCACACTTACTTTGAAGTGAGAAAAATAAACACATTTAGGTCACAATATTTTAGAATTCTGTTGCTTGCAGCTGAACATATGTTGTTCTGTTAACTTTCTCCACCTTTTGCAGATCCCCTGTGTCTCCCCAGAACATGGGAGGCACATATCTGGGGGTCAGTATACATCACCAAACAGCCAAAAACTACTTTTGTAGAGTCAATGATTTCATGTTCCTTATAGATAGGTCACAGGACCTCAGGTTTAAGTGAGAAAATTTGAATCTAATCCTCTTCCCACTAGAAGTCAGTTAAGGAGAGCTGACTGGTTATGGACTAGAATAAAAAATTGACATCATTTCATGAAATTTTAACCTCCAATGACCATAGGAGGTACTAGAACATGAGGGAGTATTACATAGTGGAAAGGGAGACAAACCATGATTCAAATTCTAGAATGGCTACATACTAACAGTGACTATGACTTAAACTCTATATACCTCCATTTTTGCCTCTGGGAATAATAAGTCTTACTGTCTAGGGTTAAAACTAAGACCATGTGTAGTAGTATCTGTAAAACAACTATCACAGTGCCTAAAAATCATCATAGGTGATCCCCCCAAAATGGCTATAATTATTATTATTAATGGCAATGAGAAATAATAGTCTGAAATTTACATAACTCTGGTTTATAAGAATTTACTGTGGACCAGGCCCCAGGATTCTAGGAAGGCAATCATGTTTCTGCCTCCCCACTTTCTGCCCACCTGTCTTCCACCAAGGTAGAGACAAAAAAAATAAACACATAGACAAAAATAAATCCATCATCTGCCAGAGAGAGAAGAGCTAGGAAGACAATAAAGAAGGGTTCAGATACTGCAGTGGGAATGAGCCTGAGAAGCTGTGGGTTGGTGTCATCCGAGTTAAAAGTGAGTGATGCTTTGGGTTTCAGAATAGAAATTTCTTCCCATTTTGCTCTGGGACAACAAAGGGCCAAAGAATCCATTAGTTTGGTTGACTAACCTAATGCCACAGAATGCTGATTTCTTCTTAATCTTAGGCCCCATTAGAACACAAGTTCTTGCCATTTATTGTATAAGAAGATGCTATTTGTAGATATTTTAATTGCCTTTACTTCCTTATCCTGCCATCCACCTCAAAATCTATTGAACTGTTTTCTTCAAGATTCTGCCATTAAATGTGAGGACTTTTAGGAACCCTTAGACACTGCAGAGGACCTGAGACAATTGGTTGCCAAAGGAAATTGAAACATGCTCTCTGCTGCTTAAAACGTTTCTAATTATTTGGATAAAGTGTGTGCCATTTTCCAAGATCCTATACTCCACTAGGTTAAGATAATTTGTACTTTATTTTGGAAGGAAAAAAAAAGAAAAAAGAAAATGCCAAGCTGAACAGTTTATATTTTCCTTTGTCATTCAGGTAATATGTACTGTATCTCCTTTCATTCCAGCCTGTTTCTGTCCAGCGGTGAGATGGCACCGCTACTGGCAAAGTCCATTCTCATTTAGCCTCCATGGTCCTTCCAGGCTCTCAGCAGTGCTACAAAACATCGACTTGAAAAGTAATTAAGATATAAGGATTCCAAAAGAGAACACATAATTATTTAAAGTCATTGGACACCATTCCAAAGGAAAGATCTATGGTGTACAAGGGCTGAGAGCCATCACGCTGCTTCTCTCCCACTTCTCACATTAAGAAGAAAGACTAATTATAACTCTCCAGCAAATATGACCTGGTAAATCGTTTTCAAACAAAAGCTTGCAGGAATGGGGTATCGGACAGATCCGGGCACTTGTTTGCCCTAATAGCTATTAAAGTTGTTCCTAGTAAACCATTTTATAGCAACATTAGAAATAGCAGAGGTTATGTGCTCCTTAATGAATCGCTGCAGAACGTGAGCGCTCCCTCACGTCTCCAAATGACTCTTTATTCTTGTTTTGTCTCCGACCTGCTCCCCCTACCCCCTTAACATTTCATTTCCAATGACACGTCAGCCGTCTTTCAGCAACCTCAAAGGAAAGTTGAATGCGGGGCTCACAAAGTTAAGCTGACATTTGCTCCCTTCCAATAAAAAATATTTAGTCCATTAAACATAAATAGCTGTCATTATGATACATGGACTGAGTGCAAACCTCCCGGTTCCCTCTGATGTTTATTACATCCAAACAACTGCAGTGCCTGCATGTTTTCAACTTTAGTGTATTGATTAAACTTTTAAATGGCTGCCATATAACCCAGGGACAGCGGGAAGATTAATTTGCGTCAATGTTCATCTGTAATTCATTAGCCATTTATTCTTTACAACCACATGGGCTATCAAGGAAATGCAGGCCATTTTTCACTCGGCACAGGCTGAGAACAGATTCTGAAATTTGTGCTGCATACAAATAAGTTCCCTGGGCCTGGCCAGTTAAACTGCTTGGCTTTTCAAAAGTTGAAGTTGGGAAACGGCAACAGGGAAGAAACATGAAAACCCAGAAACCAGGGGAAAATATACATCCTCAGGGTTTCACAGACATTGTCCGGTATCTTTTCATCCATAGCTTCTGGTTTCCTATTTCGGTCGGATTAAAAGAACAAAACTTGTGTCTGGGCAAAGGCCATAAATTAAGCTGGTTGTCTTTTCCCATCCTCCCTTTCCACCTCTTTTCTGATCTCTTCAAAAATGCTGTTTCAGGCAGAAACCCCCACGAGGGGAATAAAAACTGGCCTTTCAGCGATGGGCACTGGAACCAGCTCCCCCTGAAACAGCGGCCTCTCCCCCTGCCTTGAACTGGGAAGGTGCCCAGCTGAATCGCAGCGTGTTTCCTGAGGGAAGAGGTAAGCCATCTGGCTTCTCCATGTGCCCTCCTGACCCCCTTGGCAGAACACAAAATGCATATTAAAGGCCTAAACGGAGCGAGAACCCTGGTGAAAGGCCCCTTCGACACACAAGGCACTTGTGGGGGAGAAGGAAGGAGGAGGCCCCGGGTGCTCAGGCCAGGGCTGGAAGAGAATAAAGCACACAAGGGAAATGTATCTTTAAAACATGAATAATTAAATCGGAGAGCTAAGCACTCGGGCCTCACTGTGGCTAATAAATGCAATAGTGAGCAGCAAAAACATAAAAATAAAAATCAATGGTCAGGACGCTGGGGAAGATCACTGGCAGGTTCCCATTTGCAGGACTTGTGAAAACCAACCCGCAGATGCTCAAGCCACAGCTCTTTTCCCTGTTGGCAGTGCCCACACAAATCAAAGCATCAGGCACACTGGTAACCTTTGGTAACAAAGTCTAAGAAAGAGCCAACAGAAGAGGGTTTGGAAAGGAGGCTGTAAATTAATCGTTTAGAATGTAGCTGCTCAGACTGCTTACAACCAAGGATGAAAGGGAACCTTCCAACAAAGGCCCCCATCTGGAGGCCTCTCTTCCCAGCCCAGGAGTCACCAGCACTAAGAATAGCAGCATATACCTCCTCCTCTTTTTTTTTTTTAATACCTCCTTTTTAGGCCCTCTGGGGAGATGGGTGTGTGTGTATGGTGGTGGTAGTGGGGGTGGGGGAGGTCATCCCGCATCAGAAAAAGGCAGCCAGAGCTTTATTTGGTTTGTGTATGAGACAGGAAGTGTCGAAAGGAATGCGCATGAATGGTAGACAAATGCACTTGGAGGGAACCTCACGGTCATTAGATGTAGCTCCCATCCTGATGGGATCTGTCAATATCATTGGGTTTGTTGTTGTTATTGTTTTCAGTTATAAGTACAATGGGTTTTGCACCTCACAGGAGCTCCATAAATATTTGTAAAATGATTGATTATTCAGCCTAAGCACACAGTTTCATTCATGTAACCACTCAACAAATATTTATCAACCATCTATCACATCTCCATCTAGGATACAGTAGGAAAAAAGTGTAGCTGCAAACTCTTAGCAATAGGAGTTTTCTATCACACTTGTCTTTTACTTTCATGTGGAGCTGAGGTACTTTCTAGAATCCCAGGACATCCGTTTTAAGCGACCAGGGCCATGTTCTTTGTCTGATCCTTCTAGAGGCAAATCTTGAAAATAATGGTGCTTGGACAGCTTATGTTTGTGAATCAATTGGAGAATAATTAAAATAAAATGAATCTAAGTTATAGAAAATTCAAAATATAGCCTTAGTGACATTTTCAAAGAACGTTGGTTCTAAGGCTAAGTATAACCCCTGTAGACAAGGTTAGGATAAGAGTGTATTTTTTGGAGTGGGACTCCACAAATAAGTGTTTACCAAAAGCATCTATCATTATTGACCTTGAGTTTGAGGAAAAGAAATAAATTTTGTAAAGGTTTCCATTAAAAGCAAAGCAAATAAATAAAACAACTATTCCTATTACACTTTCTTGAGGATATTGTGGAGCATGAAGAATAAATAAAAATCATTGTCTCTACTCTCATGAAAAAACCTTACAATTTCTTCAGGGGAACAACATTTACACATTAAAAATAACTAAAATAGCTCCTCTTGCACAAATATTTTTTTCAATATCCATAGCGTTTATGATCTGTTCCACACAGTTTAAACATTTTAGAACTTCTAATTATAAAAGCAATAAAACAAATCCACAGAATATTTGATAAGAGAAGACGTATTTTTATAGCTCTAACTCCCTATTATGAATTGTCCATGTTTCCTTTCAATATTTTTAACATGAATACATAATTATAACCCAAGTGAATTTAGTGTTTTGTAGGCTAGTTTAGCATAGTTTTAAGCTTTTCTATGTGGTTTCCTTGTATTTACTATTAGCATTTTAATGGCCACTCAATGTTCTATAGAGTCAATGTACTATCATTTACTTCATTTTTGCTTTACTATCCATTTCTTATAACAAAAACCTGCAGTAAAATCTATGTGTGTTTTCCTCTCAGTGGGAGAACTCTCTCCTTAGAATAGATGTCTAAAGTTGGAATCAAATGGGTAAAAGTTAAGTGAAGAGCATTTTCAGGCTCTTACTACATGTTTTAGAGGACTTCCATCTATTTGATGTGGGAGAGTTCTGGGACCTCAGCAGCTTTGATTTCACTGGACATAAACATTTTTTTTCTCTATTGATTATTTAAGAGAGTAAATAAAGCATATTAAACAACATTGCACCTAATTCTCTTTGACCTTAAAAGAAAGATTCCATAAGGAAACAAATTATAAAACATAACAAAGAAGAGAAAAAAATACTCCTGACAAAGAACATTCTTAGCAAGGCCTAGAATTTGAAATGTGCCTGGCCTGAAGCAGGAATAATGAAAAGACTTGCCTGGCTGGAGTAGATGAGATGCTTGGAGAAAAAATGCACGATAAATAACATTGCACAAATTTTTTAAAACTTTGATTATGTCAGAGGGTAACTATTTCCTCTCTACTTTCCCCTTTCCAAAGTAATAGGTGCATTTTTACTTTAAAATCCTACCTTAGCTCTCTAAGTTTATGGAGCAAATAAAATTAAAAATAATATATCAAAAGAATTGATTAAATTTATAGTTTTCAACTTCAGGAAGTGACTCTGCATTTCATCTTAGTTAATACATTTTTTAAAAAGAATAGTTGAGATCATTTTGAAATATAAGAGCATGCATAATGTTTGTAACTTTTAAAGAAACTATCCAATAAAATGGAGGGGAAAAAAGAATTGGAGTGAGTGATGAGACTTATTATTACCTCATAAATAACAATGCTACAATAAGTAAACAACCTGGAACTTGTAAAAAGAAACTTAACGAGAGATTAATGGTACAAAATAGAAAAGCAAAGAAGTAGATTATATATTAAAGGAATTTAGACTATGATAAAGTTGACATTTTACATCAGTGGAGAAGTGAAGTTCTGTTTATTAAATGTTAAAGGGCAAAATGAATTTGTAATCCTAACCACATAAATAGAAAAATGTAAGAAAAGTGACTATGCAATCAAAACAACAAAAAATGATTGGAGACTCTGCAATCTCTGGGGATGTGCTTAAAGACCAAAGAAGAAATAATACAGAAAAATATTGTCAGATGTGGCCATGTGAAAAGTTAAATGCCTCTGCATGCTAAAACAGCATAAAAAAGTAAATCCCAAATTACAGACCAAAGAAAATCTTTTTTTATCATCTGTAACAAAGGTTTATTATTTCTAATGTAGTAGATATTTCTTTAAAAATAAAAATTAATATCTCCACAGGGAAATGGGCAAAAAAACAAGAGCAATTATAATATAAACATAAAAATAGCTAATAAACTTACTGAGCATGTTCCAACATATAAGACATCAAAGAAATATTTTTAAAACAGGTGTTTCATTATTTTTAAAATGGCACTCTCCAGTGCCTGTGATCATGTAGTAAAATGAACCCTATCACACTCTTTTGGTGAAAGTTTGAATCAGAACAGTTCTATGAGAAGGCTAGATATCAATGTGTATCAAGCACTTTAAAGAAGTATAAAATATCCCTGACTGGTGTGCTCAGTAGTTAAAGTGTTGGCCATGGGTGCTGACCACATAGGGTCATGAATTTGATTCCTGGTCAAAGGCGCATGCCTGGGTTTCAGGTTCAATCCCCAGCCCTGGCCCAGGAGCATGCGGAGGCAACCATTCATTCAGTGTATCTCTCTTATATCAATGTTTCTCTCTTTCTCTCTCCCCTCCATCCCTTCCACTTTCTCTAAAGATCAATGGAAAAAATATCCTTGTGTGAGGATTAACAACAATAACAGAAAATGGGGGAAAAAGAATTATAAAACAACCCAAACCAATACAAAAAGTTTCTCTTCCTCTTCTAGCTTCAAACTCATATGAATGGTAGTTGCCTCTGAAAGGTAGCCTGAGTTGGGAGGACAATTTGCTTTTCACTGAATAGCCTTTTGATTTTAAAAGAAATGCTTCAACCTCTGACCATTTAAAATGAAACATGCCATAAGTGATTTTCATTATAAATGATCCATGCCACAACATATATTTATATTAAACATATAAAATATATTTGTGTATCTTAAATATATAATAGATATTTATATATATTAAATATTTATTTATATTAAATATATTATTTATTTTCATTCAGCTCTAGGAATTTTTAATTTCCATTATTTCTGTCAGCCATGAGTTATAACTATTTTAAAAATCCAAACACATGTTTTACTAGTTAACTTGTTATTATTATTTTCTAAAGGTAAATTATATTCTGGTCAGATAACATGTGGTCGATACCTAGTTTATGAAATTTGTTAAAACCTGCTTTTATAGCTTTCAGCATGGTCAATTTTTAAAGTGTTCCCTATGCTTTAGAAGAATGAGTATTATATATATGTCTATTAAAATCAGCTTAATTGTATTAATTTTCTATATATTTACTAATTTTGCCTATTATGACCTATCACAAATGGAGAAAAATGTCTTGAAGTCTTTGACAATTATGTATATTTTTCTACTGCTTTCTTATGATACAAATACCTGCTTTATACAGTACTAGTGGCCCATTGCATGATATTCATGCAAGAATAGGCCCCTGGCTTCACTGCCAGCTGCCTGGGAGCCAGCTAGTCCCTGATCCCCAGCTCCTGGAAGCTAGCAAGTCCCCGCTCCTGGGCCAACTGGGATCCCAAAGCCGGTAAGTCCTTCTGTCGGAGCACCACTTCAATAGCTCCCTCCCCCGTAACCCCCTTCCCCTCATAGCAGTTTTCACACTGCTCTGTGCTTGCATTTACAAATTAACCTCCATCTTTGTTGGGTTAATTTGTATACTCACTCTGATTGGCTGTGGGTATAGCAGAGTGATGGTTACTTTGCATGTTTCTCTTTTATTAGGTAAGAAGATTAGGCTGTGATAGCTCATGAATTCTAAGACACACACTATTTTTCACATTTAACATGGATCTTTTACATCATTTTAAACAATTTTCCCAGGATTATTTCCATCCCATTCCCCTCCCCCCACCCTGGCACATGCTTTAGAAGTTCTTTTAACTTAATATATGGATAGTAAACTCTTCACACTTCGGCCATATCAATATTTCTTTATTTTGCACTCATTTTTGAAAGATAGTTTAACTTCTAACACAATTCTAGGCTAGTATTTATTTTCTATTAGTATTCTCAAAATATAATTACACTGCTTCTTTGCTTCCTTTTTAATGCTGAGAAATTTGCTTTCTGCCTTCACTCTAATTTTCATTTCTTGTAGGGAATTTTTGTTTTCTCTCTAGCTCTTTATACAATCTTCTTTTTGTCTTTGGTGCTCTGTTGTTTTAATACTTTTGTTTAGTCACAACTTTTAAAAATTTATTCTGCTTGCTATACCATGTGCATCTTATATGTTTACTTGTCCTTCATCATTTTAAAGAATTCTGGGCTATCATTAATTCAAGTATTGCCTCTCCTGTCTTTTCACTATTCTCTTTTTCTGGAACTTTGATTTCCTGAATGGAAAAGGTCCTCATTCTAGCCTTCATGCCACTAACCTCTCACAGACCTTCCATCTGTGGTATAGTATGTATACTTTCTTTAGATATACTCATTAATTTACTAATAATTTCAGTCAGTGATTGAATCTAGTCTTATCAGAGACTTAACAAGTATACTGAAAGATTATAAAATTTGTAATACTAAAAATTTTATTTAGTTTTGAAATCAACTGAGTTTTCTTCATAGTCTCTTATTGCTTTTTCAGTTTTATTTCATTTCTTTTCTTTAAGAATTTCATATAAATTTGTTTTATATTCACATTATTATAATGCCGATATCTAATGTCCTTGAGAGTTTAACTTGTTTCTTTCATTAACTCTTACTCTTCAGTAAGATTCCTTGATTGGTAATTTCTGGTTGTGTGCTCATATATTTGCCTTTTCTCAACCCGAAAATTCTTGACAACCTACGTTAAGGATACTTTTTTCCATAAAAAAATTCATCCTATAAACCTCAGAACACTTAGTTAAACTTCAAGGACTCAGACTTAACAAGAAAGTGTTGGGTTCACATTCCCCATGTTGTGGTGAGCACAAGGCTTTCCCTCCATATTCCAGTGTTCTGACTTGGAATAAATGTCTGCTTCCTTCACTGATTTCAGCTCAATGTTTTTCTTGATTTTTTCTTTCTTTTGTCATTTCTTCTATTTATTGCTAACCCAGAAATAAATGTACTGACAAAAATATCTAGAAATAAGCTATCTCAAAGAGGATGGGCATTTAAGGTGTCTCATCTGTCACACTAATATGGATTTATTATCTTAAATAATCTAAACATGTTAGTGAAAATGATGGCACTAAATTCAAGATAAAATTTGCCCCCAAATAATGACATTTAACTAATAAAAGTTTCCAAAAAATTTCAGTAGATACATTATTGACCTTTCACTTCATCTTCTAGATTTTAACTTAAGGGTTCAGAGATACTGTAAACTTAAATAAAGGTGGCCTCTGGAGTTCCAAGAACAAACCCTTCCACAGAAAATTTTAATATTATACTAAGTCCTTAATTTAAAAACCAAGGATAAAAATTCCATCATAAGTGATGTTTCTCACATAACAGGAGCAGGTATAGCACATCACAGCATAGAACATCTCAGAGTCTATAGGGTACATATCTAGTAGCCTGAGATATGTCCATGCAATGTATTGCAAAACTCAATTATCCTATGCTCCTGCCCTTTTATACTCCAAGATTGCATAATCATTCTAGAAGAATGCGTTAAAATAATGTATTGCACTTCCACTTAAGAAGCTTTGCAGATGTAGGACTCTCCTAATTCTTGAGCAGAGCAGATGGAGGAAGTAGTCAATACTCAAGTGTGCTTGAACAATAGCTTTATCTCCATAGTTGTAGTTTTCTAGAAAGCCCATTTCTTCAGAGTCCCACATATATGTTTTATGAAATGGTTTATTAAAACATTATTGATAATGGTGTAATACAGAGTCTGACTCATTTTTTTCTATTTGACCACTAACAGCGTGCAGGCCATATTCCTTCACTCTCTATTGTGTCCCATATCAGGGTAAGCTGGCACCAATGGAAAAGTTAAAACATTGGCCCACATATAGAAACCATCTCACTGGCACCACTGTCAACCACAATAAAAATCAAAGCCATTTGCTCCTTCACTGAAGCCAAATGGACCAACTTGGCTACTTGCCCTGCTGTACCAGAAAACCTCATGATGTGCGTAATAAATATCTTCATACCCTCCTGGTACATGTGTTTCGTCATCAGTCTTCACAATGGGATCCAACTCTGGGAGGGGGTTACACTCTCTGCTGAGCAACCACAAGACAAAATGACCCCATGAGCGGGGTGGTCTAGATGATGACCACCATCCCCACCATCATCTGGGGAGCTGCCTTCCTGTGCTTTTGGCTTGATAGCAGGCTCAGCTGCCTACTGCCTGCTGCCTCATGTTCATTTTTGAAGCCTGCTGCCTGGCATACCCTCTGCGCTGCATTTGCTGAATCCCACCCAGTCTCCCTTATAGATTTAACCAATTTAAGTCACAGTTAGCATTTAGGGACAGGAGTAGAGGTTGGGGAGATCCTTAAAGTAGACTTAGGTCATGTGTCTCAGTCTGGACCTATGTTTGTGTTTCAGAATAAATTTAGTATCTCAATTCCAGTATAAGCAATGACTCATAATAAGTTCATGGAAACAACTGTTACCCTGAGATCATTGATAGGGTCTCTCAATTAGGCATAGATCCTGTTCAATAATCAAGGGAAAAACCAACACTGATACCCTGTGTAGTACCTGAGCCCCTTGGGTACTGCTTCTGTAAAGAAATCACTTTATTATGTGCTGAGGTCCACTCTCCTAGAAACAGATCACTCACTAAAGCACTATGGGGCTTTACATGTTTCCACTACTCCCGCCACTGCTGTTGCATTCTGTTACCAAATCAAACCTAATCTTCAGAATTAAAGGGAAAGTACACCCATCTATCACATAGCATAGAAACTTGTTTTAAAAACAGTCTTGAATGCTTTCTCATCCTCTTTTAAAGGGCCAGAGGATATCTTCACCCTACCAGAAAACTATACAATTGACCAGCAAAGATTCTATGTTTTATCACACTGAAATGTGTAGTTTATCAATATATACCTTACTTAAGCCAGTGTCCTACATTTAACCCTGATGATACTGAATTGGCACTCTCAAAGGGAAAAAAACACACATATATAAATCTTAGCAAGGATATACCAAAAAATATATCCAGCATATATAAAAACTACAGGCCAGTGCACAAAATTCATGCACGGGGGTAGGAGGGTCACTCAGCCCAGCCTGTATCCTATCCAACATGGGATCCCTCAAGGTATGTTGGACTGCCTGTTTAGGCCCGATCCCACTGTGGGATCATGCCTAAACGGGCAGTCTGATATCCCTCTCACAATCCAGGACTGCTGGCTCTCAACTGCTTACCTGCCTGCCTTCCTGATTGCCCCAAACTGCTTCTGCCTGCCAGCCTGATCACCATCTAACCACTCCCCTGCCTGCCTAATTGATGCCTAACTACTCCCCTGCCAGCCTATTTGCTCTTCTCTACCCTCCCTGCAGGTCTGGTCACCCCTAACTGCCCTTCCCTGCAGGCCTGGTTCCCACCAACTACTTTCCCCTGAAGGCTTGAATCCCCCCTAACTGCCCTTCCCTGCAGGTCTGCTCCCTCCCAACTGCTCTCCCCTGCTGGCCATCTTTTGGTGGCCATCTTGTGTCTATATGGGGGCAGCCATCTTTGACCATATTAGGGCAGCCATCTTGTGTGTTAGAGTGATGGTCAATCTGCATATTATTCTTTTATTAGATAGGATAGAGGCCTGGTGCATGGGTGGGGACCAGCTGGTTTGGCCTGAAGGGTGTCCCAAATCAGGGTGGGGGTTCCCTTGGGGTATGGGGCAGCCTAGGCGAGGGACCTGTGATGGTTTTCAGGCTGGCCATGCCCCCCAGTGACCCAAACCAAGGCCCTGGTATCTGGGATTTATTTATCTTCTATAATTGAAACTTTGTAGCCTTAACGGAGGCCAAGGCAGGCCAGGGTGTGCAGAAAGCTCCATCACCGGGGCAACCCTAGCCTCCTGCTCTCTCCAGGTCCTTGGCTGCTGCCATTTTTGTTGGGATTTATTTATCTTCTATAATTGAAACTTTGTAGCCTGTAGTGAAGCTCTGGGCCAGCCAGGGTGTATGAAAAGCTTGGCTTCCTTCATCACCAGGGAAACTCAAGCCTCCCTCCTGCTCTCTCTGTGACTGCTGCCATCTTGGTTGGGTTGATTTAAATACTCGCTTCTGATTGGCTGCTGGGTATGGCTGGCAGGCATGGCTTGTAGGTACAGTGGAGTTATGGTTAATTTGCATATTATTCTTTTATTAGATAGGAAGTGTTGGGCAGTGAGAACTGAAATGGAGGTCCACAATTTGACCCAATTAGAAATAAATAATTTACTGAAAAATTGACAATAGACAAGTAAAAAGGGTCTCAACTGACTTTTGTGACTTTAAAACATAGGTTCTGAATTAACTTTTATCTCTGCTGAGTTTCACAAATTATAAAAAAGCCATTTATCACTTCAGCTGATATTGAGTTCAAATTACAGTTGCACCTGTTAGTTCACTATATTTAAAGGTGCTTCATATTCTTGCATGAGTTATCAAAGTAAAATACCACATACAGGTATCCTTCACCTTACCTACAGAACCACTGACTGCCTTGTGCAAATTCCCTACGGTCTTCTTAACCATTGCCTTAACACAGTGGTTGGTAAACTGTGGCTTTCGAGCCACATGTGGCTCTTTGGCCCCTTGAGTGTGGCTCTTCCATAAAATACCATGTGCAGGCACGCACATAGTGTGCGATTGAAACTTCGTGGCCCATGCGCAGAAGTCAGATTTTGGCTCTCAAAAGAAATTTCAATCGTTGTACTGTTGATATTTGGCTCTGTTGACTAATGAGTTTGACAACCACTGCCTTAATATATCCCATAGTGGACATGGATCTTCTGACCCAACAAGTAACAAATTGAAATAAAATTAAACCTTTGACACAATCAGTTTGACAAAATGAGACCCTATGGACCGAAAATGGAATCATCCCATGGTTAAAATAGTTAACACATCCTAATATTGATCAAAACAAGGCCTACAGATATTAATAATCACTATACAAAATATATTTAGAGGAGATCATGGTTTCTACCACCCTCACATTAATTGAGCATTATTAGTTTTTCTTCTGTAGCTTGTGTTTTTGGTGTCATAGCTAAGAAGACTTTACTAACCCAAGGCCATGAGAAACTCCTTATTTTCTTTCAAGAATTTTATAGTTCTAGCCCTTACATTTAGATCTACAATCCATTTTGACTAAATTTTTGTGTAGAATGTAAGAAAGATATCAAACTTTATTCTTCATTATGTGGTTATCCTGTGGTCCTAGCACCAGGTTGAAAAGACTATTCTTTCCACATTGAAATGTCTTGTTAAAAATCAATTGACCTTAAAAACAAGGGTTACTTTGTGGACATCCAACTCTATTTCATTGATCTGCATGTTTACTGTTATGCCAATATCATACTTTCTTCATTACTGTAGCTTTGTAGTAAATTTTGAAGTTGGAAAGTGTGAGTCTTCCAACTTGGTCTTCTTTTTCAAGATCGTGTCACCTATTATGAATCACTTGCATTTCCCTATGAATTTTAACATCAGCTTGTCAATTTATACAAAAAAAAATCACCTGGAATTTTCATAGAGATTGTGTTTAATATATAGATCAACTTGGGGAATATTGCCATTTTATTAATATTAAATCTTACAATTCATGGACATAGGTATCTCTCTATCCATTTTATTTTTTAATAATGTTTTAAGTTTTGGAGGTATATGTTTTATACTTATTTTGTTAAATTTATTCCTAAGTAATTTATACTTTATATATACTATGGTGAATTAAGTTATTTTCTTAACTTTATTTTTTGACATTTCATCGTAAATGTGTAGAAATACAATTGGTTTTTTTGCATATTGATCTTGTACATTGCAACTTTGCTAAGTCATTTATTGTTCTAGTGGATTTTCAGCGAATTCCTTGAAATATTCTAATATGTAAGATCATTTGACTCCATTATCTGGCTGCTGCTGCAGACTCTACCTTTCACCCTTCTCTTTTGCCCCACATTTAGGCAAGCTAATAAAAAAGCTCTGGTACTCCTTTTCTTATAGAGAAGTTCAAAGTCTGCACATGGGACCCTTATACCAGCCTATACCTAACCACAATAAAAGCCAAAGCCACCCATTCCTCACTAAAGCAAAGAAGACTAGCTTGGTTTTCCCTTGCTCTCCCCAGAAAGTCTCATGTGTAAGAAATAAATGTTTCTAATACTTCTTGGTGCATGTGTGTCATCAAAATCTTGACATCTTAACCAATTTGAGAGAAGGGAATATTGAGCTCACCCTCTATGGGAAAACCACTAAACATGGCAAAATAGAAGCTAATCAAACATTCTGTGACAGAAACAAGGTTAAATACAGCCATTATAAATCACATTTTTGAAATGTACTTACTATTATTAGAATATGCTCATGATATACTATTATGAGAAAAAATATAAAAATTTATATGAAATATAATCTAAATTTTCTTTTTAAATATAAGCATGCACACACACACACACGCACACACACACACACACACACACACACACCACATACTAGAGGCCTGGTGCATGAGATTTGTGCACTTGTGGGTGGCAGGGAGGGAGCTCAGCCTGGCCTGCATCCTCTTGCAGTCCGGGAACCCTTGGGGGATGTCCGACATCCTTAGTGCTGCTGTGGAGCCAAGACAGGCTCCCACCACTGCTGTTCCACTCACCAGCCATGAGCCCAGCTTCTCACTGAGCAATGCTCCTCCTGTAAGGAGCACACTAACCACCAGGGGGAAGCTCCTACATTGAGCATATGCCCCCTGGTGGTCACTGAGCATCATAGCGACCAGTTGTTTCGCCTTTTGGTGGATGTAGAAGAAAGGAAAGAAAAAGACATTAAGTATTGATAGCAGAAACCGGTTTGGCTCAGTGGATAAAGCATCGGCCTGTGGACTGAAAGGTCCAGGGTTTGATTCCGGTCAAGGGCATGTATCCTGGTTGCGGGCACATCCCTAGTAGAGGGCATGCAGGAGGCGGCTGATCAATGTCTCTCATCGAAGTTTCTAACTCTCTATCCCTCTCCCTTCCTCTCTGTAAAAAATCAATAAAATATATTTATTAAAAAAAAGAAGTATTGATAACTGGGTGGCAAGAAGTATTGATAACTGAGTGGTAGATCACAAGTTTATTTTTATTCCTTATAATTTTACGTATTTTTCAAAGTTTTTTCTTTTTAAATAATGGGGCGTCATTTTATCAGAGTCCAGAGATATCAGCTTTGGGAAGCAGCTAAGCAACTTCACATAATTCTTCATTGGGGTAGTAGCCGAATCTTTCTGCCAGCCCAGTCCCCCTTTCGTTGCCATCGCCTGCAGTTAGGCCTTTTGCCAGCCAGTGGTTCTGCCCAGCCTTGCCAATGACCCGTTTGTTATGATCAACGTTGGATACTTGACCTACTGTTGCTGTACACGTTTCCAGCACCTGCATCTGCCTCTTAGAAGGTAGTTGCATGATGGCTGTCCCATTCACCTTTCGTAGTAGCTCATGGCGCCTCCCTATGGCTCAGATATACTGGGGCCCCCGGCCTGGCTCACTCTCCACATTGCTGACGAGGGTCCCCACTGACAAGGCCCCAAGAGGATGTGCATCTCCTTCCCGAGGAGCAATTGCCATGTGGCCTATGTGGTCAGAATTAAGGATTATATCTCCAGCCTGCATGTTTTCCGTGATGACAATCCAGGATTCCAGTTGCCCCCAGGAACCAGAGCTATGTCTTCTGACCTACAGGGATCATAGTGGACGAAGATGACCTTCTTATCAAAAGGTCCTGGCTAGGTTTCCTTCTTCAGTCGGAACCAAATAAAGTCAATCATGCGATGATGTTGCTTGTGACCCCCACCAATCCCATGTACTCAGATTCGGCCTGTGTGGTCTTGGCTTCCAGATTTTCTCATTTTCAGTGGTGCAGTGGTATACATGATATGACTTTTCCAGGACATGAACTTGGCACTAAGGGCCACAGAGGTAAGGAATGGGCGGCAGGGGAGCAACACAGAGGCAGAGGGCAGCTGAAGAGCATTGTTTGTCACCTGTGGCAGCGGCAGTCGGGGAGATGAAAAGTTTCAGAGAACCCAGAGAAAGGGTCAGTACCCACAGAGCCCTGAGGATAGGCAGGCACTGCCGGGCTCAGCACGCCACCATTACCTTAGCCCGGTGGCTGGCTCTCCGAGATGATGTTAAAGATCTATTTTTTAAAGTTTTAATGAACACATTTATTATTTATTGTATTGTTAATCAGGACAAATAAGATGTAAAAATCCTACCGAAGAACCATAACTTTAAAAACAAAAGTTGGGGCTATATCACTTGACCTGGTGGTAGTATAAAAGCAGATTCCTAAGGTTTATTCTGTGACACTTCTGTTTTGTTAATTTAATTAGGCCCTTGGATCTACTTTTGTTCAACAAAAATAAGCATTAAAACAAGTTTTCTTCTGAAAAGCATGTGGTCAGTACAATCTTCTATAATAATAAAAGTGCAATATGCAAATCGACTGAACTACTGAACAGCAGAATAACTGTCAGGACTGCCAGGCTATGACACCCACTGGTGCCAGGCCAGCCAACGCAGGTGCAATGTAATTGATCAGTGGCCTGGCCATCGCCCCATGATGGCCCTGCAGAGGGAGGCCCAGGCCACAGACCGGGAGGCTGCAAAGGGTGGACAGGGTTTCCCTCTGTGGGTGCAATCCATCACCCTAAAGAGGAAGGCCCAGGCTATCTAGCCTGTGCTGCGGAGTGTAGCTTGGGCCTCCCTCTGCGGGGGCAATCCCTTGTGGATCCCTGGTTGGTGGGCAGGGTCTACCTCTTTGGGGCGATCGATTGGGAAGCCCCACGATCAATCACCCCAAAGAGGGAGGCCTAGGCTACCTGGTCAGTAGCTCTGAGGTGGGTGGATAGGCGATAGATCACGGGGCTCCTGGACTGTGAAAGGACACAGGCTGGGCTGAGAGACCCTCCCCCCTTCCAGTGGACAAATTTCATGCCTCTAGTTGTAAAATAAATACATCCAACTAATAACAATAAAACTTAAAACATTTTGGTTGGTTTTGGTACTTAAGAAGTGCATTCACCTTCCTTAACATCTCCTTATCCCAGGCTCCATGCTCTAACTACAAATCTGGGTCCACGCAATTCTGCAAATTCTGTTCAAGTTTTTCTAACTCTGCTGTCTGATTCCCAGGTCTCCCAGGAATGATGTTGCCATAAAATGTAGTAAAATATAGATTCCTTCCTATTTTACACACATAGCAATATTTCAAATTTTGTAAATCATAAAATACACTTCATAAAATGATTCTTGATTTATGTTCTAATGCTTGCTCACCTTGAAATCAATTCTCTGAAAATATCTAATAACTTTCTAGTCCCACACTTTCTCACCCCTGTTCTCCTGGATGCCTCTCTACTTTGCATCCTCCTCCTCCTCTTCAGATCAAATGTTTTTCCTACTACCTTTCTGGGTTCCTCTCCATCCAATCAGCTTCTTCAGTTGCTTCCTATGTGTCCTTATTGCATTTAAAAACACCTTTATGGTAGCGCTGACAACATTGCAATGAAGTAACTAGTATGATGAAATAATACTTTTGAAATGTTTCCTTGGGCCACCTGGTCAGTGGTCTTCAATGTTGTCTTCCTCTAGCCTGTAGTTTTAACTCTGTTTTCCAGACCTCATAAATCTCTGTGAAGATGTGTCATTGAGCATTGCTGGCAGCAAAGCAGGTGGAGTTAGATGCCCCCATTCCAATCCATTTTTATCTACTTTACAACTTGGTCTTCAAAGGAGTTCATTGGAAGAGAAATCCCAATAGGTATTAAAAACATGAACTCCACAGTTTAACCTGAAAAAGACTGGACATATACAGAGTGTGGGCTATGAAAGAAAGGGCAGATGCAATAGGGACATAGGGCTAGGGTCTTCCTCACAGACAGGACAGGGGATGTAGCTCTGGCAGGGTAGATAATCACTTCTGGTCACAGGCTCTACAAGTCCTGACTCAACAGTGATCCGGAGCCATCCATTTGTGCAACAGAATTTCAGAGCCAGAAGGAATCACAAAATTATCTAATCCATCTTCCTCACTGTACAAGTGAAGACTGTATCCCCAGACAAATTAAGGGGCTTTGTCAGGTTATCTGGACACACTACACCTTTATGGCAGTCCTAGAGTTAGAATTTGGTGTTTCCGTACCCATCTGTGCTCTTTCTACTACACTTAGTCTATGAGTAAGGTCCACACTCTCTGCGATTATCTGGAAACAGTGGTGCCAGTTAAAGGATTCCAATCATCATCACTCACTTTCTGCTCCCTCATAGGGAATAAGATGACTTTAGTAATGACTTCCCAAAAAAGAAAATATGTCACAAGTCTGTATCTGACACTTGTAAACATCAGGGGGCTTGAGACACTCA
Source organism: Lasiurus cinereus (assembly GCA_011751065.1). Lineage (NCBI taxonomy): Eukaryota > Metazoa > Chordata > Mammalia > Chiroptera > Vespertilionidae > Lasiurus > Lasiurus cinereus. Next base: position 2,155,257 of record JAAGEH010000367.1, read on the forward strand.
GCCTGGCTAGAGCATGAGGGTCCTACATCTCAGCTCAGAGCTTTCTTTTCGTCCTCTGCTTAGCAGCCCTGGCATTCATCTATGTGTCTGAGTTTGAGATAATCCAGATAAAGCCCATCTTCACCCTCTCACCTCAACACGCACATTTAATATTACTCATTTTGGCTTAAGCTTGTCGGCCTGTACCAGCAGAGACCTGGATGCTACACCTGCCACAAGTCCGAGAGAGGCATCCCAGGAATGAGATGGTTCATGGAATTCTGCCTGCTCACAGGCAGCCTTGATGTTTTCCAGTCAAACTGCCACTCTTAGATCTTTCCCAGGCAGTGACCCTAAAAGCCATCATTCAGCCCCAGCAAGAAAAGAACAAATTGAATTTTGCTTCCCCAAATTAATCAAAGCTATCATCCTGTAGGGCTTGCACTTAATACCCCACAATATATTTTGAGAAGTTAGGGTTCCCCATGTCCTTTGTTAGCCTGCACACCCAGCCCTTCATGTTGCTTGGAAATCCTCATATCAGCATGATTTCAAGAAATGATTGAAAATGGTAAGAAATTGAGGTTGCAAGGTGCTTTAAAATGTGTGTTAGTATTCTTTACCCTTTTTTGCTTGAAACAGAGCAGCTCTCTCACACCTTTATCACTCATGTCCAGGGTACCAAATATGTTTAATTTGATTGTTAATGTCTACCTAGGCCCCATCTTAGAAAAGATTCTGAAGCACAGAGAGGAAGTGACATCATAGTGATGTAGCAAGGCCTGTGTGATCCTATCTAATAAAGAGGGAATATGCTAATTGACTCTCAAACTATCGCAAAGATAGTGGCGCCCACAGCCAATAAGGAGGGAATATGCTAATTTACTGCCCCACCCTCAAAGATAATGGTGCCCACAGCCACAAGATGATAGTGTCCATTCCCCTCAGCTCTGCTGGGGTGGCAGGCACAAGGCAAGGCCAGGCCCACCCCTAGGAAGGACCATGCCTGCCTCCAGAGTCCCCCAGTCTCCTCATCCCCCCAGCCAACCAGGGCCACCCAAGGCTCAGGTAACCAGGGCTGGCCAAGGCTTGCACTGCCAGCAGTGGCAGCAGCATAGGTGTGATGGGGTGTTGCCTTCCCCTGATCACCAGGTTGCCTTCTTCCCCTGAAGGCTCTAAGACTGTGAGAGGGGATAGGCCAGGCTGAGGGATCCTCCCTCCCCTTCCAGTGCATGAATTTTCATGCAAGAGACCTCTAGTAAGAAAATAACCAGCAAATTTCCTGCATTGGTTTCATCCCTGTTGTATGAAGTACAGTGGGACTGTAGCAAGAGAGGAAGAGGGAGAGGAACACTCATTCTGTGGAGTCCCAAAGTAGGCTTCTAGTCTCCCTTGCAGATAACACTGGCCTGGCCATTCAAGACACACTGGCCTTGTTCTGTTCCATTCTGCCTCTCTCCACAATCTCTGATTAATACCATTCTCTCTGTGTAATTTGACCATACTCCATAGTAAGGCATGCATAGCTCTCAGAATCTAGACAAGATGAAAGCCACTTTAAGTCATACATTTCTCCTAAAGATAAGCTTTAGAACAGTGGTTCCCAACATGGGGCACATGCCCCACAGGGGCGCAATTTGATTTTTAAGAGGGGTAATTTGAGAATGAGTTATTAACAGTGAATCTTTTGTATTTCTTATAGTTCTAAGGGCCTCATGTACACTATATAAATATATATTGTAACATATTTATGCATTTCAGTTCTCTATTATATGTTCTGAAACTTTATTTGCTATTTTGTCATATTACTTCATATTATTATTATTATTTAACAACTAGAGGCCTGGTGCATGAAGATTCATGCAAGAATGGGTCTTCCTTCTCCTGGCTGCTGGCACCGCCTTCACTCTGACCAGAGCAGTCTTTCCATTCAGGCCTGGAGCCATCTTTCCACTCTGGTCTGGCCCAGAGCCCAGAGGCCCGGAGTAGTTGGGCTGATGTGGAAGGCCTAAGTCTCACCCTGCCCCCTGTAGCTCGACACCTGAGTATGCAAATTAACCCACCGTCTTTGTTGGGTTAATTTGCATGCTCACTCCTGATTGGATGGTAGATGTCATGAAGGTATGGTCAACTAGCATGTTACTCTTTTTTTTTTAAATATATTTCATTGATTTTTCACAGAGAGGAAGGGAGAGAGATAGAAAGTCAGAAACATCAATGAGAGAGAGACATCGATCAGCTGCCTCCTGCACACCCCACTGTGGAGATGTGCCTGCAAGCAAGGTACACACCCCCAACCAGAATTGAACCTGGGACCTCTCAGTCCGCAAGCCAATGCTCTATCCACTGAGCCAAACCAGTCTCGGCAATGTTACTCTTTTATTACGTAGATTTCTTAGTGATTTTTTCCTCAGTACTTCAACTGTCCTTTTGTTCTTTTACTTTTCTCTTTCATGGATGCTATGTTCTTTGGAAGCATGTTTAGACCAAATTAATGACCATTTATGCACCCTCCATGTGGATGGGAGTTCACTTTTTGAACAATAAGAACTATATGTCATGGGGGGAGGAAAGGGTACCTGGATTTTAGGCGGGGTATGACTGAGAAAGGTTGGGAACACTGATTTATAAGGAAATATTCCAAAAAGGTATGTGTTTGTAGCTCATATCTGGCACATCTAAATTTATTATGAAGCTGACACAAAAACTCTTGAATGTATGCAGAAATCTAGACTCATTAAATTTATGGTAAAGTTTCTCATGTAAAATCTCAATTCTTTCATTGAAAAAACAGAGCTCTTAATTGTACATAATTCATAGATAGGATATAAATAATATTAGTAATATATATCCTATCTAATAAAAGAGCATTTTACAAATTGACCTTATCTCCACGAAACCCACCAGCCAGATGCACCAGCCAATCAGAGTGAGTATGCAAATTAATCCAACCAAGATGGCTATAGCCACAGAGAGAGCAGGAGGGAGGCGTGGGTTGCCCCTGGTGATGGAAGAAGCCAAACTTTTCACATACCCTACCTGCACTTAAGGCAACAAAATTTCAATGGTTGTGTGAGCAGAAGGTTTGGCTCCACTCCTAGCTACAAAGTTTCAATTGTAGAAGATAAATAAATCCCAGAAACCAGGGCATCAGCTTGGATCACTGGGGGGGCCTGGCCGGCCTGCAAACCACCACAGGCCCCTCACCCAGGCCACCCCACACCCCACCCTGATCCAAGAGACCCTTCAGGGCAAACTCTCTGGCCCCCAGCTGTGCAGCAGGCCTCTATCCTATCTAATAAAAGTGTAATATGCAGATTGATCATTTCCAACACATAAGATGACTGCCACCATATCGTCAAAAGTTCCTGCCCCCATGTGGAAACAAGACGGCCACCACAAGAAGGCCAGCAGGGGAGGGCAGTTGGCAGAGACCAGGCCTGCAAGGGAGGGAAGTTGCGGGTGATCAAGCTTGCAGGGGAGGGCAGTTAGGAGTGACCAAGCTGGCAGAGGAGAGAAGTTGGGGGTAATAGGGCCTGCAGGGAAGGGCAGTGTGGGGGGACCCAGGCCTACATGGGAGGGCAGTTAGGGGTAAACAGGCTGACAGGGGAGCAGTTAGGCATCGATCAGGCTGTCAGGGGAGTGGTTAGGGGGTGATCAGGCTGCAGGCAGAAGTGAGCAGTTGGGAGCCAGCAGTCCCACATGTGAAAGGGATGTCCGACTGTCCATGTAGGCCCCATCCTATCTGGATTAGGCCTAAATGGACAGTTGGACATTCCTCAAGGGGTCCCGATTGGAGAGGGAGCAGGCTGAGCTGAAGGGTACCATCTCCCGCCCCGTCCCTGCTCCTCTCCCCCCGGGGAACAAATTTCATACACTGAGCCTCTAGTGTGTGTGTGTGTGTGTGTGTGTGTGTGTGTGTGTGTGTGTGTAGAAAAGCTCTGTAAAAGCTATGTTTCCTTGGAGAAATAACTGACACCAGAGCTAGGGCAAGTATATGAAAACCTGGGTTTCTGATTAGAAAATCTTAAACAATTCATCAACAAAATATATAATCAGAGTAATGGATTATAACCCACAGAATAAAATAAAGATCCATGAGACCATAATGGAGAGCACTCTTCCTTATAGTAGAATTTCAACTATTAAATGTGAGAAGATATAAGTAGAAAATTAACCATTTTGCAAATACCATAGTAATAACTTTTGTACGTAAGTACCACCAATGGATTCTAAAATTGGTGAATGAGATTATGATGAGAAACAGGATACTTGCACAGTCTCAAAGTATCTTCCCACAAGATACTTATCAAATACAAAAGCAAAATAGTAACTTTACAGTTGAGAAACCTGACAGACACTATCTGAGCCAAGTTATCAAAGTTAGCATCAAAGAAATGGGACACATTGATATCTTACATGTTCTGATATAATGCATTGAAAAGGACACAACATGCTATTCTTGTCAAATATGCAGTATCTCTGAAGAAATATCTAGAATATACAAATTAAAGAACATTTCATAAAATAATGGGCCAATGCCCTTCAAAAATATCAATGTCTTGAAAGACAAAGAAAGAATAAGGAATTCTTCCAGATTAGAATGGCCAAAGGAGACATGACAACTAAATGCAATGCATGATCCTGAGTTGGATCCTACAGTAAAAAATAATATTAGTGCAACAAGAATAGAAATTTAAATATGTTCTTTAGATGAGATAATAAATAGTATTGTATAAATGTTTGATCATTGCATTTTGGTTATATAAGAAGTTAGCACTTGGGAAATCTGGGAAAATTTTTTGGACTAAACCTTTAACTTTTTGCTAGTTTTAAAATAATTCAAAATAAAAGGTTAAAAATGTCTAGTGCCCTATACCTGGTAAAACCAGCAATTTAGAAACCCAAATGTCCATTAACTTATGAATAAAAAAGTATTGCATATCTATACAAGGGAATATTAGACTATTAAAAGTATTGATACATTATTTTAAAAAAAGATCCATAAAAACACCATACTAAGTGGAAGGGGCTTGTCATAGAAAACCACAGCCTATGATTCCATTCAAATGAATGCACAGAACAGATAAATCTGTAAAGACAGAAAGCAGATTAGTAGTTGATGGATTTGGGGGGAGGGGTATTACAGAAAGAAGAGTGAGTGCTAATGGATATGAAGTCTCTTTTGGGTGTGAAAAAAAAATGTCCTAAAATTAGATAATTTACAATTCTGTAAATTGTATCTCTGTAGATATGTTAAAAAAACATTGAACTGTTAAACTTCAAATGGGTGTGCATTATTATATGTGGCTTATATCTCAAAAAAGCTATTGTTTTTTAAAAAAACAGTGTCTGTTCCATAATAAATATTCTAAAAATGGGACACATGATTATGATAATGGCAGTGATCTCATGCTATTAGTATCATCATTGTTTTCTTCTCACTGGAGCTCAGGGCCTTTCTAGTATTAACTTGTAAGGTTTATCAGCATGTGAGTGGGTTAGCTATATAATAATGACTTAGTTATTTGTTGTATTTTTCTATCCATATGAGAACCACACAATCTCTCTCTCTCTTAATTGACCTAATTGATGAAGACCAATGGTTAAAGAAGGACCTATTTCAGTTGCAAGGATTGATGAAGATGCTAAAACACAAAGGCAAATTTTGACCTAGGGGAGAGATATCAATGCATTTAGCTTTTATAGATTTCTTCTTGTCTTTTCGTTTACTAAATAATTAATTTAAATGATTTATTTTCAACTTTCAAATGGTTGTTTTACTGCTAGCATCCTTGTACAGCCCTCAATCCATCAGGTAAGAAAGCTCCAGGTGTGTTTGTTTTAGGTGCAAATAATTGACTAAAATGACAAAATCTGAGAATTTTTATAGGAAGGGACTGGGTGGAAATTTTGTAGGGCTTTGTATTGCAGAAAGGGGGAGCTTAATTGATATAAAGGTTGCACCTTGTATAGGACCTTATCCCTTGTGCTTGAAGACCATCCTAGCTCTGAAGACACCTTCTCTCAGGTCTCAGGGTAGCTCAGCGACCTGAGGGCTGCCATTAATCTTGAGGAGCCACCAAACGCAGTATTTGCCTGGGATTTATGAGAGGCCTTTGAGGCTTGCTCATTGCTGGTCACAACCCCAAGTCCTTGATTACTGCGAATGAAGCAAAGCCAAAGAAAACAATGCTGATGGCTGAGCACAGGCAGAGCTAGCCTGTCCTGTCACAACCAGAACTCAAACAACTGTTCTGATTTGCAAACTCATGAAGTAGGCTTTTCTGAAGTTAATGAATGCCCATGGAGGTCTCCTGGAGAGGAAGCTCTACTATCTGGGAGAGAACAGAAAGGGAGAAGGCCAAAAGGAGTTGCTCCGTGAAGCTACATTCTTAAGTAATTTGTTCCGAATATCCTCCAGTCATGTAAGTGAGAAATGACATCTGAGGGCAAGGGCCAGCAGTTCAGAGATAAAATAAGTTGAAGGCATTTAAAGTACTTGCCAAGGAAAAGTGCTCATCTGATAAAAATTTAGACAGGAAGGATGCCAAAAACCAGGAGAGACACACCTGAGCGATGTGATGAGGTGATTGCTGTTCCAGCTGTCAGACTTGTCAATGGTGTGGAGATGCCAGATTTTAACTCAAGTACAATGTCAGCCCCAAAGCTGCCTCTATTTCCCTGCATGGTTTTCATTAAGAAAGCACTAAGACTTGGTTCCAGCTAGAAATACACTATCTGGAGCCAGTTCAAGATGTAAATTTGTTGGTTCGTCTGTCTTCTCTTAAAAAATGAGATTGAATAGGAGGAAAAGGATGCAATCGGACACCTTCACCATCTCTGTACTGGAATGGAATGAGCAGGATTTTGCTTGGATTTAAGTTGTGGGCATGTTGGAATACAAGGCATGAAGAGCAGAGTAGGTCTTGAATTGTCTTGAGAAAGGCAACATTTTCCATATTAGTTCTTAAAGGTCCCACCAGAAACCAATGGCATGAAAAGTGACAACTCCATAATTTTGAAATGTCAAACCAAATTTGGGTTCTGTGTTATCATAAATATTGGCCATAAACACAGGGCTAGGAACATATGAGCTATGAGGCTGTAGGCAACACTGTATTCCACCTGCTTGTTTAAATTATGTAAGATAAATATATATAAGGAGAAATGTTTAACATGTTTTTAAAGCAAGAAGCCTAGGAACGAAAGTGCATTCCCCTCCCCTATTAAAGGTATGTCAAGAAATTGGGTACAGCAAAAGAAGATATTTTAAAGCTACTAATACAATTTTGGATACTAAATGCTTATTTATTTTGGTTCAAAGCTCTATTCTCCCCATATAACTTACCATAATGAATCTGTTCAGTGCACCAAAAAGCAAGAAATGTACCCCCTCCCACTCCCAACATAGTTAAACAATAGAGTGATATCTTTTTAGGAAAATTAAAACTTACTATTACAATGTCAAAGTCTCTTTCTCCTAGTTATATCTGCCAATTTAGTGCTCTCTCTAACTTCGATACTTAGCAGGCCTTTTTAAAGATCAACTACTTAGCCAATCCTGAAAATTCTCCTTGCTGTGACAAACACACAAATTTAGACCCCAAGGGCATTGTCCCCAGAGGAAGCATAAAGGCCAGAAAATTCAGGAAATAGTAACAAGTTCAGGGCAAAGATAGCTTGCTTTGTGTCTCTTTTGCTTACAAACACATAAAAGGGTTTGAGATATAGTAATCAATAGCTTCAAAGATATGCTGGGTCAAAAGATGGTTTTCTGATATGAAGACAGACCAAACTTATCCCTCACAATTAAAACAATGAGAACACTGGATGAAACATATGAAAAACTAATTTCCAATCATTAGATGTATAGCAGCATAGGGTAGTGTGCTCTAAGGGAGGGGAAACAAATGAAGTGATTTCTAGAATTGCCTCAGTTAACTGCCTAAAGAGCATTTCTGGGTCACATCATAAGAAATAGGGACCCAAGTGGAGGCCAGAGTCTCTTTAAATAGAGGAGATGGAACTGGGGGCAAAGGGGAGAAAGGTGGTTAGAGTTAAAAAGGTAGAGGAGAGAGATGCATCAAGAGAGCTCCAGAAAACTGCAGAGAATCTGTCTCAGTATTTAGCTGATTAGGGCATGTGTATCAGGCAATTACATTGTCTGGAAAGAGAACCACCTAAAAGGAGCACAGGGAATAACTGGAATGGAAAATCTAGTAAATCATGGGGCTATAAGGATATAGGATCAATGGTAGGGGAAACTTATCCCTAGAATAAATCTGGTTTTATACCAGTTAACAAAATATAAAAACAAGTCCACAAAAATATGAATTAATACTTAAGATTTTAGAAATATCTATCCTATCTAATAAAAGAGAAATATGCAAATTGACCGTAACTCTTCTACACTCACAAGCCACACCCACCAGCCAATCAGGGGCGGGTATGCAAATAAACCCAACCAAGATGGCTGCAGTCAAGGAAAGCAGGAGGGAGGCTTGGGTTTCCCCAGTAATGGAAGAAGCCAAGCTTTCCACCTACCCTTGCAGGCCCAGGCCTCCACTCAATGCTACAGTTTCAATGATAGAAGATAAATAAACTCCAACAAAAATGGCAGCAGCATCCAAGGACCTGGAGGGAGCAGGAGGCTAGGATTGCTCCCAGAGATGGAGGAGGCCAAGCTTTCTGCTTGCCCTGGTGGGCCCAGTCCTCTGCTCAAGGCTACAAAGTTTCAATTATAGAAGATAAATAAACCCCTATGGAAATGGCTGCTGCATGGAGCTGTCAGGAGGCTTGGCTCCACTGCAGGCAACAAAGTTTCAATTGTAGAAGATAAATAAATCCCAGATACCAAGGCCTCAGTTCGGTTGCCAAGGGGCATGCATGGCCAGCCTGCAAACCACCACAGGCCCCTCGCCCAGGCCACCTCATGCTCCAAGGGAACACCCATCCTAATCTGGGACACCCTTCAGGGCAAACCAGCTGGCCCCACCCATGCACCAGGCCTCTATTCTATCTAATAAAAGAGTAATATGCAGATTGACCGTCACTTCAACACACAAAATGATTGCCCCCATGTGGTCAAAAGATCCTGCCCCCATGTGAACATAAGATGGCCACCACCAAATGGTCAGCAAGGGAGGGCAGATAGGAGGGACCAGCCTGCAAGGGAGTACAGTTGGGGGCAATTATGCCTGCAGGGAAAGGCAGTTAAGGCCAAACAGGCTGGTAGGGGAACAGTTAGGCATCAATCAGGCTGGCAGGGAAGTGGTTAAGGTATAATCAGACTGGCAGGCAGAAGTGGTTAGGGGCAATCAGGAAGGCAGGCAGGTGAGAAGTTGGGAGAGGATTGTGAGAGAGTCTAAACCAGCAATCAGACATCACTCAAGGGGTTCCAGATTGGAGAGTGTGCAGACTGGGCTGAGGGACACCCCCGTCCTCATGCACAAATTTTGTGCACCGGGCCTCTAGTATATACATAAAAGCCTAAGCAACCAGCGACCATTTGACTGTTAGCTATGATGCATACTGACGCTCAATGCAAGAGCAACTTTGCATAATGATCTCTTGCCCTCCAGCACCCATCAGGGGATGTCAGACTGTGGGTTTTGGCCTGAACTCTGCAGGTCAGGCCAAGGGACCCCACCGCTGGAGGGACCCCACTAACTCGGCAGATGTCCTTTGAGCCCAGCACCACTCCAGGTGCGGCTGACCAGGGAAGGACTGTGGGATATTGGCTCTAGAGAATGTCCAGCTCGTCTCACCCAGTTCTGTCCTGCTGGCCACTTTCTAATTAATTTCCTTTCATTGTACACAAATCTGTGCATGGAGTCTCTAGTATATACATATTACATATGAATATTATTCAGCAATTAAATTCTGCCATTTGCAAATACATGTTTGGATTTAGAGGGTATTTTGCTAAGTGAAATAAGGCAGACAGAAAAAAACAAATAACATGTGATTTCACTTGTATGTGAAATTAAAACCAAACAAAACAGAAACAGACACATAGGTATAGGGAATAAGATGATGGTTGCCAAAAGGGAAAGAGGTGGAGAATTGGGAATAAGAAAAAAACAAAGAAATAAAGATGGAATAAAAAATCCGAGGAAGAAACAAGAAGCTTTCAAAGAAGGCTAAAAGATAAAAGATAATTTTCTTTTCTGTAATGTAACTATTCATAAAATGCAGGAATAATGATTTCTTCTTTATATTTATACTAGAGGCCCGGTGAACAAAATTCATGCAGATGAGGGGGGGTGTCCCTCAGCCCAACTTGCACCCTCTCCAATCTGGGACCCCTCAAGGGATATCCGACTGCCCATTTAGACCTGATCACGGTAGGATTAGGCCTAAACAGGTAGACAGACATCCCTTTCAAAATCCAGGACTGCTGGCTCCCAACTTCTCACCTGCCTGCCTTCCTGATGGCCCCTAATGGCTTCTGCCTGCCAGCCTGATCACCCCCTAAACACTCCCCTGCCAGCCTGATCTATGCCTAACTGCTCCCCTGCCAACCTGTTTTTCCCTAACTGACCTCCCATGTGGGCCTGGTCACCCCTAACTGCCCTCCCCTTTAGGCTTGGTCACCCCTAACTGCCCTCCCCTGCAGGTCTGGGTCCCACTCAACTGTCCTTCTCTGCAGGCCTGATTGCTCCCAACATTCCTCCTCTGCCAGCCTGGTCACCCCACCTACTGCCCTCCCTTTCATGCCTGTTCCAGCCCAACTGCCCTCCCTGTTGGCCACCTTGTGGTGGCCATCTTGTGTTCACATGGGGGCAGCCATCTTGTATGTTGGAATTATGATCAATTTGCATATTACTCCTTTATTAGATAGGATAGAGGCCTGGTTCATGGGTGGGGACCAGCTGCTTTGCCCTAAAGGGTGTCCTGGTTTAGGGTGAAGGTTCCCTTGGGGAATGAGGGGGCCTAGGCAAGGGTCCTGTGGTGATTTGCAGGATGGGCATGCCCCCTGGCAACCCAATCAGAGGCCCTGGTATCTGGGATTTATTTATCTTCTATAATTGAAACTTTGTAGCCTTGAGTGGAGGCCTAGGCCAGCCAGAGTGTGCAGAAAGATTGGCTTCCTCCATGCCAGGGGCAACTTAAGCCTTCTACTCTCTCCAGCTCTGTGGCTGCTGCCATTTTTGTTGGAATTTATTTATCTTCTATAATTAAAACGTTGTAACCTTGAGTGGAGGCCAGGATGTGCAGAAAACTTGGCTTCCTCCATTACCAGGAAACCTAAGCCTCTTTCTCTCTCCATGGCTACAGCCATCTTGGTTAGGTTAATTTGCATACTCACTCCTGATTGGCTGCTGGACCTGGTTTGTGGGTGTAGCAGGGTGATGGTTAACTTGCATATTACTCTTTTATTAGATAGGACTAGGGGCCCCATGCTTGAATTCATGCACCTTGAAAGGGACTGTGGGCCACAAGGCTATGGTGGGCACAGGAGCGGGTCTGGGCCCATCCTCCATACCCCTGCCAAAACCCTCTCTCTCACAGTGACCCCTGATTCTCTGTCTGCTGGCAGCCCTGCTCTTGCTGCTCTCATGTCATGATGGCACTGGCCCCACTAGCACCCATTGATGGCATGGCATGATTGGGGCTGACACCAGCAGTGGGTGTGAGTGGCGCCTGCTGCCTGAATTGCCCCTCAGGAGCAGTGCGAAGTGGAGAAGCCATCAGGGGTGACCAGGGCCAGCAGCCACTGCTCGCACCTGAGCGATCGGAACTGGTGCTGGGTGCTGTTTGCAGTGGGTGTAAGCGGTGACTCTGGCGCTGGCAGGGGGTGTGAGCAGGGTTGGGAGGGGCAGAAAGTGTGAGTGCCAGGTGGGACTGCAGCCCATGGGCCAAGGAATTTTCAGTAACTACCAGAGTTTCACTCTAATGCCAGCAACTGGTGCCCCACGTTGGTCTGGCACCCCTGCTCACCATCCCACCATCCTGCTTCCCACCATCCATGGCTGACGCAAGCCATGTTCTATACTCTGCCACCTGCTGCCAATGCCTGCCATGTTCTGTGTGTGCTCCTGTTGGTCAGCACAGGTCATAGCGACCAGTTGTTCAGTTTTTCTGTTGGTCAGCCATTCGGTCTATTTGCATATTAGGGTTTTCTATATATAGATTGCTTCAATAATTATAACCTAACTTAAAGATATAAATTATACAAAAAAAGGAATATAATTTCTAAAAAATAGCAAGTCTTAAAAGTTAAGAAATAGAAATAAAACCATTTCTATTTGCAGACAGTATGACTGTCTATATAGAAACCCCAAAGAATTTATAAAATTACTCATAGAACTAATAAGTGAGTTCAATAGGATGACAGGATATAAGATTAGCACACAAATATCAGTTACATTTTCTATATACTGACACTGAACAAATAAAATCTAAAATGAACAATGCAATACCATTTACAAATTGCTGAAAGAATGTGAAATATTTAGATATAAACTGAATATAGTATATATAGGATCTTTATAAAATGCTGTCAAAAATAATTCTTAAAAGACCTAAACACTTGGAGAGGCATACCATGTTCATGGATTTGAAAAATCATCATAGAAATGATGTAAATTTGTACCAAATTTATCTATAGGTTTTATGAAATACATATTAAAATCTAAATACATTTCTTTATAGATATAGACAAGTTTAGTATAATATTGATATGAAAGGTAAAAGGAGCTAGAATAGCCAAAACAATTTCTAAAATAGTAAAATGGGAGACATCACTCTTCTGAATTTTAAGGTTTATTATATAAGTGCATGAATCAAGATAGTATGGCTCAGGCATACTTCAGAGATACTGTGTATTTAGTTTCAGACTATTGCAAAAAAGTGAGTATCAAAATAAAGTGGGCAGTAATCTGTTTTACTGGTGAAGGGTCTTGCCCTCAAATTGTAAAAAATGCAACATCTGGGAAGTGCAATAAACTGAAGCACAAATTCTCTCTGTGTTAGTGGAGAATTAGATTGATCAATGGAACAGTACTGAGAACTCAGAAAAAGATTAGATCAGTGGAATAGTATAGATAACCCAGAAAAAGATCCACACTAATATGATTACTTAATTTTTTTACAAATAAGCAACACAATTCAATGGAGGAGGAAGGGTATTTGTAATAAGTTGATAAATGATACAGGGGACAACTGGACCTTCATTAGCCAAAAAAGAAAGAAAAAGAAAAGAAAAAGTAAGAGAACCTCAACTTAATCTAAATCTCATACTTTATTTGTCACAGAATTAAATTAAATGTAAAACATAAAAGTTTAATATTTTCAGAAAAAACTTAGGGACTCAAGAGCTAGGAAAAGAGATTTTACAGTTAATATCAAAGAAACATTCTTAAGAGAAAAATTAACATATTGGACCTTATCACTATCTTTTTTAAAAGATACAGACAAAAGATACTGGGGAAAAAATAAGTTAAATTAGAAGTAAGTGATAGAAAGTTAAATCCCAAAATATTTGGGGGGAAAAAAGCAATAGAGCTGGAACTTAAAAAAAAAAGTCAAAATGGAAATTAGAAAATATTTAAAACTAATTATAAATTAAAACATAATATGTCAAAGTTTTGGGAATACAACTGAGGTATTACCTTAGAGAAAAATTTATAGCACTAAAGAGCAACATTAGAAAAGAAGGTCTCAAGTCAATAATTTCAACTTCAAAAAATGTTTGAAAAGAGATTAAATATAAACTAATCAGCAGAAGAATAATAATAAAATAAAAGTAAATATAAATGAAATTGAGAAAAAATATTAAAAGAAAGCAAATCTAAAGATTGTCTTGGAAAAGATCAATAAAAACATATACCTCTTATTAGACTTAATCAGAAAAAAACATGATAGAAGACATAAATTATCAATATCAGGAATGAAAGAGGTAACATCAACATTGATTCTATAAAAATTAAAAAGATAATAATGGAGCTTTACAAAAAACGTATTTAATAATTTTGACAACAAATGAAATGGAGAAATTTCTTGATTGATACAACATATGAGAACTTATTTAATAAAAATGTAAATCCTTAGTAACAATATGTATATTAAATAAAAAATTAATTTTAGTTAAAACTCTCCATAAGAGCAGGACCACAGGATGGCTACATTTACTAGTATTAGTCAGGATTTTACTAAAGTTTCTGACTAGTGTAATATAGTATTAAACAGAGACAAAAAGCAACCATATTGGAAATAAATAAATAAAACTACTTTTACTTACAAAAGACATGATTATCCACATAGAAAAATCACGCAGAATGTATAAATAAAGCTATTGGAACTAAAAAGGGGGGGGCAAGTATGGTAGCAGGATACAAGATTCATATAGAAAAATCAGTTGACAATGAAAGCAATTAATAATAAGATATTAAAATTAAATATAAGATAAAATATGAAATATTAGGGATCAATCTATAAATTGAAATCTATTAAACATTTCTGAGAATAACTATTAACACCCAACTAAATGGGAAATAAGTTTTGTACATGACTGGAAGAATCAGTATCATTACTATTCCAATGATATTGAAATTAGTCGTCAGGCTTAAGCAAACTCCAATAAAAATATTAGCAGAATTTCCTTTTACAAATTTGCAAACTAATTATAAAGTTTATACATGAAATATTTTAAAATATCTAAAGTAACTTTGAAAAAGTTGAACAACTTTGGAAAAAATTAACCTACATGATTCATATTTAAGACTTAATTTAATAGAAAGCTAAGAAATTAAGACGGTATGATATTGATATTGAGATAGACAAATAGATCAGTGAAACAAAACAGAAAGTCCAGAATTATACTCACAGGTATAAAAATTCAATGAGCAAAGAATATTTTTAAACAGATGGTGCTGGTGCTGGAATAATTAGTCATGTACAAAAAAAAATTATCTCACATTTGATACAAAAATTAACAGGAAAGAGGTTATAAATGCAAGAATGAATACTATAAAACTTCTAGAAAAAAACTGTAAATTTCTATTAACCTTGGGTTTGGCAGAGATGTCTTAAATAAGGCAAGATCTATAACAGAGCAAATACATTTTAAAAATTAAGATTAAACATTTTTATTCTTCAAAATATACTGTTATGGAAATTTTAGAAAAGCAGTAAACTACAGCCTTAGAGAAAATATTTGATATCTATTAAAGGACTTAAGTCCAGAATACATGGAGCATCCCTATAAGTAATTAATGAAAATGCAACCTAACAGGAAAAAAAAAAAAAAGGAAATGATGTAAAACAGACCTTTCACTAGAGTAGATATATGGGTGACAAATAAGCACCTGAATAAAGATTTACACATCAGTTGCCATTAGGAAAATATGAATTAAAATCACAGTGAAAAAACATCACACACACTTAAAATAGCTATAATTAAAAGATTGACTATACCAAGTATTGGTAAGGATTTGAAACAACCAGAACTCTTATATCCGCTAGTAGAAATGTAGAATGACGTAATTACTTTGTAAAGTAATTTAGCTTTTCTTTAAAACTTAAACATACCTCTATCACATGAAAGCATTCATAACTGCTTTATTTAAAATCAAGTTAAAATTGAACTGACTTAAATATTTATCAAAAGGTAAATGAATAAACAAATTATTGTATATCTATACAATGGAATATAGGTCAGCAATAACAGTTTAAAATGAGCTATTAATATATGCAATATAATTGAATCTCAAAGTAATTATGCTGAATGAAAGAAGCAGTCCCAAAATAGTACATATTTTATTATTTTATTTATATAATATTTAAGAATATATGAAATGATCTATATTGGAAGAAATCAGATCATAGATTACATAAAGGTAGGAATATGAGATTACAAATGGGTACAAGAAAAATTTAGGAGTGAAGCTTTAGTACATATCTTGATTGTGGGGATAGTTTTATGGGTGTATACACATGTCAAATTTTATTGAACTATCTATCCACTGCAAATATGTATAGTATAGTGGATTTCAATAATATGTCTTTAAATCTGTAGAAAAGAGAAAAATGTTCTAGGAACATTTTTAATGAAACTCCATGGAGATCATCAAAAGTAAGGGAAAGTTTAGAAAGTAGGACCTGAAGTTACAGACAGTTTTCCTTTAGCATTTTTGTATCAAGTCACTTGGAGTAAGGAAAGATAACTCATTTAATCTGAGCACCTATTTCCAGGTTTTTCATATATGATAGTATTGTTATTTAATGCATTTTACTGGATTATTATCAGTTTAGAAAGGAAGAAAGTAATGGCTAGAGAGACTATGTTTCCATTAATGTGGTAACTGTAAGTATATTAAGAACGTAGAGTCTAGAGCACAGTTCTGAATCCCAGCTCCATCTCTTAACAGCTGTGCAATCTTGGGCAAGTTGCTTAAATCCTCTATGCATTACTTTCCTCATTAGAAAAGGTAGATGTTAATATTGTTTACTTTAAATGGTTATGGCATATCAAAAGAGATCAACAAATGCTAGTTTTAGTTGTTATTTTTTCCCATATTTCATTCTTATAACAAATCATTAGAATATGTGTATTAAACTCATCTATTTCAACCATAATAGGTTCTGAAGAGCTCCATATAGACATTTTAGCTGTATCCCAAATCCCCATACTCAAATCCATTCACATTATGTCTCCTAGAGTTGACTTTGGCATTCTCTCAACTAGCAGCAGCATCCTTACAGACATCTTTTAATGCACCCCTTCTTCATTCTTCAGGGAAATTAGTTCCCAAGTGCTCTCAATATCACCTCTAAAACCTCTCTTCAATTTCCCCTCTATTTTCTCTAACGTTGGCCCAACTACAAGCCCCTGGTATTTTTGTTTGTTTGTTCACGATATTGTAATCATCTACTGGTCTCTTTAACTTTGATGTCTTGCTGATCCACTACCATCTCTAAGTAATGTCTTAAAGCTTTAGTATGCATAGACATACAGGGTGCAAATCTGGAAATCAAGACTAAAGAGGCAATGCTAAGGCCTCTAAGTGCATATACATAACATTCTTCACAGGGGACTTCATGTAGCTGGACCATGAACCATACTCTGATAATCACTGTTCTACACATTGTCATTGATTGAGAAAGAAAATATTCATCTTAGTAAGAGTAAATTGGGCTTGTCTCAGATATTGAGCTTAAAATTCACTGAGTATCAGCTGTCCAAATAGAAGTAGTTCAACTGTATTAAGGTGTTTGAGGGCCAATAGCATCGCCATCCTGCCTCTCTTTCCCTTTAAGCCCTGTCCAAAGCCAGTGTCATGCATGGACCTGATCTGTTGTAGCAGCCATGGCAGTGGCAGCAGCATAATCAGCTCAAACCCTGAACAACTTGTCTCTCTAATCACAGTTACTGTAAAAAAGTAGCCTCTCTTCTCCAAAGAGTGGAAAAGGAGCGTCCATTTCTTTTTTATTTCCTCCCGCTGCCTCTTCCCAAAAATGGTGTGACAATGCAGGGACCTAAAACCCTGACAGAAACCCAATTTTCTAGCCAAAAGAATGAGAAAAAGGAGCTCATGGGAATTTTAAGTGTGGGACAAACCTATGAGAAAAGAGAACCGGATATGGAAATCCCCTAATTCTGACACAAATTGCAGAATCAACCTGAATCTGTATGTGCAAAAAGAGTAAAAAACAAAACAAACAAATAAAAGCATGGTAAAGGCTCAGAAGAGATTAGTGGTTGACAGAGGCCAGGGGGTGGGGATGAGTGAAATGAGTGAAGGTGATCAAACTTCTAGTTATAAGATAAATAAGTTCTGTGGGTATAATGTAGAGCATGGTTTCAAAGGTTAACAGTGCATTGTGTATTTGAATGTTGATAAGAGAATACACATTAAAAGTTCTCATCACAAGAAAAAATATAACTGAGTGAGGTGATAGATGTTAACTATACATTGTGGTAACTGCTTAATAATATATACATACCTCAAATCATTGTTATATATCTTAAACTAATACAATGTTATATGTCAGTTAAATTTTAATAAAATTGAAGCGGGCAGCCTTCATCTCTGTCATGATATACTAAGTTCACTCATCAGAGGAATCAGAACAAGAAAAGATCATGCCAGGCCTTTTGCTGATGCCCAAGAAAGAACCCTGGGGATGAACATATTAGGGCTTGAACACAGGGTCAGAGAGGTGTCCTGTAGCATTAAAATAATTTTAAAAAGTGTATTATATAATAAAGGAAATATCAACCAGTCCTGACTCTCTGATTTTAATATCACTTAATATAACAGAGTTGCAGAAAAAGGAAGATATCAAGAAGTCATCACAATTCATATTAATTTATTAAATTGGCCACGTTTGCATTTTGAGCGATCCTCAAAATGGAGACCAAAAAGCACAAGTGTTTATAATTCCTAAAGTGCTCTGAGTTACTACATCTCCTGTAACTTTTCTAAGTGCTATATTTTCAATTCCATCCCAGTATGCCTACCACCAATCACTGACCTGCTGATAGTTCTTATTCCTCAACTTATATCAATGATCTGTAACCTATTCTTTGAACTTCTTGAGAAATTATTTTTATTGTCATTCTACTATGTAAGTTGATGTTCTCTTTAAGAGGACAACTCTATATTGAGTTAAAGAAGCTTCAAAGCCCTACAACTCACATATATATTAGTAAGATATCCACAGTCTGTTAAAGAAGAAATCTGTCAAACCATTAAGTCAGCTCTTTTGTTTTTATTTCATCTAGACAAAACTGACCAGAGAGAGCCAAGGCAATGTTTGGAAAGACTGATGAATCTAGAAATCATCAGTCTTTGACTCACAAATTACATGCCTGGCTTTGTCACTAACATCTATCAATTATGTGACACTGCTTATATATTTAACCTACCAAGACCTCAGTTTCAACATCTGTAGAATGTGTGGGTTGGCGCAGGCAATCTTTGAGATTTCTTCCAGCTCCAGCATTACACAATTCTAAAAATGATTGATTGTTTTTCACTTTGCAATTCAGTATTTTTGTCTCACGTAGAATATTTAATACTCAACCTGGATAATAAATCTTGATGCAACATGAATATAATCCCACTGTATGGTTTTATAATAATGTGAGTATACATCAGTATCATATATCAATGGATTCTAACACGTCTGGGGGGAAAGTCAATAAAGGAAAGAGCTACTCAGGAATTTCAGTTTTCATCTAATGGCAGTTGAGAGATAGATAGATAAATGATAGATAGATAGATAGATAGATAGATAGATAGATAAGAAGGTACAATTTTCTTCTAATTGTCCTTTGTTAACCTCTCTGATATTGTTTCCTCGTCTATAAGGTTGGGATAATCATAAGCAACCTAAACATTGAAGGGGAATCTAGTAAGTGCTTAGTAAAGTGCTTAACTTAGAACTTTATTATTCATCAGAATTTCTCTGAAATTATAATTGTTTTAGCTATGGAGTCTACTGAATTGGCATTTTCTTAAGGAATCTCCTAATACCAAAATGAAACAAGTTGAGCTATAACTGCCCAAATTTTGATAGGCAGTTAATGGAAGAACAGCAAGATTTAGCATAAATGGTTCATAAAAGATATATTATCAGTCTCAGAAAACAAAATGAGGGACCAAACCCTAATTCCTTGGACCATCCATACTTTTAAGTACATGGGAATAAATCAAAGCAACTTTCTTAAATAACCCATACTACCCTTGAATATTTCAGATTGATTTCTAGTAGACTATAAGCTAATGATCATAGCATTTCAGATTTCAACCATTCCTCATCAAGGGCATTTTGGACACAGTTATTGTTCACTGGACTGTTCTATCCACTGCAGGATGCTAAAGGATTCCAGCCCCTCCCACGATCTGTGAAATCAGAACTGGTTATATAGTTCATAGATTCCAGTGCAGAATGAAAACACAAGGACTCCTTGATCAAAACTTAAGAATTTTAAGATAGTAATAGGATAGAATTAAACCAAGCATTGGCCCTTCTAAGCATGGGTCCCTATGTGACTGCACAGGTTGCACATCCAAGAAGTTGAACCTACATGAGAGGAGCATTCTTGGTCATAGTAAACCTCTCTCCCCTGCCCTATATTGCCAAGTGCCCCCTTAAAATATTTTTAGTCCAAGGTAATATAAGGAAGGCCCACAAATGAGAAAATTGCCTAAAGTCAAAGGAAATGCAAAAGTAAGATTAAATCCATCTATTTTTACTTCATTTTAGTTTTTTTAAATAAAAGGTTTACTGAAATAATAAGCATAGCATAAATTTCACTATTTAAAATATATGTTCAAGCTTCTTTAAATATTCAGTTATGTAATCATCAACATAATTTGAGAACATTTTCATCAACCAAAAACGAAATCTCATTAATAGTCATTCTTCATTCTTTCCTCTAATTCCCTCAGTCTGAGGCAACCACATTTTTCTATGGTCTTTTCTTTCACTTAACATAATGTTTTTTAGGTTCATCCAGATTATAGTACACACCAGTACTTTATTTCTTTTAATTGCCAAATATTCTATTGTATGAATACTATATTTTATTTACCAATCCATCAGTTCATGGACATTTTTTGTTGTTTCCATTTTGGGAGGCCATTAAAAATGATTCTATAAACATTTATACACAAATTTCCCTAAGTGGACATATGTTTTCAGTTCTCCTGGATATATACCTAGCAGTGAAATTGCTAGGTTAATTGGTAAAGCTATGTTTAACCTTTTGAAAAACTACCAGATTGTTTTTCAAAACAGCTTCACCATTTTATATTTCCCATATTAGTGTATAAGATTTCCAACTCTTCCAAATCGTTGTCTTCATTTGTTATTGTTGGTCTTCTTTGATTATAGCCATTCTATTGGGTATGAAGTAGTATCTCTGAGGTTTTGGTTTTAATTTCCCTGATGGTTAATGATATTGAAAAGTTGGTTGTATGCTTATTGATCATTTGTATATATTTTTAGAACAAATATTTATTCAGATCCTTTGCCAATTTTTATTGGTAATAATTAATTACCTTTTAATTATTGAGCTATGTGTTCTTTATATATGCTGAATACAAGTTCTTTATCAGATATATTATTTGCAAAAATCCAGCCCCCATGGGTTGTCTTTTAACATTTTGATGGTGTTCTTTGAAGAATAGACATTTTTTATTTTGATAAAGTCCCTTATAATTTTAGTGTCATATCTAGGAAAGCATTGCCTAGTGCAAGGTTTACACCTCTATTTTTTTCTAAAGGTTTTCTATTTTTAGGTTTTATACTTAGGTCTTTGATTCTATTTTGAGGTAATCTTGGTTCAACTTCATTCTATTTCATGTGACTATCCAATTACCCAGAACCACTTACTAAAATGACTATTATTTTCCAACTAATGGCCTGGTGTATTAAATTTGTGCACGGGGGTGGGGAGGGATGTTCCTCAGCCCAGTCTGCATCCTCTCCAATCTGGGACACCTCGAAGGATGTTCTACTGCCAGTATACAAGGATTGGCCTAAACCGGCAGACGGACATCTCTCTCACAATCCGGGACTGCTGGCTCCAGCTGCTCACCTGTCTGCCTGCCTGATTGCCCCTAACCACTCTGCTGCTGGCCTGCTTGCCCCCAAATCTTCCCTAACCCCATAAGCCTGATCACCGACAACTGTCCCCTCCTGCTGGCCTGCTCAACCCTCACATTTCTTCCCCACTGACCTGCACACCTCCAACTGGCCCTCCTGCTTGTCTGCTTACTCCCACAGCCCCACCCCACCACAGGCCTGATCACCCACAATTGCCATCCCATCCTGGCCTGATCATCCCCTGGCGACCCAAGCTCCCCTCCTTTTTATTCTTTTTTTTTTTTTTTCAATGCCTCCTTGAGCAGAGGCCAGGGCTGGTTGGAAGCAAGTATCTGGGATTTATTTATCTTCTATAATTGAAACTTTGTAGCCCTGAGTGGCCGTCAGGGCTGGCCAAGGCAGGCGGGAAGCTTGGCTTCCTCCATATTCCAGGCAACCCAAGCCTCCTGCTCGCTACAGCTCCATGGTCACCACCATCTTGGTTGGGTTAATTTTCATACTTGCTTCTGATTGGCTGGTGGGCATGGCTTATGGGCGTAGCCGAAATATGGTAAATTTGCATGTTTCTCTTTTATTAGTGTAGATTGAACTATATGGACATCCTTATCAAATATCAGTTGACTGTAAATATGATTATTTAATTCTAGACTCTCAGTTCTATTTCATTTACCCATATGTATAT
Organism: Lasiurus cinereus; assembly: GCA_011751065.1. Lineage (NCBI taxonomy): Eukaryota > Metazoa > Chordata > Mammalia > Chiroptera > Vespertilionidae > Lasiurus > Lasiurus cinereus. Next base: position 2,177,482 of record JAAGEH010000367.1, read on the forward strand.
TCTTATGCCAATACCACACTGTTTGAATTATTGTAGCTTTAAGTTTTGAAAGTGGAAGACAAGAAAATTGCATTAGATCCATTCTATTATAAACGTACTTTTTAAAAAAATTTAACTTCCAGATTGTTCATTGCAAGTATATAGTAATGCTTTTTTAAATCAGTTAAGGCAAGAAAAGAGAAGAAATATGCATTTATATAACCTTTTATTTTTATATAGCCATATTTGCTGGTGTTCTTTTTTTAAATGTGGTTTTGAATTAATGTCTGGTCTTTTGCAGGGCATGTCTGATAACAATGAATGCTGTTATTTTTTGTTTTGTAAACAGAATAATTCATCTTGTAAACAAAATAAATATCTTCATTTCACCTTCAGATTTGAAAGATAGTTTTGCTAGATATGAGATTCTTCTTTGGCAACTATTTTCTTTCAGCACTTTGAGTATGTCATCCTACAGGCTTTTGACCCCCATTGTTCTAATATTAGAGAAGTTAGTTGTTCCTACCATGAAGGAAAATGGAGTGAAGAGTTATTCCTTAATGGTTACATATTTCCTTCTTGGTGTTATGAAAATATCTGGAAATAGATAATGGTAATTGTTGCACAATATTGGGAGTGTAATTAATACTGCTGAATTGTACAATTAAGCCTTTAAGCTTAATTTGTGAACCCAGGAGAGTTCTTAGCAGCTTTTTCTTTCCTGTGGTTCTCTTTGGCAAATTTACTGGCTTCTGGTTTAATTTTGTGCTCTAATAGAGTTATTAGACTCTTCATAATTACTTACTACCCAAATCTCCAGTATTTATAGAAGTGCCCTTAGTCTTGATCTTCCCCATAGTCTGTTTCCAACAAAGTCAGTTCCTTTGGGGAAACTTTCAAAGATCTTTGTTCTTACAGACTGCTGCTCTTCCTAGAAAAAGTCTCTAAGCCACTGCTCCAAGCACTGGATGGGGGCATAGGCTCCTGCCTTCTAGCTTGCTTCTCCCAGTATAGAACTTTCACCTTTTAATCAAACTGGGGCAAGATGGATGAAAGCCCCAGTATTATCAGCTTTCTTTACTTGGGGGAAGCCACTATTCTGTGAATATGGACTAGGTAGAGAAAGGGGCCCCCAAGGTTATGACTGCACGTACCAGGCATTTAGCCTCTATAACAGTGGTTCTCAACCTTTCTAATTCCGCGATCCTTTAATACAGTTCTTCATGTTGTGGTGACCCCCAACCATAAAATTATTTTCATTGTTACTTCATAACTGTAATTTTGCTACTGCAAAATCGTAATGTAAATATCTGTTCTCAACCTGGGAGAACCGCTAGCAGGGTAGCCTAAGACCATCAGAAAACACAGATATTTACATTACAATTCATAAGAGTAGCAAAATTACAGTTATGAAGTAGCAACAAAAATAATTTTATGGTTGGCGGTCACCACAACATGAGGAACTGTATTAAAGGGCCGCGGAATTAGAAAGGTTGAGAACCACTGCTCTATAAATTATTTCCTCCATCCCAGAGCTGGAGAAAATAAATGCTGACAGCATACCTCTCTTGATAAGATACTCTATTCTTGACTGGGAACTAAAGAGAGAAGCAACCCACCTTATTGGCCACAGCTGCTCAAGGTGGAGTTTCCAGCCAACTAAGATGGGGTTGGGGTGGAGGATGGAAATGAATCATAATTCCAATGCCATAAAATCTCATTGTTCCTTTTGAAAGTTTTTTGTTTGTTTGTTATTGTTAATCTCACCCACGGATATTTTTTCATTGATTTTTTAGAAAGAATGGGAGAGGGAGAGACAAAGAGAAAAACATTGATGTAAGAGGAACACGTATATTGGGTGATTGGTTGCCTGGTACAAGTGCCCAACCAGGGCTGGGGTTGAACCTGCAACCAAAGTATGTGCCCTTGACCAGAATCAAACCAGTGACTCTTCAGTCTGCAGGCTGATCATTTAATCATTGAGCAAAACCAGCCAGAGCTCTTTTTGAGTTTTAATGGACGTTCTCAAAAAAAAAAATTATTTGTTGTATTCTCCTAAGATAATTTCCAGACATTAAATTTTTTTTTGTGTTTTTTTTTGTGTGTGTATGTTTTTCATAATATGTAGCAGTTTTGCTTGTTTCACTGGAAAGCATGTCAGAGAGCTTCTCACACTGCCTTTCTAAAAATAGATTTCTCTCTTTTCTATTTTCTTTATAGCCCCTCCCCTCACCATTTTGATGCCTTGGGATTTCCACTGATGAGCAAATAGAAGTGTAACTTTAAAATCCCTCCTGTTCTTCCAAACATATGTCTTTCTTAAAGCATAGCCATTGTCAGAGGAATATACCTGAAACTGATTAAAAAGTAGTAAAACTGACTAAACTACATAATTACAAACTCCCTGATGAATTATCTTTCATGTGAAAAAAATGTTTGTGGTAAATTTCATCTTTCCTGGTCTCTGCAAAGTTCAGAACTTTTTCTGAGATTTTGCAGATAGCAGTATACTATGCTTAAAGGCAGACAAAAGCTTAAATACAACAGAAAATACCCTCCACCACTCCTTCTAAAGGGTCAGTAATTATTAATAAAAAGCAAGCCTCAAATCACTTGCCAGCCAGTGATTAAAAGGCATTTGCTCTGGAACAGTCTCGCTGTCTCAAATAAAAAAAATGAAGAAGGAAATTAAATTCTTGAAGAAATAAATTTTGACTGAAGTGAGAAATCACACTAAGAAGCTAATTTAAGGAAGATGAAATTAATTTTGGTGACACTTATTCTATTTAGCAAAAATGGTGACAAAACATATAGTGGCTCTGTTAGCCAGAGATAAGAGGCAACTAATTTAAGGCTGGGCACAGCTAGTCTGAGGCGATTTAATCCCACTGCTACATATCCCCTGTGACCTATCATTAAATGTTTAAAGTAAAACTGACAATTATTATTAGCTAGTAATTGGATTTTGGAGATTCAGTATAAAGTTAGGATAATTTAAATGACTGTTGACACTGGAAAGATTATGTAAACGCTCTGAATCAGCTGAATTTATCAATTTATTTAGTCTTATACAGCTGAGCTTACCCAGCACCAGGAAACCAGCAAAAGGGGAGTGACTTTCTCGAATTTGTCCGTAGGAAACCAGCAAGGGCTTATACTCAGATTTTCTGAAGGTAGCACCCAAACTTGAGTGCCAAATCTCGGTCAGGAGCGTGGACTTCAAACTTGCACCTCAGAACCATCCAGAGATTTATCCTCCAACAAGGACTGACTGAGTCACATGCCAGAAAATCAGGGCACCCAAGGAGAAAGAAATAAGTGTCTCAGATCAGTAATTCATTGTATGAATTTTTAATTACAAAGGCTGAAATTCAGAAACTAAAAATGAAATTAAAAACATGCCATCATTACAGGTGTATAACAATGTCCTTCAACCAGCATCATTCCTGCAATACTGATGCAACCCTGCCTGCTCTTTTGACCAATCATTAACACCAAGTAAAATTGCATTATTTAGAAAAATGCTTTACAAAATTAATTCTGCTAACAATACAATCACATTGAAATCAGTAACAGCATGGTGTCTCCACCAACTGAGGCAGATGCTACCCTATTATTATTCTCCTTATCTTTAAATGCTTTCTTAAAGGGGAGGTTTCATTACACTTGACACAATTATGTTCCCATTCTTATTGTTCACATTCACCAAATACTAGTGGTACCCTTTTGTACATATTTCATGCTTTCTGTAACTTAGAAAAGTGAGATTTTAACCTTAAAAATATTAATTTTTTTTGTTTAGTAATTCCACTTCTAAAAATATATCCTAAGGAATTATTTAAAGATATGTGTTTAAATTTAGCTGCATTACTGTTTATAAGAGCAGCAAAATGTAAAGCACCTAATGACTAAGAACAGGATATTGGTTAAGTAAATTATGATACATCCTATGCAGCCATTAGAAATCATGCGCCAGTAGAGTATGGACATTGGAGTTTTTTTCATATGTTGCTAAGTAATATAAGCAAGGCTGTAGAGCAAGCTAGGACTTAAAAGAAGCTGAGCCAAAACCTGTTTGGCTCAGTGGATAGAGCATCAGCCTGTGGACTGAAAGGTCCCAGGTTTGATTCCTGTCAAAGGCATGTACCTTGGTTGTGGGCACATCCCCAGCAGGGATTGTGCAGGAGGCAGATGATGGATGTTTCTCTCTCATCAACCTTTCTCACTCTCTATCACTCTCCCTTCCTCTCTGTAAAAAATCAATAAAATGTATTTTTTAAAAAGCTGAAAAAGTATGCTGGTTATTAAATTATTGTCCCTTGGCTCAAATCCACCCTTCAATAACATGCTCTATATGCTGGAACTGTGAATGGCAGATGCATTTCTCCTGTACCTCTGGACACTTAGTAGGTCCTAACTGGAGAGGGTCTGAAGCAAGCCTGAAAGGCTGGGGAGGGGAAAAAACAGGTGCCTTCCAGTTTTTTCCATGCTACCATTCACCAGGCTCATTGTGTCCCCATTTTAGAGACCAGCACCAACTGCTGGCCCTAGCATCTTACAGGGCTAGATCCCAGTTCTGCAAGACCCCTTACCAGAGATTCTAGGTTTTCTTAACTCTAATCTCTTCCTTTTAGTCCTCTGGTCCTCAGGGTAGGGGAGCTGCTTCTTGCAGCCACTGTCTATGTTATTTCAACATCATTCCTTCCTTGCTATGTTAGTCCTCCAGCACTCATTTGCTATGGGATGAATGGTGTCTCCCACACATTCATATGTTGAAGTCTTAACCCCCAGTACCTAGAATATGACTATTCAGTTGACTCTTGAATAACATTGGTTTGAACTGCATAGGTCCACTTGTACACAAAATTTTTAAAAATAAATATACAGTCTGTCCCAGTATTTTCAAACCATGGTTGGGAATTCATAGGCACAGAACACCATCTGTATTCTTTATTACATGCCATGCTGTTATATAAGGAACTCAAGCATCTGCATATTTTGATATCTACATGGGAGGTAGTGTGGGGTCCTAGAACAAATCCCTCACATATAATCCATTTAGAGACAAGGACTTTAAAGAGGTAATTAAGGTAAAAAGTTCATATGTATAGAAACTCATTCAATATGACTGGTCTCCTTATTTAAAAGGAACACAGAGGACATGGAGTGAGAGAAGGCAGCCATCAACAAGCCAAATAGACCTCAGAGGAAGCCAACCCTGCCAACACCTTTGATTTTGGACTTCTAGGCTCCAAAACTGTGAGAAAATAAGTTTCTATTGTTTAAGTGATTTAGTTTCTAGAATTCGTTAAAGCAGCTCTAGGAAACTATTATACTATTTAACTAAGTCCTATGTTAAATTTACCTCTGTCAAATTAACTGGCATGCTAATACTCAGAAGTGGTCTTAGGAAACAAACCCTCAGAGTTAGAAATTCAGGGTTGTTTTGGACATATCTTTATCTTGTTGCCATTGTAAACAGCTGTATCAAATTTTCATAGTAGTTGACTGTACCTACTGCACCAAGTGTCTTGGGTGAACAAATGGGTGCTGTAGTAACCTGAAGGTGTAACATTGGCTGCAAGTGTGCATGTCCTGTGTGCATGGGAGTAATTACAGATGAAAATGACACATTCAGTTCTTAAAATTTCAGCTCATGTCACAAGAGAATCAGAAAACTTCTAGGGCAGCCTTTAGTGAATATTTTATTTTGAGAGGGCCCATAGGCCCATAGCTGTAAATATTTCTGATGACCCCAAAGATTTGGTATCATAAGAGTTGATTAGTTGAGCACTTGAGATCATTGAGGAACAATGAAAACAGACATTTCCCATTACCCAGGAAGCAGAAATTACACTAGATTCAAATTGGCAACTGCATGCAAAAATAAAAATGACAAAGGAACTCATGGCAATCAACCATAAATGTTGTTTTTTGAGGGAGACTCTTAGTTCAAGGTCACTGGTATGGCACAGGCTTGATTTCTTTTCTTATGTATCTTTCTGAGACATGGTAATACCAGATAATAAGTATTTGCACAATATAAATTTATCAATTAATAACTTGGAATATTCTTGCAATGATATGTCACAAAGAGTTCTTATCTGCCAAAGTAGAGACTTATCTCAATCCCCTTCATTCTCCCATCTTTGACCTTGAAAAGTAGTTCTGATATGGCCTCTGAAGTGCAGTCTTCTTCTCCTATATATCCACAAAGCCATATTGAAACAATGGGAGAGAAGAGCTCTGCCTTGGGTCAAAGAGCATAACATATGTCCTATTTTCTTTCTGTGCCACATATCCTTCAAGAGATGGTCATAAGCATGCAGATGTACATGGTTATACAAAGATTCATGTATCATGATTTACTATGGAAATGAAGAGATAAGGGAAACTTATATAATGAAAATTTTGGAAGTCTTATTTTATTTTAGACTGCTAACTCAATAACTATTTCAGATAGGGCTGCACATTTAGGAATTATGGAGATATTTGAGTTTATTTCATTCTTCTTGTTCTTTCCTTATTTTTGTTCAAGGAATAAAAAAAAACCCAGAATAGTCAGCAGATGAGCCTTAAGAGCAAGAAGCTTCATTTGAAAAGATTATCCAGGTATATAAGGACAAATGAATGATCCTTGGGTTAACTGTCCACACAGTGCATGTGTCACCGGAGTTCATCATACTCCCCTAGCCTTCTCTCATTTGGTAACTCCTCTCTACCTTGGAATGGTTTTCTTAAGTCCTCTGCTTATTTATTTAAAATATATGTTATTGATTTGTAGAGATAGAGGAAAGGAAAGGGAAAGAGAGATGTGGAGGGAAACATCAGTTGGCTGCCTCCTGTATACTCCCTACTTGGGATCGATTCTACCACCAGAGCATGTGCCTTGACTGGACATTGAACCAGTAACCCCTGGATACAAGGGTCAAAGTCCAAACAACTGAGCCACATAGGCCAAGGCAAGTTCTTTGTTTATTGTTAGCCTGTGGATAAGGTACCAGCCTATTCTAATGTCTTATCACCTTATACCTGAAATTCCCAACACATCATGTCTCTTGCATCTGTAGCATCATTATGTTCATCTGTCTTCCTGGAATAGCCTTCCCTGTCATCATAACCCAGAACTGATTCCTATTCCTCCTTCAAGACTCAGAATAGACTTAATTTCTTTCAGGAAGCTATTACTACTTTTATTCCACTCTCTTCCCAAGTTTAAGGTATATGCCTCAGATATAATTTTTGCACATCATAGTTTTTATACACAAATGGACTCATTGTTTGCAAAAAATATGAAAAACTTGAGAGCAGGAAATTCTCATATCCATCTTGTATCCCCTTATTCTTAATAGGCACACTTAGCTTAATAAATATTTTTTAAACTTTATGCCAGGATATACAAGTTACCTTTTCAAGTGTCCTGACAGATGAAGGGCAAAATAAAGTACCACACAGCTTCTTTGGGAAGGAAGAAAATGGTTGTGTATTATTTTATGTGCCATTTTCCCCATGAAGGAAGGCATCTCTTATCTACAATTTGCCAAAAAATAACTATGACCTGTACCAGTTCTGAAAGTTGCCAAAACATAATTACTCAGAATAACAGTCCAAAATAATAAAAATTATCTTCTTTATTCAGAACATTTACTGTGCACCTGTTATGTGCCAGACAGACATTGGCTTAATTCTGAATATACAGATATAAACAAGTGTCCAACTTGTCTAACTTTTCCAGATATCACATTCTAGTTGGGAAGGTAGATACTTAATAATCAGGCAAACATATAAAAAGGCAACTTCAGTTAGTAGCTAAGGCCAAGGAGAAAAAAAAGCAATGATGGAACAGAGAGCATGTGGGGGGAATGAATGTGCAGGTGCCTTTCTTCTCAGAATGTAGTTTTTCCTTTGAAACCCTGCACTTCCCTTTGAAAACTAGCAATTCTCTACTGCATCTCTGGCTCCTTTACTCATCTGGTCAAATATGCTAAAGCTCGCAGTGAAAGTGGTGTTGCTTTGCTCTGCTCTGAAAGAAGTAAATTACAAAGCAGACCTGTCATCACACTGAATCCCATTACCAATCCATCTGCTGGTGAAGGGGAGTCTGTCTCTTCTGTGCTGGGCAGCTGGGGCCTCACAAAGTCCTGGTGGTACCCAAAGCATCCAATAAACTTCAGCAGCAAGAAGAGGACCTTTCAGAATTATAGCCTTGCCTTTTAATTTACTACCATTTCCCTTTCCTGCTTTTCCAACAATATCCATAGGTTCCGCTTGTATCTCATTTCACTGTTATAGCTGTTTTCCCCTGGGGTGGCATCAGCTCACATTACAGGTTTTCTTGCTCCTGCAGCCCTAGAGCTGTTCCATGAGCCTACTTTAGATACAGAGGTATGCTGACCAAAGAAGGGCATTTGGAGAGGGAAGGTTCACTCCTCATCCAAGAGCCTTCCTTCCCTCTGCTGTACAATTACAGCCAGGTTGACTGAGGGACCTAGTGGACTAATAACAAATCAATCTTAAGAGATCCTGAAGGGGTCCTGAACTAATAACTTGCCAGCTGTATGCATTGCAACTCTGTGTGCTGCCTCAGTTGGGTGGAGGAATGAGGCACTTGTAGGGTTATTGAGCGCAGCATTTGCACAGGGGAACAGCGGGAAGTGATTTAGCAGCCACACAGGTGTCTTCTTTAATTACATACTTTCAGGAACAGGAGCTGAGCTCAACAACTCCCACAGTTCCCTCTGTGTTTGCCCATTTGTGTAAGCAGGACATACTAAGTGACTGGAGAGGGCTTCCAGGGAGGCCTCTACTTGTACTCCTAAACCCCAGCCTACATAGGAGAACTAAGGAAATAGGGAAATCTCAACTTCTCACAATTGTAGTTGACACAGCTGGGACATCTTACCTGCAAAACTCTGAAGCAGCTTGAAGTGAGATGAGCAGCTTGAAGAGAGTTGCCAAAGAAGAGGTGGGTAAGGAGGAAGGGGAGGGACCTTTTGACTACTGGACATGTAGACCTTCCTTACCAGCATCCTATTCTCACCTATTCCCATCAACTGAAAGAACAGGGTTTATTCTACTCATTTTTTTCTCATATAAAGAAACTGAGGTGCAGAACTAAAATAACACCAGGTCAGGTCTACTAATTTCCAATCTAGTTCTAAGAAACTCTTCTAACTTACTCTTTAAATTTTAGTGTGCATATAAATCATCTAGGCCAGTGGTCAGCAACTCATTAGTCAACAGAGCCAAATATCAACAGTACAATTGAAATTTCTTTTGAGAGTCAAAAACTGACTTCTGCGCATGGGCCAGAAAGTTTCAATCATACTGTACATGAGCGCCCGCACATGGTATTCTGTGGAAGAGCCACACTCAAGGCGCCAAAGAGCCGCATGTGGCTCACGAGCTGCAGTTTGCTGACCACTGATATAGGTTTTTGAAAAAAATGAAGATTCTGGTTTAAAAGGCCTCGAGTATTGCCTGAGAGTCTACTTTCTTAAAAAGAGCCCAGATGATCTCTGTGGATCACACATTCAGTAGCATGAACCCTCTTAACAGTCATCACAGGGGGTGGGACCCTCCCTTAATAATTTGATGAGGATTCTTTACTCTCCTGATTTACCATCTCTTTTGCCTATTCAGGACTTTATTTCACAATTATGGAAACTTGTTGCTTGCTCAAAACATATTTATGGTTCTAAAATCAAGGTTTGCTACCTATGAGGAAGAACATTTAATAAAAACCACTAAGTATGATACCAGGCCTCTTTATTTCATAATAATCATTCTGGAAGCACAATACTAACAGGTTGGTATGGAAATCTGGGTGCTCACAGCCTGGCTCCTGTTTAAGAAATAAGCTATGTCAATTCAGAAATGGTGTTTCAGTAGAGGTCACCCTCAGTGAAATTCAACAGGGCTTGTCTCCATATTCATTATGGAAGCATTAGTGATGTTACATCTTCCAGGCTCTTGGTTCATGATGGAAAGACCTAAACCAGTGGTTCTCAACCTTCCTAATGCCACGTCCCTTGAATGCAGTTCCTCAAGGGACGTGGCATTAGGAAGGTTGAGAACCACTGACCTAAACACTTCCAAACCATGCATTGTGTTGTGAGATGAAGCTAATACTTGCTAATCTTCCCTTGCTGCTCCTCACAATTCATAAGCACCTCAAATATCTCTCCAGGAAAAGGTGTGTTTGCTATGATGTGGTTCTAAATAAAAGGCCTTCTGTGCCTCTTGTGTCTTGTATTATGGTTAGATCTATTTTGAGTACAAACCCATTTAATTCTCAGATATCTGTGAAGTCTGTCCTAATACTTATTCTATAAACAAATAAATGGAAGCTTGAAAAATTTAAGTAATGTCCCCAAGATCATATAAGTAAAAACAGCAGATACAGGTATTATGACTATGAATATAGTACTCTCTGCAGGTATGTTTCCTTAAAAGTAAACACGAATACTGTGCCATCCTCAAGGGAAGGGAAAGAGGGAGCTCTGCAATGCATTTATGAATCCTCAAGTAGAACGAAAGAACATTCCATGGGAGAATTGAAAGATCAAGAGGAAAGATCAATAGTGTTGATAATATCTCTAATTCTTCCCATCCATCTTCCCAAGTTGCTTGGGAGATTCAAGGAAAGTGGGAGCTGTGAAGTTCCTGCCATCAAGATGTCTACAGTCCAGATAGAGAATACGAATCAAATCACAGGAAACATTCAGGTAAATCTATTGTGGATAGTAATCTGCTGCTACTGAGAGCATTAATTAGCAAGGAATGTGTACACCATGTATCTTAACCTTGGTGGCACATTGGAGTTATCAGAAGACTTAATCAAAATACTGAAGCCACAGAGATTCTGTTTTCACTGATAAAGGACAAAGATTCTTCAGTGTGATTTTGCAGCATTAGCAATAACTTTAATAGATGCAAATGATCAAGCCCAGAACTAATGACTTAGAAACTCTGCTTGTGGAGCCCAGTGAGTTGTTTGCACAAGCCCTCCCAGTGATTCCGAGGAAGGGTGCAGGCTCAAGTTCTCCAAGCACTGACAGAGGGTGTGGCTGGAATACTGGTTATTTTTGTTTTGTTTGTTTTAGAAGCTCTCTAGGTGATTCACCTGTGGAGCAAAGTTTGGCATCCCCTGATGCAGAAGATAGCGAAAAGCATTCTCTCAGAGAGAAGACCCATGTAGCAGATCACAGCTGAGTAAGAGGCACATTATGGAGGACTTTGAATGTCAGACCATGGCTTACTCTGCAAATCTGATGTTTTTGTGTCCTGTCTTGCCTGAAAAGAACATAAGCTCTCTAGATTCAAAGGGCATACCTTCTGATTCCTGTGTCTCATTCTGTACTTTGTGTATAAAATGGGACACAAAGCAATTTCTGATTATTCAGAGTGGGAACAATTATGAGTTAAGCTTTGGAAAAACTAGGTCTCCCAGGAAAAGCCGAGGGAAATGATAGAATGGCCAAAGGGAACAACAAAGGTGAAAACATGAAACCATGAAACGCCTGCATTATAAACACACACCTCTGGTGCTTGCCCTAAAGTGCATGGTAGTGGCAGAAGTATCAACAGCAACCATTTCCTCTCCCGATTCCCACCCTCACTCAACTACAGGTTTTGGGCTTCAAAGCATATAAAGTGTTTATTAAACAGCGTGAAATCCATTTAACGTTTCTCTGGATGCACTAATTAGGTTTTGTATTTAGGGGAAGAGCAATACAGAATGGAGGGCAAAACCTGGGCTTATTGATATTCCCTTTGGGATTTCCCCAGTTGGTATGGACCCCCACTCCCATGATCAGTCCCATGGAATGGGGGTAAGATTTCAAAATATGGAGTTGAAAATAATAAACATTGGCAACAGTTATTAGCACATTTCCAAAGCTTCATAAGTTGCCTATCAGTCTGTGGGCTTTATCCCTAACCCAAAAAGTTCCCCATTTCCTCTAATCAGCATCTCCAGAAACATTACAGTTCTTCTGGAAAATCCAAAGGAACTTGGCAAGGAGGTTTTGATATCCAGCCAGTCCTTATTTGGTGCTGTTTAGAGAGGATCTGTTAAGTGTCATGCAATTAGCAGGCAGAGAAGAGCACTGAGCAGGGGATATTTTTTAGTTCACTGAATCATACCAAATCTGAATCTATTTACCAAAAGGAATAAAAAATGTGCCTCTGGCCAGGCTCTTCGTGGGGGTCTGAGAAAAACTTCACATTTTATTGGCTTCATATTGCTATATGGTTTTGACACTTGGAATTTACAATTAGAAGAGTAGGGGCTACAATGTCTCACATCCAGTTAGGAAGTTGAGGAAAATGGTCTTATAGGTATCTGTGCAGTAAGTGCCAAATGTCATTAACACATTTCAAAGGTTGATATGCTACCTATTAAGAACCTCCTTGTACAAAAACCATAGCCAAAAAAATTACATAGTTAGATTTCTATAGCCCCTGAACAGCTGGGGTTGTGACATGAATGATTCAACAGTGCAGTGATCTGAGGTTGTTTTCACACCTGTTTGGTGTGAAGTAGGGTTGAGGGCATCCCTTAACGATAAGTGCCCAGATGATTAGGCCCTGTGTCATTCCTGTCTAAGAGAGCTTAGGGTTCCTCACATCCCTCTAACTCCAAGTACCATGGCCTGGAAAGAAACATGACATGTCAATTCAATTCCACATCAACTCCAAATCTATCTACTAACAGAATTTGACCAAAGTACCAAAAAATATATCTCTGTATTAACTATCAGTAGGCTGATTCATAAGACACTAAATAGCACATTCTTCTGTGATTGATTAGTATTAGAAATGAAAACAGTGTTAAAGATCTAATGCAGGCTGGTGCATGCTCAAAGATTTTTATTGTGATATCAAGATTTAATGAAAAATTCAACAACCTATACTTGTCTGAAAGAATGGGGTGGCTATCCTCTATTGGTCCTCAGACTAGAAATGTACACATTAACAGTGAGGCCAATTATTTTTAATTAAACAGCAATTTTTTGTAAAATGCTAGGGGTATGAAAAAAAGATAAATCTAAGGGAAATGGTCTAGAAAATGAGGCATTTCTATCTGGCTTGTTAGAGAAGTTCTGGGCTAAGGGAATGTTTTCCCATTTCCCTCACTGTAAGATGCTTCTTACTCAGTACTTAACATGCCCACATCCTTCCCTAGCAGATTGTTTTTACAGTATTTTTCTTTATCATTACAGCTAACATTTACTAAAAATAACAATCAATGCTTATTTTTGGTGGTAACTATGTGCTATATGGTTGTGCAAATACTAAATTAGCATATATTGAAACATTGCTTCTAGGGGAAATACAGGATTAGGTTTCTGAAAGCCTCTGGTCACAAGAATTTTGTCAACTGAGCAATATATATCCTTGTTTTGTGAGTGTTCCATTTAAAGACATCTTACTTAGCATACATTGTTGATTCATTAGCATTGAACTCATAGCCAACATAATTATAACTTATGCCTGAACAATGCATATCTAGCACATATTTCCTCCATAACACACATCACAGCCTTTGTGCACTTAGGTGGCACTTCAGCACTATCCTTTGAGGTGATTTTAAACATTAAAATCATCAAGGAAAAGCATAAAAATGTGAAAAGCATGGCCCTCAATAGACCATGAAAAGGACATTTATTTACAGTATGAGAGCATTTTTACAAGGAGGCAGAATGTGACCTTATATGATCTTACTTGGAAACATGCATGCTGGGCAACTCAATTTTTTTGCTATTCTGTGCATGTCCATGAAAGCCTGTAAAAATGTCCCATGAGTATGGATTTGAGGGTTACAAACCAATTTTAGTGAGTAGGCAAATTTGCAAACATGGAATCAACTTCAATAATGAGATTCAATTGTGCCTGAGCTGAACTGAGAGTGACAGAGAAAAGTAAATGGAAAGGCATTAAACTATGAAAAACCAAAATTAAAACCCTGAATATTCCCTTCCAGGGGGAGGTTGGCAGTAAGTATTGTCTTAGTCTGTAGTGAAGAGAAGCCTGGAGGGATGCTAAGGACGAACCATGACAACTCTTAGAGACAATGAAATGGGATTCTGACCATCCCCAGACATGTGAGAAAATGCAGAAATCATTCAAGACAGAGTCATAGCTAAGAACACAATTAACATGGAATAGTAACTCATCTTCATTTTTCCAATTTAGCCTTTGTGTTCTTCAAACACTGAGAGACCAGGATCAAAACAGCAATAATTTTATCCCCTCATGCATTGATGCTAGACAATGGACTATACACCCAATCTTGTGCTATTTATTATCTGTTTCTGTCTTGTGTGTGAGGCCTTTTCTCACAGCAAAGTGCTAAGGTTTTCAACTTGATTTTGAGTTTGGAATGGACATAGAGAGAATAGACATGTTGGCCCCCTTTATTCTAGCATGGACCCTTCAATCAACCTAAGCTGACTAAAATGAACAGTCCTTTGTAGACTTCCACCTAGCCCATTGGTGTTTTTATTAGAGTGTATTCCTGAAGCCCCCAGCTAGTTTTAAAGTCTTTTCTTATTTTAGCTTCTGTATAGACATCTGTCTTGGGAGCTCTCAGGAAGGGATGGCTAATGTACAGGATTCACTTATTATGGTCCTAGGATTAAAGAACATTTTAAGACCAGTATTTCATACCAATCCAATATGGCCAACGCATTTTATATTTTCCATTTTAACTAAGGGATTTTCGCATTGTGTTAGAAGCTAGACTAATGTCTTTTAACAAGCTTTCCTCACTCCCTTTCTATATTGTTCACCAATTCTAGATGGCCATAGACATTGTTTCACAGGACAGCAAAGAGTTTAAGATACTAGGAAACAATTTCTTCTATAAACAAAATCTCTCTTACTCTTTGCTACAGACTTCATCTAATATTGATTTTGATAAGAGGCTGGGCAACGTGACTTTTAATGGCCATTCTAGGAATTCTTAGAGAAAGTCATGTTCCAAGGTAAAACTCTGTCTTTATCCTGGCTGCTCATCCAGCCACAGGAAAAAAGAGCACAGAAATACAACCTGGCCTCGGTAGTACCAGATCCCTACTCTGGATTCTCCATCAGGGAGAAAACTATTTGAAAACTCCACCCAAACTGTCCTTCTCTCAACATCTCTAACCCTTTTTCTGTGGCTGCAAAACATCAACGTTTGTTCTCAGCATTTGAGTCATCTGCAAAGCTAAAAGATTATAAACAGTCCTTGGGGTTTCCACCAAGGTCTACTCCATCATTGGACACAACAGGGAAAGCCACACATCTGGCCCAGGGGAAGGAACTAAAAGATACAAATGAAAGAGGAGCCAAGATCATGGGAGATGAGAACAGCTTGCCTCTAGCTGAGTGAATACAGACCAAAATCATCCTAAAGTCTCATTGGGTCATTTTGGGTTTTTTTATGCTTAAAGGGACACATGGTTTTCTTTTTAAAAGATTATTCACTGTTTCTATTTCTTTGCTTGGTTTAGAAAGGCCAGCTTGCACCAGAACAATGCAGCCTTAGAGTGACAAAAATCTGCCTTCTGTGGAGGTCTGCTTTAAACAACAGGAAAATACATGATACAGCACTGTTACTTTAACAATGAAAGTAACATAATGAGTGGCTCTTGTATAGAACAATTTTGTCATTCCTTATGCCAATGAAATCATGTTTTTGTTTTATTTTCCTCTATCTTGAAACTGATTCATTCTCAGAATTATCCAAATCAAAGTAGAATTCAAAATGGATGTTATTCTGTATTTAAGCTTCATACTAAATGAATGTCATTGATAGCCCTTAAATTTGATTTAAAAATAACTGATCAATAAATCAGTTCTTCTGTCAGTCAAGAATATTAGACTATAAATATGAATACAGCAAACAGATGTGCCCTGGTTTTATTCAGATCATTCCTTTGAGTGAATGATTATCATAGCTACCTCACAGTAAAACACATGTTTAAGTGTTGAAAAATTTTGAACTATATGTAAAGTGAAGACCATGTTTGTAGTAGAACCCATGGTAGGGGTGAAGGGTTTGGGCCTGCATTTGAATTCATGCACATATTACCCATGAGACTTCACTAATAATTAGTTGACAAGAGACAAATCTTCTGCATCCATGAAAAAAAGCTAAATTTGAAGCAGAAGAATCCAAGCAAATCTGTACATAGAAAGGGTAGAAGCTTTAGCCTGATGAAACAATTAAAAGTCCAACCCCCTGACCAGAGAGGAAGCCTGGTCACTGATGCTGGTGATTATCTTTTAACTCTTCTTCATAAACATTCTTCCTCTATTCCAGAGCTCTATAAATGTGTATATTTGAGATATTTCCTACCATTCATGTAACACATGCAATTATTTAGGGACTATCAGAGTCATTTACTCGATAAGGAACAAAAGACTTAAATATATTGAAGTGTAAATCCTGTTTACATAGAGCTCTCTGTCTAGTTACATAAGTTTCACAGCATTATGAAAATTGGGAATCCTAAAATATAACCCCAATCACAGTTGCTAAAATTTACTGGTTATTTTGATAAATGAATGGATGAATGGATGAATCAAACACATGAAACATTTGTTACTAATTCATGAAATTATATTACTTATCTTTTAAGATCATATTGCCCCAAAGCCTTCCTATAAAGTTTTAATTAAATACAAACACCTTACCCTCGTTTAAAAAATATTTTCTGTTCTGAATCCTGAGGCCCTCTCTACCCTGGTCATATACCATTTTCCTGCTAGGCTACTATGCCCCAGTGCTACAGGCTTTCTCTTAGATCTTCTACCTTACACCTTTGCACCAGTTCTCCTGCCTCTTAAGGCTTCTGTTCTCATATTACTCTGGGTGACCTCTCTTGCTACTCGGTGTTCATCTTATATTTCATATCTCCTAATTAAAGGAAGTGGAGTAGATAAGTTCTAACTTTACACTATTTTAGTAGTCTGGAGCCCATATACCCTCCTCACATCATCTCTACATTTAGGCCTTAAGGTCCTGACCCAGAACATCAGGGCTTCTTTCATATTCTACATCCAAACTTAATGCTCCCACACACTTACATAGATTTGAAAAACTGGAGTAAAAATGGAAAACATTCTTTCAAAAATTTAATAATAGAATTACCATATGATCTATCAATTCCACTTTTAGGTATTTATCCAAAGAAAATGAAAACACTAACTCAAAAAACATATAAATCCCCATAGTCTTTGCAGTATTACTTTTAATAACTAAGATATGGAAACAACCCAAGTGTCCACTGTTGAATGAAAGGATAAAGAAAACATAAACAATGTAATGGAATATTGTTCAACCATAAAAAAGAATGAAATCATGCCATTTGCAATAAAATGAATGGATCGTGAGGATATTACACTATGTGACATAAGTCAAAAAGAGAAAGATATACCATCATACCATATTACCTCACTTTTATCTTGATTTTAAAAAATGAACTCACTGATATACTGAACAAACTGGTGGTTGCCAGCGGAAAGGATTTGGGGCAGGCAAAATGGATGAGGGGGTAAAAAAGAACACACTTGCGGTTATAAATAAATAAGTCACGGGGATAGAATATATAGCATGGTAAGTAATAATATATTGTATATATGAAAGTTGCTAAGAAGATAAATCTTAAAAATCCTCATCAAAGAAAACTTGTATAACTATGATAGATGTTAGCTACACATATTGTGGTGATCATTTCACAACATCTGCAATTATTGAATCATTATGTTGAACACCTGAAACTAATAAGGTCTATGTCAATTGCATCTCAATAAAAGTATATATTTTTTTAATGTAGGGACATCGGCAAACCTGTTGGATTAAGCCATGTCATAAGACACTACATGCTCTGTCACCACCTTGATAACCCATCTGATAAGTGACCTCTGAGCCATAGAGGGTTAGAATCTTAATCCCTGTTTCCAATCCCTTCAGTTTCCCTTTTTATAGTATAATATCCAAATTATATCTCCTCAATGAAACAAAGGAGAGAATTAAGGCAAATGTTTGTGCTAGATTATTTCTCTGAAGGAAAGCTTTACAAATAAAGATAGGGCAATAGGAAAAGCAGAGCCCTTTATATAGCACTCAAAGAAAAACTTAAAAGTCCATCTGATTCTCCAGCTTATTCAATATATTATTAAATTGTCAGTAGACATAATGAAACTCAGTTCAGAAATTCACACAATGGAATGCTTCCTATACATCCAAAATTAAAACAAAACACTTAAAACTTACAAATTAGACTTCTAACAAATTAAAGTGGGGCACTTCTAACAAATTAAAGTGGGGCAAAAACAAAGAACAATCTACATATTCAGCCTGTTAGTGCTGGGATAACTAACTAGTCCGATTCAACAATGAGCATATAGAAACACATAAATATATCTGCCACTATAAATTATATGAAAAACATAACAATAATACCTAAGAATGGAAATCTCTACCGACTCAGGTAAAGAGAATACACTTGAAAATTAATTTCTACACAAGACAGAAGAAAAATTTAGAATGTATCTATTTGCTATACTTAAAAATATATAAGAAAACACTGACTCTGTAAGACAAAATCAGATTGCCAAAAGACAGACCATAATGAATGTAAAGATAATAAGGATACTGGCTGAATGAAGGCAATAGCTAAAGAAACCCAAAACACAATGGTAAAATGAAAATCCATAGTGATGGCAGTAAAACAAAAATGAAACAAACTATAAGAAATTAAATGAATAATGTATAAGAAAAAATTTAGAATATTTCCTAATAATTAGAGAAGAATCAGAAGAGAAGAAGAAAGACATGGAAGGCAATTTAGATCTAACTGAGGAGAGGTGTTACTGAGACAGAAATTAGAACAGAGAACTTATCATTAAAAATCTAACAAAAATTTTTATAAAAGACTTCATGAAAGCCTAATAAAATAATTCTTAAATGACTAGACGTTATTAGGAAAGTTTCATTTTCAAATTTCAATGGTAAATTTAAAATCATACAAAATCAAAAAAATGAATAAAAGCTTATCTCTAAAGTAACAAGAAAAGGCTGGCTTCACCCTTCTTTGCAAAATCAATTGTCAGAAGACATCTTATATGGAGTAGTGACTGGAAAATATTGTAACCTGAGAGATTTATACCCAGTTGTTTATTTGAAAAGGTGGCAAGGAGATATTGTGCTAAGCTTAAAGTCATGAAAGATAAATTATTCATGTTTCCTTTCTGATAAAGCACAAAAAATGAATACCTGTCAAATGATGAAGAGAAATAGAAATCAAGAATTCAAGTCTGTAACAGTTAAATTATAAAAGAAATAGCAAAGAACTTTAAAAGCAGTTAATTTTTAGTATGAAATACGAAGACTTGTCATATGGCCACACTAATAAGTTCAAAGTCTAATAACATGTTGCATATGAAAAAACAAATTTTATCATTAAGAAGCTGATTATCATAACACCAGATAAAAGGGGTAAAAAAAAAGTAAATACAAAGAGGGTAGGCCCAGATAATATATATTTTTCATTAGAAATGAATTCCTGAATTTGCTAGAGGAATATAATTTTAATATTCATTTGATGAACAAAAGAATTACCATTAATAAAATTAATGAAAGGATTTCTAACTTACAAACCTCTATATAAGTTAAAAATAAATACAAGAGAGATCCAAGATGGTGGCTGAGTAGGTAGATGTTATATTCACCTCCCCGCCAGAATCAGCCTGAAATTACAACTAAAATATAGAGTAATACCAAGTAAACTGAATAAACAACAGAGGACTAGCTGAATAGAAGACATAATAGCCAAGGATTTACAGAAGACACATTGAGACTGGAAGGAAGGGCAGAGATGCAAAAAGAACTGGCCTTGCCCTAAGGCAGTGGCTGAGTTTTTAAATGGACATCTCAGCTGCAATGGTTCCCCTGGAGAAGAGTGGGGTTCCAAACCCAAGCTGGGTTCCCCAGCTCAGAACACCAGAGCCAGAAAGAGGCACCTTCGGAACATCTGGTTGTAAAAATCGGCAGAAATAATGTCTGCCAGGGATAGACAGCACTGGATTTGAACCTTTATTAATCAGGTGAGTAGTGCTCACACATATTTGATGGTTCACTAAGAACCTACCTCATTCACCTTTAGTACCACCAGAGGCTCATCTGAGCTTTTACAGGCAACTGAAAGGGATAGGCAGATGGAAGTAAATTTTGGGGTGCCTTGGGATTTTTGCTGACCTGCTCCTAGGCTCAGTGGCAGTAAAAGCTGGCCTTGGTTCATAGCTTGGTCCTTCCTGCACACACCTAGGCTCAGCAGAAGCAGCTACAAACTGTGGATCACTTTGTAGCTCCAAACAGGTTGCCAAGAGTCAATCACAGTCAGTGTCTGACATTGGCCTGCACCAGAGTCCCCCCTAAGAGGCCCCAGAACCAACACACCTGGTTGCTATCATCAATAAATCTACAAACAAGTGTTGGTGAGGATGTGGAAAACAAGACCTCTAGTGCACTGTTAATGCCACCATGGAAAGCAGTATGGAGTTATCTCAAAAAAAAAGGAACTTCCTATACCCAGCAATTTCACTTATGGGAATATTTCTAAAGAAACCCAAAACACTGATTTGAAAGGAAATATGTGCCCCTCTGTTCAGTGCAGCATTATTTACAATAGCCAAGATTTATGAGAAGCCCAATGCCTTCAGTAGATGAGTGGATTAAAAAAATGTGGCACATTTATACAATGGAATACTACTCAACCATAAAAAGAAAGGAAATCTTACCTTTTGTGACAGCATGGGTGGACTGAAAATATTATGCTAAGTAAAATAAGCCAGTCAGAGAAAGACAAGTATCATATGATTTTGCTTATATGTAAAATCTAATGAATATGATTTCACTCATATGTGAAATCTAGTGAACAAAACAAACAAACAAAATAGAAACAGATTTATAGAAAGAGATAACAGATTGAAAGCTATCAGAGGGGCAGGGGGTTGGGTGCATAAAATAAACGTATTAAGCAAAGAAAAAAAGAACTCATAGGTAAAAACAACAGTATGGTTATTGCTAAGGGGAAAGTGGAGTGAGGCAAGTAGAAGAGGGTGAAAGGAAGATAAATGGTTATGGAAGGAGACTTGACTTGGGGTGGTGAACATGGAATAATATGCAAATAATGTGCCGAGACTGGTTTGGCTCAGTGGATAGAGCGTCGGCTTGTGGACTGAAAGGTCCCATGTTCGATTCCTTCAGGTCAGGGGCATGTATCTTGCTTGCGGGCACATTTCCACTGTGGGGAGTGCAGGAGGTGGCTGATCGATGTCTCTCTCTCATCGATGTTTCTGACTTTCTATCTCTCTCCCTTCCTCTCTGTAAAAAAAATCAAAAAAAAATTCAAATAATGTGTTATAGAATTGTACACCGGAGACCTATATAATTTTATTAATCAATGTCATCCCAATAAGTTCAATATTTATTTTTTTATACGAGGATAAAGAACAAAGCAAGAAAGCATTAGAAAATATGATAAAATTAAGCCCAAATATATGTTACTGGTAAAGCAACAAATGTAAATACTGTAATATTTACTAACAATTTGTGTTAAATATACGCAGATCACCAAAAACATTTAAATAAATTGAAAAGATGGTTTCAAATTTAAAATAATTATATATTAAAAAATCTTGCATAAAGCAATTATAACAGCAATGCTCAAAATACAAAGTCATAACCTGGGAAAAGAAGGTAATGTTTTATGCTGATAAAGGGAATTCGATGCAATGAAGATATATTGGACATAAAACTAATATGGTCAATGAGTTAATGATAAAACACCAAGATATAAACCCCCAATCTCCCAAACTTACCAGAATTAATGGATTGAGAAACATCATACAATTGTTAGCTTATGACATCATACAATTGTTAGATTAAATAATATTAAAATGAATGAAGCCTCTGCATAAAATAAATGTGAAGAAATGCATAAACTTGTATATACATATATGTCCTTATACCTTTAAAAAATAAAATACAGGTTCTTTTCAAACATCCATGGGATATTTTAAAATTTGACTACTCACTCAGTATGCTTGATAAAGTTCTTAAAAGAAAAAATATATATTCTCAAACCTCAATACAATATAAGCAAAATATTTTAAAAATCTAAGAAAATTTTAAATAAATCTAGAAATTTCCTAAGTAAGTATTGGATCAAACAGTAAATGAAAGTCAATTACAATCTCCTTTTAAAAAGTTTATGGAATATAGACACAACAGTAATAAAATACGTTAGGCTGTGAAAAACACACACACAATAGCCTATAACTAAAATTAATTAAGCAATCAGCCTAAGAAGTCATCAAATAGCATACACAATAAAAACTAAAGAAGAAAAAAAGCATATGTATAAAAATTAAGAAATAGAAAATATTACAGCTGGTTTTCTAGGCAAACCTATAAATGAGAGGAACCTAATATCTTATTTTGAATAAATAAATTTTAAATTAGAAATAAAAATATCTCAACATATATAGGAATTTTTCAAAGCACAAACATAGACATAGTATTTTTCATCTATCCAACTGGTAATGTAGAAAAAAATTCTTAGTATTGGCTAGAGAATTATGCTACCATTGGAATATAAACTGGAAATACCATTTTTTAAGAGAATTGCTTCACTATGTATCAAGTTTCTTAAAAATCTTCACACTCTTTTATTCAGTAATTACATGTTAATTTATGCTATGAGAGATACTAAAAAATTTGGATGATCTATGTTTTTATAGCACCTCCATATGTTGGGACATTAAGGAGCTGTAAAAAATTGCTTTTGAAGATTATTTAATAGCATGGTAAATACACCCTATAATGTCTGGAGTCAAAGAGAAGGTTATAAAACTAAATATATAATGTGAATCCCACCTAGTGAAAAGCCAAATATAGATGACAACACACTGAAATGTTGTGTAGTTGTACATATTTCCTATGTACTTTTCTTTAGTTTCCAAGTCTATGATAATGAGCATAAATTATTTTACAATCAAAATAAATTCTTCAAATTAAATTTAATAGATTTTTGGCCAAGATGCCACTATGAATTGACATATTCTATGCCTCTTCCTCAAAATACCATAAAAAAAAGCAATTTTAGCTGAAATTTTAAAAATTAAAAGTCATATTTGTACCCATATAAGACAAATATCTCCATACACCATGTGGACAAAAGAGGCCACATGCTGACCTGACAAGCTCAGGGGAGGCCTGCATGGCAGTCTTGCAAACTCAGAGACCTAAAGTAATGATAAAGGATGGCCTGAAATTAAACTTTAACTAAACGTAGTTATGGTGGACAGTTACATCCTAGGCCCATACTGTCACTGACAAGGTCAACCTTTAACGTAACTGAGCCTATCTGTCTTTTTGCATCTATGATAACATACCCTTGAAATGTCTGGGTAATTGTAACTTCCCTTTTTCTGGAGCCTCTAGTCTAGGGCATAACCAGATGTGGTGGTGGTGGTGGTGGGCATCAGGACAGATGCCACAAATTCCTTCATTATCATGTTAATTTTTCCTGCACCCACCTAAGTATGTGTCCATCATTTTACTTTTTATACAATCCTAGGGGTTTCCTCTGCTTTGCTTTATCCCACCTTCTTAATCTATCACAATGAATTTCATGTAACCCAACTATGTCAATGTATGTTACAAATGTAACCTGCCATTCTCTGGAGCATTATCTCAATTCCTTGAGGTTCTGCATAAAGTTTGGCTCAAATAAAAATCATAAAAATTCTTTACAGGTTTCAGTGGTTTTTTTTACAGGTTTCAATGTGTTTTTACGTTAACAACCAGAAAAGTATTGAAACAGACAGGAAGGAACAAATACTGGAACTATGGTATTGTTGAATTCTAGGCCTAGAAATAGACAAAGGCAATGAGAAGGCTGTCAAGGACTGAACCATGAATCAGGGTCACAAGCCCAACTCATAGCATGACTGGGAACTGGTAGGATCACAGGAGGTGAGGGGGCAGACTGTAGGTTATATCAAACCATGTACATGTGAGACAGGAAGAAACAGAGCAAATCACACATGAGATTTGTGATAAGCTGCTAAGTACTAGATACAATATCCCTAATACTGATTGGGGCAGAAATAGGATGTTGGAGACCAGCTACAATTTAAGAAATATTAATCCTGCTCTGTTAACCATGATTGTTTTGTTCTGATTAAAGAAGACACATTTTAACCTGGCTGCCAGCTGTACTCAGGACCTGGGAGCTCACCTGGAAATGCAGTCCATCCTCTCCATTTGGAGCTGCCTCTTATGGAAAAGATTAACAACCTTGAAGACCGAAGCCCTTTTGCATACCTGCAGGCCTTTGCAAAACTTCACTCTTTTTACCTGTTAATTGCCCATCTGGCATACCCTTTGGCTACTTTCCCAGGTAATTTTTGTTCTTCTACCCAATATAAGCAGCTGACATATAGATATTTGTGGATGACCTACTGTTCTCTTGTACTGCCAGCAGCATTGGAATAAATGCTCTTAATGATTCAACCCTGTCTCTGCCTAATTGGCTCAAGTAGTGACAGACAGCACGAACCCATTGTTTGTCCGCTTACAATATCACTATGGCAAAGGAATATCACTATAGGGCAGGAATCTCAGGCCACTAAAATAAAACCTGTTTCCAGCTTGAGATTCTTAGGGAGCTACAACAGCTCAGATTCTCAGGGAGCTACTGAAAATTTGCAAAGCCTGGTAGATATTTAAACATAAAAAAAAAATTTCACTTTTGATCAACTAGCAACTAAAATTCAAAACCAATAGGAAAAACAGTACCAAGAAGATACTCAACAAAATCAACAACCAGACAATGATTTAGCTCCTGAAAAAAAAATGCCTATAGTAGTTTCTGAATAACCTTCTAATAATTATATAAAGAGATAACATATTTTAAATAAGAAATTATTAAACAAAATGAAGAAGTTATACATTGAGAAAATAAAATAATTAAAAATTAGAAGACAAATAATATAATTGAAATTTCAAAACTCACATATGGAATAAACCCCAGATTTTGTATATTAAAGGGAAAATTGATTAACTGGAAAATAGTACTGAGAATATCATTCTGATGAAGCACAGAGAAATAATGACGTAAAACACAGAAAAGAGATATTAAGAGGTATGGAGTATCCAAGATATACCTAATAAGATTTCCAGCATGGGGCAACAAAGAAAATACTGGAAAACAATTTAAGGAGGTAACAATGGATATCTTTTCCATAACTGAAGGAAGTCCTAAATTCTTAGACTTAAGGCACACAGGAACTAATGAGCATGGTAAACTGCAAAGCAAGTGTGGCCAATGGGCTGTCAGTGGAGGTAACATGAGTCATTTCACAGGCAAGAATAAAGAAGTGGGTATAAGTTTTACATGAGCTCTTTTCACAGAAGTTTCAAGCTGCCTTTTCTTGACATGAAAACAGCTTGAATCTGTGGTTTCCCATATGGATGGCAGGTGCCTGGAGGGTCACACAAGGTATAGCAGAATTTGCAGAAGGCTGTTGTTGTGCTAATCTGCTGAGATTTTAGAATTGCTTGTCACCAATTTACCTAATAGACCAACTTTATAAGAAACACAGAGATATGATCACAAAACATCAGAAAGACCTTAAATTTAGAAGATTAAGCAGCACATTTAGCAATCTTGTCATAAAAGATACCTAAGGAACTTATCCCATGTAATAGAATAGAGATTCCTTCCCAACCCCAAGTTACTCTGCTCTTCTCAATGAGTCCTTACACTATTCTAGGTCCTGAGGTTTAGTGGTGAATGAAAGAGTCAAAATCTCCATTGCTGGTTTTTATTGTTGTTTTTATCTGTATTCATTTTTGTTCTAGTAAGGAAAGAAAATGTCATATAAAAGGGAATAGGTGATGGGAGAGGGGGAGTGTTTTGGAATGCTATATGAACTAGAGTAGTCAGGAAGTGAATTTTTGATGAGACCTTTGAATAGAGGGAACAACACTTGAAATTGCTAGACAGAGGAGCCTGCAGCAAATGTGCAAAGGCCCTGAGGCAGCAGCACTTGATCCAGGGAAAGAGAAGGAAATTTGGCCATAAAATAGGTTCAAAGAAGTAAAGGAGAAGTAAATAAATCATGTGGTACCTTGAAGAGTCAATGGAGTTGACACTGAAAGAATTGGGAATTTTTGGAGTTTCGAGCAAAACTGTTACATGACTAGTTACATACCAGTAGTTAAAGGGCCATTCTGGCTACATAGAATAAAGACAAATGTGTTTACCTGAGTGGAAGTAGCTCAGAGGCCTGTACAATATTTAGAGAATAGTTGTGATATCAGCTGTAGATGTGGGTCCAATCGCCAAATTCAGGCTATAGTTTGAAAACACAGAAAACTGAATATATATATATTGCAAAGTAAGGAGTGAAAAAAACTTCTTAAGATTTTGGCATGAAGAACAGAAAAAAATAGTGTTGCCCCTTTCTGAGAGGAGAAGATTATGGAAGAAGCAAGTTCGGGAGTTGACAAAAATTTAAAAACACATAGTTTTAAGCATGCATTATACAGGTACAAAAATGTGACATGGGTTAGGGTACAAATGAACCCTCCCAAATCTCCAAAAAATAGCAAACAGATCATGTCTCTGACTATATGCAATTAAATTAGAAGTAAATAATGAAAAGACAGGAAACACATCATGATTTAGAGGCAAAACAAACAAACAAAAAAAAACATTTCTAAGTGATTGATGGGTCAGAGAAGAAACTGGAATGAAAATTATAAAATACTTAGATTTACAAATGTCAATTTCTGCAAACAGTTGAGATGTTTTTAAGGCAGTACTTAAAAATATGCAGGTATGAATGAATTTATTTTTTTCAGGTTTGCCTGTATTTATTTTTTTAATTAAATCTTTATTATTAAGATTATTACATTTGTTTCTCTTTTTCCCCCTCCTTAGCTCCCCTCCAACCAGCTCCCACCCCTCCCTCTACCCTTACCTCCCTCCCGTTGACCTCACCCATAGGTGTATGATTTTTGTCCAGTCTCTCCCTGTACAACCCTCACCCCTTTCCCCCTGAGAATTATCAGTCCACTCCCTTTCTGTGCTCCTGATTCTATTATATTCACCAGTTTATTCTGTTCATCAAATTTTTAATTCACTTAATTTTTAGATTCATTTGTTAATAGATATGTATTTGTTGTTCATAATTTTTTGTCTTTTACCTTTATCTTCTTCCTCTTCGTAAAGAGTACCTTTCAGCATTTCATATAATACTGGTTAGGAGTTGATGAACTCCTTTAGCTTTTTCTTATCTGTGAAGCTCTTTATCTACCCTTTAATTCTGAATGATAGCTTAGCTGGATAGAGTATTATTGGTTGTAGGTTCTTGCTATTCATCACGTTGAATATTTCTTGCCAATCCCATGTTCCTGCATCGTTTCTGTTGAGAAATCAGCTGATAGTCGTATGGGTGCTCCCTTGTAGGTAATGATCTGTTTTTCTCTTGCTGCTTTTAATATTCTTTCTTTGTCTTTTGCTCTTGGTATTTTAATTATGATGTGTCTTGGTGTAGTCCTCTTTGGATTCCTTTTATATGGGGTTCTGTGTGCTTCCTGGACTTGTAAGTCTATTTCTTTTACCAGATGTGGGAAGTTTTCAGTAATTATTTCTTCAAATAGGTTTTCAGTATCTTGCTCTCTCTCTTCCTCTGGCACCCCCACAATTCTGATGTTGGTACGCTTGAAGCTGTCCCAGAGGATTCTTACATTATCTTCACATTTTTGGATTCTTTTCTCTTCTTGCTTTTCCAGTTAAGTGTTTTCTGATTCTTTATATTTCAAATTTTTGACTTGATTCTTGCCTTCCTCTAGTCTGCTGTTAGGTTCTGTATAATATTTTTTATTTCAGTCAGTGTATGTTTAATTTCTAGTTGGTCCTTTTCCATCTCTAATTGGATCCTTTCCATCTCTAGTTGGTCCTTTTTCATCTCTAGTTGGTCCTTTTTCATCTCCCCTTGGGTCTCACTAACTTTATCCAACTTTTCTAGCATATTCTTGAAAAACCTTATAAGCGTGGTTTAGAACTCTATATCCAGTCATTTGTTTTCCTCCATTTCTTTTGTTTCTGAGCCCTTCCCTTGTCTCGGCATTTTCACTATGCCAGGAGAACTTCTGTGTTGGATTCAGCCTTATGATACCAGACTTGCAAAACTGCAAAAGCCTCTCTGTTGAGCTTGGGATGGGTGGAGTCCCAGGGCTTAACAGACCACATTGCCTTCCAGTCGGCCTTGCTCTCCATGGCCCCTGAGTCACACGTGACTGGGTAATTGCTGGAGCAGTCCCTGTGCGCGTGTGCGCTCTCTAGCAGTGCTTCTAGACTGCTGCCCCTCTGGCTCCCCTGTACTTCGGGACCACACGAGTCTGGGTCCTCAGGGTTTTGCCCGAAAATGGGGTTTAGTGGAGTTAGAAGTGGCACAATTGGGAGGGTCTCTCTCCTGCCCACTCGTGAAAGCCAGCGGCACAATCAGCAATAGATCCCCTGCACGCAGTGCCGTGCGCAACACCAGATTTCTGATGTTTTGCGACTCCCCTAAATTTCCGTGCACTTCTCCCCTTTCACAGTCCAGACTCCCCCTGTATAAGTTTTGGCTGGATCTGGGGTTTATTGTCGTAGGATAAGGAGTTCAATGCCTTTGAGAGTCTCCGTCTCCCTCCCACCAGAGAAAGCCAGCCAGGTTCTCCGGAACCCGCTCTCTCCACTCACGTGTCTCCATACCTCAGCTTTTTGCAGCTTCTCTGGGTCTCTGTGAGCCCCTCTCTTTTCTTCTAGTTGTAGAATTTCCACTCAGCCAGCTTTCCTGTGGTTCTGGATGATGTCCGTTCTGTCTTTCAGTTGTAGTTTTGAAATTGTTGTGGGAGGCAGCAGTGTAGGTGTTTACCTATGCCGCCATCTTGGATTCCTCCTTGAATGGATTTATTTTAAGTTAAAAAGATAAAGTATATAAATTCAACTGCAAATTAGGAAGATAAAAGAACTGAGTAAACCCACAGAAACAGAAAAAAATAAATAAGAAAGAGCCAAAATTAATAAAGTAGAAAAGCATAAAAATAAATCAATGAAGACAATTCTTTCAAAATAACAGTGAACTATGCAAACTTCTAACATGAATGATTAAAAATTAAAACACCAAAATAAATATAAAGATAATAAAAGATACTGATAGTGGCCAAAAAGAAGAAAAGTCTGAATATACTGAGCATTGGAAAGGATGCGGGAACTCTCAAAACCCTCTAGATTGGAATTTACTGCAATTACTTGGAAAAGCAATTCAGAAATATATAATAAAATATTGCTGTAAAGACAAATTTTGTGTATATCACCTTAAAAATATCCCACACATTGGCACCATAGTATGGATATAAGTGTATGTGTATTGCAGCTTTTTTACAATAGTAAAAAAAATAAAAATAAAAATGGAAATGACTGTCTATACATAAATAAATAAACTACTTTATATTGCTATGATGGAATACTGCACAACAGTGAACTCTATGTATATACATAAACATGAATAGTTCCAAAAACAAAATGTTGATTTTATAAAAACAAGTTGTCAAAAGTTGTAGGATAATATGATATAAATAATTTTTAAAGATACTTAGACAATGTCCCATTCTCTTTATAAATATTGATGCAGTAAAAATGATAAAAATGGACTTGGGAACACACCAAATCATTATAGTTTTGCTTTGGGGGGACAAGGTGTGGAGGTGAAACTATAGAGAGGAAAGTGAGATACTTCATTTTTTCTTAATATTTTATCTTTTAATAATAAAAATAATCTGAAATAAATACAATAATATAATAAACTTTTTTGATATTCAGTAGTGGGTACAGGAGTTACATTCATTACACTTTTCTCTGTATGTTTTTTATTTAAAAATATTTAATGAAAAAGCAAACAAAAAGCTTTTATTGCTTCCCTCAGCTTCAAGCTATCACCAGCCCATTCTTGGAAATGTATCAGGTCTTCAATTTGTTCCTTGACAGCAATGGAATAAGATATTATCCAAGGAACGACACTGACTAAAACTTCTCTGGTTTGTTGAACCAGTCTGGTTTGTTGAACTTATTTCCTAGAGAATAAATCCCATCTATATTTCCAAGGCTTTCCCAGTGGGCAGTTGGAATGATGTAAGCTATAACATGGCTGTGATTAACTCTGGCAAATGTAGAATTTATTGCTGTACATATGTCCTGAGTTTGGGTAACAGACAAATAAACATCCCTGATGACCTGCATCTGTGGGGTCAGAAACAAACAGCTCTGAGGGGAGGGAGCCACAGAGAATGTTAATGCTTCAGAATCAGAACCTGCTTTTGTCAAGATCCTGAAGCAAAAGGCCTGACTGTGCCGCTTAAACACCAGCAGAGACCTTTTCTAGAAGTATGCAGCACAACTAGAAATATTACCGCTGCCTTCCAGGAAAATGGACTATAGCAACTGTTGTGATACTAGCTTTCCATTCTTTATAGCTCACAAAATGCAGGAGAAAATTATCTTATTTCAACTACTAAATCATGTTGAAAGGTAGGCTATTCTGAAATAATTAATTATTTTAAATCACCACATCCCCTCTAGGTTCGTTAAGAAGAGGACTTGTGCCTTAACACACACACAGTAAGAAGAAGAAAAAAAAAAATATATATATATACACACACACACACACATATATGTTTAATTATGGATATACTACTATATGTTTACATATACATACCATATAGACTCACAAATACACAGAGATACTGACTGCATTTTCTCTTTTCTCCTTCTTTCTGGTTTCAGCATTTTATAGAGTTCAATCTTTGGTTAATATTGTTCCCACCTTGGATTTCAAAGCTTGAGACTGACAGGCCCTCCCATTTGCCTTCATATATGATGCGATGAGGTACATTCTGAATTGAGAGCAACCTAAGCCCCTGCTTGGCTAGGTGTATAAAAACACCCAAGCATCAGAATACAGATTCTTCCGGTCAAGGAATACCAGAGGGAATAGACATGCTCAGTTAGCCACAGGCCTTTGAGTGAGCTACTCAGAAACATGTTTGTTTTGCTGCACTTAGAAAAATAAGGTTGAATTCATTCTTAAATTCTCTCACTCCTGCAGAACTATCACCTCTCCACATCCATGTTGTCCTGAGACTGGCCCATATACATAGAGTTCACTGTTTTCATTTCTCACTTCTACCATAGTTTTAGCAATTCCTATCAAATAACATCTCTTTCAGCTTTGTTCTGAGCAAGTACTTTATGCTCATTTGCTGGGCTGAGCTGGGAAGAATTCTTCAAATAAAGAGATGAAAGTGATTGTCTTCTGAGGGCAGGAGCTTTCTATGAGGTTCAGCTTAGATGAAGGTGATCTCTGCCAGGAGAAAACCTAACCCTTCGACTCCCTTTTCTAAAATGCCAGCTTTTTGCCACAGTAGAAAAACAAAGGCAAACACTTGGCTCAGAGACTAACTGAACAAAGCTTTGTTTGTTTGTTTGTTTTTAATATATTTTATTGATTTTTTACAGAGAGAAAGGGAGAGAGACGGAGAGCTAGAAACATCGATGAGAGAGAAACATTGATCAGATGCCTCCTACACACCCCCCACTTGGTTGTGACCCGCAACCAAGGTATGTGACCGGGGTCGAACCTGGGATCTTTCAGTCCGCAGGCTGACGCTCTATCCACTGAGCCAAACCGGTTTGAGCAAGCTTTGGTTTTATAGAACAGGGAACCAAAGGTCTAACAAGTAAAGAACTAGAAATTCTTTTTTTTTTAATATGAACTTTTTTATTGATTTCAGAGAAGAAGGGAGAGGGAGAGATAGACACATCAATGATGAGAGAGAATCATTGAGATTGGCTGCCTCCTGCATGCCCCACACTTGGTATCGAGTCTATAACCCAGACATGTGCCCTTTGCTCGAATCAAATTTGGGACCCTTCAGTCCACAGGCTGATGCTCTACTCACTGAGCCAAACTGTCTAGGGCAGAACTATCCATTCTATAGTCATGTTAAACACCAACAAAGAGAGCTAAGACTCATCCATTCAGTCTTCCATTTGGGCTTTATTCCACCCAAGTAGAACATGCCCATTGTTCATCAACCCATCTTACAGTGAATCTCTTCTTCCCCTATGACTACGCTGCCTTCCCCAACGTGAGGTGTAACTCAGTCTTTTATTTTCCTGTGATGTACAATCTATTAGCAACCATGCTTTAATTATTGAGATGTTTAATGAAATAAGAACTAAGAAACCAATATTAACCCCAAAGACTAAAATTAAATTAATTTTAATTTCCAAACTCTCACAGAAATAAAGAAAAATACACTCTTCTATTCAAAAAGATTTCAAATAGCCATGAAGACAGTGAGTAAAATGCTGAAATATTACCTTATGACCATGGCAATTTAAATTCCAGAGAGCAGATAGTGATGGGCACATGAAAAATTCTACCTGTTATAGCAAAGTTGTGGTTGAATAAATGTGGATAAAACACTTGAAACTTTACACTATACTGTATTGACAGCTAGCAAAGTGATATTAAAGACGATTTCATCTGTTAAGTTCTCTTAGTTTTTCTCAATATAATATGAGCTATTATAGATATCATGGCCCTGTGTGTTTGCCATTTTGGAATCCCCAAAAGCTGACTAGTATAATCCACTCAGCAAAGTAGTGGACTAAAATAGAAAATTCTAGACAAGAGCCAAGATCTCATTCAGAGTACCTCTGAGCATCATTCATGTGATGCAGGTAGGCAATGGACCGTCAAGTCAATGGAAGGATGCACATTATCCTGCTTGAGCTGTAAGCATTTTGAAAAATAGAATTTGTAAGAGACTACATAATAGAAGACTCTTAAACCAAACAAATATGTATCTGTCAGATTTAGCATTTGGAAATGTACACAACTTTTTGTCTTGGTAAACTATATGTTCAGGTCCAAGGAATCTTGTGCCTGATTTTAGGCATGGCACTGTTATAGGAACACTGTTATAGGAATAAAGACACAAATATCCTACCCCTGATTTCACTGCTTAGTAATCATCGCCATGCTTTTGCCTCAGTTTTCTCATCTGTTACATGAAACTGTTAGATTTAGTTTACCACTTTGTTTCTGCAAACTCTAAGACTGAATAATTTTATGAAACCTAAGTGGGGTAAACCTTCACTTATGCTTATCCAAATAAAGAAAGGAAAATCACAAGGCAGTAAAGATGATTCACCTTCTTTCTGGAAGTAAAACTTTCTTCATTAAAGGGCAGCTGAATAACAAAGAAAGAGCTTTTTCATTACATGAGGGTTGCCTCTGAAGCTCAGCAAATACATGCTAGACATATTTCTAAGAGTCCCTGGAAGGAGAAATCAACTCTGGTAAAGATAAAAGAAATCTCACATGTGCTTTACTTTACTCTCTCACTGAAAGGTTAGAACCTAGGCCTCTGTGAGGGGAAGTGAGACTGTGGAAAAGGAAATGCCTGGCAGTCATGGGACCCCAGGTTCAGGCAGTTTTTATTTGGTTACTTCATTCTACTAACTGTCTTTACTCTGACAAATAATGATGTTTTTAGTGTAGAGGACCAAGGCATAGCTCTAACAATGAACTCTGTCTGCCAAAGTAGACATACTTTTCAGACAATACCCTTATACTAACATTCAGGAATTGTATGGATAAGGGGATATTTTTATCAGAGTGATTGAGTTAAAAAGAAATACCTGGTGCCCAGCTAGTGTGGTTCAGTGATTGAGCATTAACCTATGAATCAAGAGGTCAGGGTTTGATTCCCGGTCAAGGCATATGCCCTAGTAGGGGGCACACAGGAAGCAGCTGATCAATGATTCTCTCTCATCATTGATATTTTTATCTCTCTATCCCTCACCCTTCCTCTCTGAAATCAATATATATATATATGAAACACTTGTCTAGATCAGTGCTTTTCACAAACACTTTGATCATTAAATTTGAGGATAACACTCTGAATGTGCCTGGATGCTTGAGGTAGAGATTGATTGTCTGGCCGATGACTGGCTACAAGGCTGCTGCCCTGACTGTGCACATTCTGCTTCAGAGAGCATGGTGCCACCAAACTCATCTCTGGCTCATTTCTTTCTGTTTTTTTCTTTTTTAAATTAGGACAATTTTTTTAGAGCAGTTTAAAGTTCATAATAAAATTGAAGGGTAGATGCAAAGATTGCCTATATACTCTCTGCTCCCACACATGCATAGACTACAGGGGTCAGCAAACTGCGGCTCAGTTTGCCACTTTGTTAACTAATGAGTTTGCCAACCACTGACCTAGACTCTCGATTCCAATAATTGCAGGCTGTTATTGTTCCTTGTGATTAAGCCCCTATCCCAGTGGCCGGCAAACTCATTAGTCAACAGAGTGGCAAACCTCGGCTTGCAAGCCATATGTGGCTCGGGAGTGGCAGTTTGCTGAACACTGGACTACACCATTATCAACATCACCACAAGAGGGGTACATCTGAACTGACAGAGCATAATCACCTGAATCCACAGCTTACATTAGGGTTCACTCTTGGTGGTGTATATTCTGTGGATATGGGCAAATGTGTGATGACATGAATCCATCTTCATGGGATCCTATAAAGCAGTGGTTCTCAACTTGTGGGTCACGACCCCTTTGGGGGGTCGAACAACACTTTCACAGGGGTCGTCTAAGACCATTGGAAAACACAGATACGATTCATAACAGTTGCAAAATTACATTTATGAAGTAGCAACAAAAATAATTTTATGGTTGGCGGTCACCACAACATGAGGAACTGTATTAAAGGGTCATGGCATTAGAAAGCTTGAGAACCACTGCTATAAAGCATTTTCACTACCCTAATCGTGCTCCACACATGCATCTTTTGCCCTGTTACCCATCCCTAGCAAACACTGATCTGTTTAACTGCCCCTGATTTTCCTTTTCCAGACTGTCATGTGGTTGGAATCATACATTGTGTAGCCTTTTCATATTGGCTTCTTACACTTAGCAATATGCATCTGAGTTGCCTTCATGCCTTTTCACAGCTTGATAACTCATTTTCTTTTAAGCATTAAAATATCCCATTGTCTGGATGTACTGAAGTATATATATCCATTCACCTATTGAGGAATATCTTGGTTGTATTAAAAATTTGGCCATTATGAATAAAGCTTCTATAAACATCTGTGGTAGGTTTTTGTGTGGACATAAGTTTTCAACTCCTTTCGGTAAATATCAAAGAGTATTTACTGGTCACCTCTGGATTTTACAACTTAAAGGTTAGGAGAGACAGCAAATAAGACTTAATACATATAACTATTTTGGCCACAAAATAAAAACAACAAACTTGCTTCAGTTTAGGCAAGAATCAGGTATGCCACATTTATGTAAAGGAGCAGGAAGTACATAATTAGAGTAGAGGACTGGATGGGGCTGGAAAACAGGCAACTCCCCATTAAATGCTGAAGCCTTTCTCATAAAGGGATATTTTAGGGGACTCTCTATTGGTTGATGGTTAATACATGAAAGATAGGGCTTATCTGTGTTTAGCCTGAGTGTGTTTGTTGTTATTTAAGTTTGGATTTACACACACATTATCTGATTAATAGCCCCACCGCTGCTATGATCAGACATCAGTATTCCCATTTTACAAATGACATAACTATGTCAGTCAGAGGTTTAGTCATTTTCTCAAGGTCTTACAGATAATAAGGAAAGAAAAAAACACACAAGGATAAAAAAATTAAACTGTACATGTAACTATTATTGTTATTCTACACGGTCTCCAAAAGGTGGAAAAATTGAGAAGTGTATTTTGTAGTTTAGAAACTGATTTCAGTTGACTTGATTTCTGTTTCCCTTAAGTGAATCCGCCCTTAAGTGAATACTAAGTCAGTAAATAGAGAGAATGAGAGCAGAAAGAGAGAGAGAGAGAGATTCTCTAAATGAAAGTCTCCCCATAACATAACTCATACACAATCTGGGGTATGTTTCTTCCTCTATAAATAATGAAGAAGCTGTTGATGGAAGGGACACAAGTGGAAAATTTACCAGTGAGAATAAATATGAGAAGAAAAGATTTTTAGGTTGGTTATTAGGAACCTAGTCAATTATAAGCAGCACATTTTGACACCACTGTAAATAATACACTTCTGTCAGAGTCAGCTGATGGAGATTTTCTGTTCAATATATTGTCATAGACACATGATGAAGGGGAAACGTCGGATGGCATATGCAGTATGCAGGAATAAATGTGTGAATAATCTCACAAGTTTTGAGACTTCCAAATACTAACTATGACAGTTATGAAGTAATGTGCATTCCTATACTTAGATGGGGATTAATGATGATAAGTTAACAGTATAATATCCATCTTTACAGCATAAAGCTGTATCTGATGGTTATGCTTAAATGGACATCATTTGACCTGGCCTATTTCCCAGTCATGTGATAATGAGAAGCATTTAACTGGGTCAGATGGAATGGTAGAGCTAAAACAGATATGAAATCATCTACCACTACCCTCCCATTATATAAATGAGGGGAACAAGACCTAGTGAAGTTAATTGCCTTATCCAAAATCCATTAAAGATCATGCAGCAAAAATAAGAACTCGGTGAAACTATAAGAGACCTGTACTTATTTTGTGTCTAAATGGGACAGAATGGAAATAGATGCCCTGTTTGTGTGGTAGGTAACATTCTTAATTTGTCACTCATTCTGAACCGTGATTATAGAAGATGATTTATACAACTATTTGATTTATGCAAATATATATATATATATATATATATATTCAATTTGTCCGCAAATGTTACCATTCATCCCATTCAATATTAGCTAATATCTAGGTAACATCATCTAAATTTTACATGGTCAATGAGCTTTGCCCAGGTTTCACCTCTTCCTGGAAGTCCTCCTGTATTGGGCTGCTCTCTTTCCCTAAGTAGTATGTATAGCCATTGCCTACCACAACCATGGTATCACTGACTCATGGTGTAACCTTGATTCTTTGTCTTTAACTTAACTATCCACTTAGAGGGTCAGTACTTGAGTTTGAGGGCTGTAGCTCATGAGAAAGCCCCAATATTGAGGTGAATTCATATGCTCTACTCCTGACCTTGGGAATCAGAAATTCTGGTGGGCAGTGGCAAGATTTTTAAAGAACTCCCCAAGAGGTTGTAATGTTCCTTATAATCTGAGGATTTCTACATTAAAGAATGCTAAAGATTCTTAAATAGTATCATATTTGGTGAAACCTCAAAAAGACACTCCTCTACCTACATACTTGCATCAAACACTGGGAGTTGCCACTGCTACCATCATGTCTTCATGTTGGCACGCATCTCTCTGATGTGTTGAGGAAGACCACGAGGTTTTGAGAGCCTGCATTCCATAGTGAGAATCAGGGGGCACTTCTAACCCTTCTGTCCTCCAGGTGAAAATAGTCTAATTATGAGGTTGATTGTTTGAATGAGATTGGAGAGCTCACTAATTTCTTGTAAGGAATCTCCTTTAGAGATCCTATCTTTCCTATTCATTAGCTTAGCCCCTCTCTTTCTGCTGGGCCCTCATTCTAAGTATTGAGCAGTGCAGTGGGAAACAGAATTTCTGAATCAGAAGAGATTATGCATGAACAATAATGCACCCCAAACGCAGACAAAAATTATGCAATTGGCCCTAATTAGTAAAATAACTAACAATATTAGGGAACAAGCTAATGTTACACAATTTCTCTTTGATATATGGGACATTTAAATGCCTCACAAAATCTTCCATGAAATTAAAAACATGTTATTTTAGACTTGTAGCAATTTCTTTTAGAGTATGAAAGCTACCTGTGTGTTTCTGTATCACAGATAGTTTCAGACCAGGAGAAAAATGTGTCTTTGTCATACTCAAATTTAATTTAGTCAAAATATTAATGGAATAAGCAACCAAAAATTAACTTCACTCATGTTCATATTTTTAAATAAAATACTAAGTTCAAATGCAAAGTATTCACTCTGAGCATATTTATTTAAACTTTCTATCATAGTTCATTTAGGTTCAATTTTGACAATAAGGTATATGTATATATGACAGGGTTGCACATACACATTGTATAAATACATATGTATAAATTGCCAGAAAATTGACAAACTTTATAAAAGATATCGTTATGCCTGAACCATCCAAAAGCCATCTAAATACACATTAACATATACATTTGAATTCAAATTTAAGAAACAGCATGAGAAATAGCTTTCTTAACTCTGTAGTAATAAAGAATCAAGAAACAGATATTTTTTCAATTTCTTCCCATTACATTTTATGTCCACATTTAGATGTATCCGAGAAGATCTCTAAACTGACACCACTGTGAGAGGCCCCTGGGATTCACAAATATCATTTCCATGACACTCAGAAAACTGGGGGAAAGAGGAAAATGTGAGCGGTGATAAATTGGAGCTAATCTCCTTCTGCCACAACCTGAAATGATACTTGGCCAGGTAATCTCCCCATCCTCCACACCGTAATAAGAGCTTGTCTATCTCTCCCAGATGCCCAACCTCAGGACTAGAATCTCCCCCCAAATGCTTGTACTAGAAATTTCCTAAAAGGATTTTGAGCCTCTGAAAGAAAAAGATGAAAAATAATGTTGTCATGCAATAGGCATTCTAAGTTTGAAGAAAAACCAAGGCCTAGTGTAGCAGGTCTGCAATAAATAAACTGTGCATCTTTTGGGGTCATAAAGCTAAACCAACCATAAAATATACAAAGAGCCTCTAATGAGGGTCTTGGAAGCCTTCTGGAACCCCACTTGTGTGGCGCTACTCTGCATAGCCATCGCTGGCCGAGCAAGAACATTCTTGAATCTAAACATGCAGGGCACAGTGTGGCCAAATGGTGCCCAGGGCTCCTACACTGCAATGCTGCATCTTATTCGTGGCTTTGGAAAGAGGTGACTTCAAGGACATCATGCTTTTGCACTAAGGAAAAAGGAAGCCCCATTAGGAGCAGATTGTTGCTTTTGACTAATTGGTTGCCTTTGGACAAATCACTTAACTTCCCTGATCCTCAGTTTCCTCAATTGAAAATGAATGGCAGAACCTGGCCAGCATGGCTCAGTGATTGAGTGTCGACCTATGAACCAGGAGGTCATGGTTTGATTCCTGGTCAGAGTATATACCAGCATTGCTGGCTTGATCCCCAGTGTGGAGCATGCAGGAAGCAGCCGATCAATAATTCTCTCTCATCGTTGATGTTTCTCTCTCTCTCCCCTCTTCTTTACCCTCTCTGAAATCAATAAAAGTCTATTTTTTTTAAATGAGTGGCAGAGCCCCTCACAACTGTGAGAACCAAACAAAGACAACAGCTAAAGCAAGAGGTGGAGGATTGGCCCAGAGTGAGTGTCAGTGAGTGATTAGCATCATCCTTACATTGCTGGTGGAAGTGGGACTCCATCCAATCTAGCAAGCCTTCAAAAGTAAGTAAGGCAAAGAGACAAATGCTCATCTACTTTCCTGGGGCTCCTTCTGAGAGTGTTTACTCTGCCTCCTCCGCTCTAACATTGCTGTCACACTTTGAGGTTGGTGGGCATGTCACCAGATTCTGGGCAGCTTTCCTTCATCTTTCTGGCTTGCTTTACAGCTACCTGTTGGCTATTTTCCTCACCAGCTATACATCACTTGAGTGCAGAGATCATTATTTAGTCAGACCCCTGGGCCCAGAAAACCTTGCTCAGAACTTTGAGCACAGTAGGGTTGCAATAGATATTTTATAGAATGGGTGTGAGAGAGCTAACTGAAAAGAGAAAAAAGAGCAATAAACTAAGATGTTATGGGAACTTTTATCTTGACTCTGGAAACAAAATATCTCTTTAACCTTGGAGAAGTCACTTAATTTCTTTGGACATCAATTTCCTCATCTGTAAAGATAATCTCTGTTTTCCTTTGTTGCTCTAAAATTCTATAACTTGGAGAAAAACAGCTGCAAAAAAAAATCTTTTGTTATCCGGTCTGCTAGGCTGATAGAGAAAAAGAAGCAGACAAACTGAGTTGGTGTCTCAGTCTTTTTTTGTTGTTGTTAATCCTCACAGGAGGATATTTTTCCATTGATCTTTAGAGAGAGTAGAAGGGAGGGGGAGAGACAGAAAGAAACATAGATTGGGTGCCTCCCCCATGTGCCCTGAACCTGAGTTGGGGATTGAGCCTGCAACCACAAAGGAGGTCTGTGCCTGCCCTTGATCAGAATCGAACCTGCAACCCTACAATCTGTGAGCTGATGATTTATCCACTGAGCAAAATTGGCTGGGGCATGTCAGTCTAACTTTTAACTCAATTCCTCCTAGCATTTTCAGCCCCTCTCACCTGTCCTATATATGTATGTATGTATGTATGTATGTATGTATGTATCTACATATATATTTACTTATTTAGATTGTGAAGGATCAAGACAGTGAGCAAGCTAAGATTAAAACATCACTTGGTCTCTATAATCCTACAAGGGTTGACCCAAAACCTCTGCCCATGAAGAGGAGAAAATATGCTTGCAAACCCATGAACACAGGTGTGAGCCACAAGAAAAACCTGCAGCTCAGGTATATGGAGAGAGAGAATGTGGGCGCACAGGGACCCTGATTCTGGCTGTAGTCTCTCCCAGTGAAGCATCATTCACTTGACAAATTGAAGGCTTGGCCAGATTTATGAGTTTTCTAAACTCAATCAGAACGAAGCCTGGTCTGACCTACAGAAGGTCACACAACTGTATTGAATATTTGTCAGCATTTTGTGGCCAAAGATAAAGTGAGTGACTATCCAAGACAGATTTAGAAATCTCCCTGTTGATTTCTGGCAACTGTGAGTGTCTGTCTGGGGGCAAAGAGCATATTGTGGATTTTCCTTCCCTGATCACAGACTCTCAGCACAGGGTCCAGAGGTGCCTGCCCAAAAGCCAGTATCTTGTCACCAGCACTCAATAGCTCACAGAACAAGGAGCAGATTCGGGAGGAAACCGCTTGCCCCTCCTCAGCACATAGGGTCCCATTGAAGCTCACAGAAGTGAGGCCATCGGAGTACAGAGACCCGGAAGTGAACACATCCACTTGCCACTAAAACCTCAGTGACCTGAGTAGTCGCACGGACCACAAACCTGGCTTGCCTTTCCTCACTCTCACCTTTCCCCGCCCAACCTTTTCTTCACAAGCTTCTTTTTCACTTAAATAGAGTATTCATTAATATACCCCTTATGTGTCCTTAGCAGCTAAGGGAAATGAAAACTGGCCTTCAACCCGCTAGTTCCAGCAGCACACCTGATAACTCATTTGCTTCTAAAATGAGAACATTGAGGACACAGTCCCGTGTGAAACCACACAGGCAGGCACTCCACACATGGAAGGTTCCCCTAGCATACAGAACTGATATGATGTTTCAATATAATGATAGCCAAGCATTTCTTATTTCTGAGGCAACATCTGGGATTAAAATGAAAATTAGGGAAGTAACTCACCTTCTAGTAATCAAAGCATTTGCTTCGTCTACCCTGTTTCTTCCAAGACCTAACAGACAATCTAGAGTATAATCTTTCTTTTCATCATCTGTTCAGTCTGGTTTGTTTGTTTGTTTGTTTGTTGTTTTTTTATCCCTTGCCTTTGCCAGATGAACATTTGAAGGACCTAGAAAAGCAATCTTTATTCCTGAATTTTGCTTCTGGATAACAGCTTCCAAGATCTGGTGTGGCCTAGTGAAATGTGGCCCAAGAAGAAATCCCTCAGAGAGGACAGCGCTCTGATCATTTGTGTGAAGGGTATTCGCTAAAGACAAGAGGAGAATGGGTGGCATTCTCACAGCTTCCAACTCAAGGAGTGTGGCATCAAAATGTAATTGCAGCTGACCTGGGCATAAGTCTCCTCTGAATTTCTTCTTGTTGGAGTTTCCCTGAAGAGCAGCAGAAAGGTAAAGTCTTGACTTTGGCCTATGTAATGGCTCTTATCTCAGAGCCTAGCATGTTCCTGTGGGTAGCCTCTTCCTTTGCTCTGAGAAGTGTCAGTTAACACCCTCGTCTTTCTGACTGTTCCCTAGTGGCCTGAGTGAATCCATGTTGTTTCAGGGCCTTGTGAAAAAGAAGGTGAGTACATAGGAGGCACTGGGGCACCTCAATGGGACTCTCCTTGGTCTGATCAAGGGCTCAGTTGTAGTTCTGTCAGTGTCTTCCCATGTGACATGAAGAAGTCACTTCCCTTCCCCCAGAGGCTCTGCTCTCATTTCCAAAAGCCAGGCTCAGGTCAGATCATCTCTAACTCTGATGAAAGAGAATATTTTTTTTAAATATATTTTATTGATTTTTTTACAGAGAGAAAGGGAGAGAGATAGAAAGTCAGAAACATCGATGAAAGAGAGACATCGATCAGCCGCCTCCTGCACGCCCCACAGTGGAGATGTGCCCACAAGCAAGGTACATGCCCCCAACTGGAATCAAACCTGGGAACTTTCAGTCCGCAAGCCGATGCTCTATCCACTGAGTCAAACTGATCTCGGCCGATGAAAGAGAATATTTGATGAAACCTTTCTTTCTGTGAAAACTGGGAATGGATGTGTAGCTTAGATCTTTCTGAATTTATCCATACAGTTAAACAGGGTACCAGAGAGTCATCCATCAGTGAGCAGAAAGATCGTGGTAGACCTATTACAGACTGCTTTTCATGGGACGCTTAAGACCAAAAAAAGTATGTGTCTTATTTACCATTTTAAACCTACAAGTCTTAGGGCATATCACTTAGCACCCAGTACTAGGGTCTTTCTTCCACTAAATAGTGAGTTCTTTAAAATTGGAAATATCTATTCATTGTTGTATTCTGAACATTTAGCCAGGGCCAGGCTGATGGTAAATGCTCAGTAGGGTTTATTGGATGGATAGATGAATGGATGGATGGATGGATGGATGGATGGATGGATAAATTGATGGATAACAAAGTAGCTTTGTGAAATAATCTGTGCAACCTCATTCCCTTTTGTCCTTTTAAATGAAATAGAAAAAGCCAATCATGCTTTTTTTTCCTAGGGTTTTTTTGTTTTTGGGGGGCTGGGGGGGTGGGAGAATGTAGAGAGGAAAAGAGAATGCAGCAAAGACAAGGGGGAGAGAGAGAAAGAGAGAGAGAGAGAGAGAGAGAGAGAGAGAGAGAGAGAGAGAGAGATTGAAATTAAAACAGTAGCAAAGCCCAGGAGTGCTGCCTTTTGCAGGGGGCAGGAGGGGCTCAGCATTTGCCCTAAGCAGGACATTGATGCTATGGAGAAATAAGATTCTACAGTTCTGGAGTGAGAAAAAAGAAAAGAGCCTAGAAGGCAACAGCAATTAGCATGAAATGAATTATGCAAGGAAATAAACGATGTTTTTTTATTCTCCTGTACCTAATCACTTAGGATTTTAATTTTTGTGTTTTGAAAAAGAATTAAGTCTTCAGCACAGGTGATGAGGAGTGGGGTTAACAACAAGCTTAAGCATCAGCCACACACTTGGATTTGGGAGTTTGTCAGAGGCAAGGGATTGCATTTCTGCCTTGGTATGCAACAGCTTTCTTATTTCCTATGCTGCCACACCAATCATCCTAGTTACATCTGTGATTAGCAGCAGACAAGGAGTTTTTTGGACTAGCTCACTCTAGATGGGTGTGAATTTAATTTTGTGATAAATGAGAATGGCAACCTAGCGACGCAAGCAAAAAACAGGTTGGAGCAATCTAAGGGCCAGGGCCAGAGGAAAACACAAACCAGCAACATAATCCATGGCCTCGGTTGCTCCTTGGGAAAGACTATTTCTGTTCCCCCGATTTCCCCAG
Source organism: Lasiurus cinereus (assembly GCA_011751065.1). NCBI lineage: Eukaryota > Metazoa > Chordata > Mammalia > Chiroptera > Vespertilionidae > Lasiurus > Lasiurus cinereus. The sequence goes on from JAAGEH010000367.1 coordinate 2,221,377, forward strand.
TGCCTTTCTTGAGAGCAGTGTTGATTACCAGATAAGCAGAGCCTTTGGTCTTTCACAGAATCAACAGCTTGGCAGCCACAAAGTGACAGGCATCAATACTAATCGCACAAGCCTGTCTGTAACTGGACCCCGGGACAGGTCGTGCTACACCTGCCTATCCAGGAAATATACTCCAGGGCCTCCCCCATGGAAACCACTAACAACACTTATTAGCTACTTCCTTGCCTGATAAGTGGTCTGCCTACTTCTGGCTCCCATTATTATATTCATTTCAGCCTCTGTCCTGAAACCTGATGCCTTTGTACTTGGGAGGTGTGCAGTCTGTCACCTGACAATGATTTGACATGACACAGTGACAGAAAACAGGGAGAGGGGATGGGAATAAAGGACAAGGGATCCAAACTGCTGCATTGGCGGCTCCAGGCAGGGGTGCCCATCAGCACAGATACCTGTGAGCCAGAGCCCAGGCCCCACTGATGGAATGGTCAGATCACTCATGTCAGGGCTCCACTAGCTAGGAGATATCCATCTTTGGATCTTTACTGGCTAAGGCCCTGTGCAGAGTTACAGTGGGTTCTTCACCTGCACTTTTGAGTTTAATGTGACTCAACTTCTACCCTTCACCTCTCACTTCTATTCCCCTAGCACCTCATTTATCTCTTTGTACCTATTTCCTGGGCCTCTGTGACTACACTCAGAACTGTCATTTGGTTGGTGGACATGTATGCTGAATTGCCATAGTAATCACATTTTAACACTACATTCAAGAGACCATCTAGAATGTGGAGAAGAGAAGGTCAATGTCAGAGCCTTCAAGTCCTAGAAGCCCCTGTACAGGCACAGCTACGGAAATGGCTAGGATTCTAAAAACAATGTCTGTATTAACTAGCAGTGGCCAGTGACAAGTTATAAGTCTAACCTGGTACTCACCAATAAAATGAACAAGGTTGACTAGACTACTGATTTTAAAACTTTCTGCCGTTATGTTTACAATACATTTTTTAGTTAAATGATATTTCCCATTACATCCCAGTATATAAAATAAGTAAACATAAAGTTGAAAAGCAACAGCTCCATCCTGCTAAGTCACCCTAGATGCCCCTTACACTGTGGGTATATCTCTTTGGAATGCTAGAGCTCCACATAGCTCAGTGTGAAAACCAGAGAACAGGTTTTTTCCAAGTTCCCTTCTAGCGCTGTTTTGGGAAGGCACGGGGGAACAGGGAATGTGGAGTGAGAGGATGGGCATATATATCCTGTTGGAATTACCTTCTCTCTTCCATTTTGTTTTCTTTGTGCCATCGGCACCCTGGAGCTCGTGGAGGTCTACAGGGGGATGGAGAGGGAGGGCAGAAAAGGTAAAGGGGAAGGGTGTGAGCAGAGCCAGGTCCACTCTCACTGCAGTTTGGAAAGCTCTGCTTTTACTTTTATACCTATTGCACTGAAAATAGAGAAGAAGGGGAAGGGGAGGGGCTGCAAACAATCAGCCTAGACAAGTTTTAGGAAAGGAAGTTAGGTACCAGATGTACTTATCAATATTTTTTATATATTTAGAATCTATTATCTCTTTTCATCATCACTGCCACCACCACCACCACCAATAACTAATACAAGGCAGGTATCAGAGGTTATCAACTGGGGATGATAATAGTCATTAAGTAACATTTATAATACTTTGTGCTATTCTAAGAATTTTACACTTACAACAGCCCTAGAGGAAGGTATATGATCCCCCCTTACAAAAATGAGGGAGCTGAGGCACAGAAAAGTACCTTTCTTAAGTCCCAGACTTGCTAAAGGGAAGAGCTTAGATTTGAACTCAGGCAGTCTGACTCAAGTCTGTGCTTCTAAAACTAAAGTTGTATTTCACTGGCATAAAGCTCCCAGTTCTTGGTTCTTTTTGCATCTATGCCCTTCTCTGTATCACCCCACCTTAGATATTTAAATTTACTCCCCCAAGATCTGGTTATTATGTTGCTTATTCAGGAAATATTTATGTCCTTTTTATCACCCGGATGTAAATAGCTGATAACAGGTTAATCTGCTTCCCCAGGGAGAGTTGTGTTTTTTACCATCATCCAAAGCCTTAAACTAAAAAGATGAAGCTGCTTATAAAATTTCAATGCCAGCATATGAATCGAGATTATGGACTCTTGAAATCATTAGTCTTCTTAGTGGCCCTGAAATCTATTCAGTGGTTTTGAATTCATTTGGGAAAACCTGTCTGAATGGATACAAACTCTACTCCAGACACTATTCAATGAAAGAAACAACAGAAAGCTTTGACCTGGGATCTGCTGAGAGGGTAAGAGGTTGTGGGACAATTAGGGGGTTGAAATCACTTAATAACCCCATCTGAAGCTATATTCTACACTGGCCTCTTGGGTCATCCATAGGTTAACATTTCCTCAGAACATTCAAGCTTTTTCAAGTTATTTATTTATGTTTGGTCTTTTCTTTTACCTGGTAGAGAAAATGGAAGAAAAATAACACCCCTTTCTCCCAAAGCATTGGCCTGTGGCTCCCTAGGAGGAAATGGTAGAGTTGATGAGTCACAAGCCTAGCTCTTACTTCCAACTCCTCTCTCCTGCAGGCCTGCAGAAATCACTCAGCACCCATAATGAGAGGATGCAGAGGCTAATTTTACACCATAAATCATAAGGCTAACGCTGTGACTCAGAAATGATGCCATCAGCTTCTTTTTCTTCATGGCTGTTAGATCTTACTCAATTACTTAGGAACAGAGATTTAAAGACTTCAGAAGCCCCTTTGCCAACAAGAGATGCTATTAGTGTTCTTTCCCCTTGGAAAGATTCCCCAACACCCTGGAAGGCGCTCGGCTATTATCTCAGCACTTACAGGGAGGTTGTCTGCAAGGGAGCAGCAATTAACAATGCGGCTAACAGAAACCCTGGGGCCTTGAAGCCCTCCCAGCGCTGCTGCCAACACTCCCAGGGTTGCCTAATGCAAGAGGAAATAGGGAAGCACACAGGAATAGGGAAAATATACCTTATTTCCGACACATTTCTCAAGCTGTTTAAATATGAAACAACGTCCTACCAGGCTACAAGTTTCCAGCTGTTATGATATCATAAGATAAATTTACAGCTAGAGAAACAGCATGTTTGCTTTTATAAAGTATGGAAGTATAAATGTTCCAAGTGTTAAAACTGTCCAAACAAATTAATTCAAGTAAAAATAGTCGTCTCTGATCTGGTCCTCTCACATTTGCTTTCTTTTTCTAGAGGCTCTGAGCATGCCTCTCTTGTGCCCAGAGGAGGAAAATGGGCTTCCATTGCAGCAGGCACCCACTGCCCCTGGAAATGCAGGGAGTCCCACTCACGTGGTGCTAGCCCAGATGCCCACTGCTGATCTGTTCACTAAAATCTTCATTTAGCTTCTTCCCAATGGAAGAAGGATGCTTTGTGTGGGGCTGAGGCTGGAACCCTATGGCGGGTACCCATTTTGGCTGTTCACTGGGAGCTAAAATGAAGAAAGAGTTTCTTTCCTCAGTGACTTTGAAAAGAATAGAGTGGTGATTAACAGCAATATTTTTTTTAATGAAACGCAACCCGTCATTCCTGTCATCTTCTGGCCATCCTCGCTTGTGAGCGCTTCCCTGACAAGAGGAATAATAATGGTCATACATCACTGCTCTGCACGTCCAATCATCTAAATCTTCCTTCGCTGCAGCCTCTGAGACTCAATTACTTTATTGACATGCAATCTTCATAAGGGGAGAAATATTGTGCATGTAAGGTCACTTGGTTATGAAGACATATTATCATATTATCTGCATGAGGGTTGCAGGGCTAAAACCTGACAGAGCTAATTATAATGGTACATGATAGAAAGCTCAGTACACATTATTCGCCTGGCTGCACTAAAGGTGAGGTAAGTACATGACATCATGGTTGTTTGAAAAAATAATGCAACTTTGGCTGTAGGCTGTAACTTTCTTTGTAAACTCCCCACATTTATACTTTTGGGTTTTCCTGGACAATGAAAAAATAACTAGTTAGTGGATTCCTCAGATCTCAGGAAAAGGAGATGGTGTGTGTGTGTGTGTGTGTGTGTGTGTGTGTGTATAATTGTCATGGTTATTCCTCCATCTACCACCAAGTTTCAGTCCATTTCCCAGCAAGTGAAATGAGGACTCAAGGGAGAAAGGTAAAGGGATACAAATGGGTCAGTTTGATAACAGAGTAAAACTTCCTCTCACCCTCAATTAACCCCTTCTCAGATCCTTGCCCTTTTCTTTCTCTTGCTCTCACTGGCAGAACCTTATCTTGCTAAGATTTAGTGCTCCTGAATGTGGTTTCTTTGTTCAGACATATCAGGCTATTTAAGCATTCCCCTCAGACACATGCTAGAAGGTTCATGCATTGCTAAGATACGAAGCTAGTCAGTCATTCTCTTCTTTGTATCCTCAGCCCATTTATCATCTTCACTCCCACCAGGTGAGTCTCACATTCAGAGTCCAGATGAGGAGCTCTAGTGGCAATTTTGCAAGAAAGGAGCATCAAGGAGAGAAATCTAGACCAAGTCCCAAGTCTTCTAGCCTTTCCACAGTTATAACCTGATGGCTGGAAGGAAAACTGGGGTATATGGATCTAGGATGAGTCATCATGAACTCAAAATCAAACCAACCTCCTTGGACCATCCTGGGCCAGCATCTGATCATAAGCTCAGGATACATATTCTCCTTTGGAAGGGGTTTGTGAGTTTTAAAGAAGAGTAAAGAAGTAATTTAACATAGGCTGATTCCTAGAGTCTCTCTCCCTCAGCAATGCACTAATTCAAAGTGGAAGAAACAGATAAAGCTTCCTAAACTCCAGAGATGGCCTTAGTCTTTTAACATGAGTGCTTTAACTCAGACACAGGAAGCACAGAGCAAAACACAAAATGGAGGTTGTCCAAATTCTCTCTTATTTAATACTCTAGTAACTCAAACTTCTGATGCTAATATTTCAGAAATAATGGTAACAAAGCCACAAAGTCATCCATATCTTTCTAAATTGAAAATTAAATTGTACATTACATGATACTGACATTAAATAAATTTGATGGTGATCCATATGTAGTAGGAATGAATGGTAACTCTTTGGACACCAGAATTTGGGACTGGCTACTTTGTACTGGAGAGATCAGTGCATGGCATCTCCACCTCCAGCATCTCAAATGTTTGTAGAAACAGGGAGATTCACAAAGTACTTATTTCCAAAAGTTAATGAGATAAAATAATATGGTCAGTAGAAAGGTTTAGGGAATTAAAAATCTACTCTTGACTCAACCACCCATCATACTTGCTATAACTTCCTAGCCAAGGCACAATCTCTTTTTATATCTTGGAGAAAATACTTCAGAGTAAGATATCGTGAAAAGACTCTGGTATTGCCTAATAAACAAACATCATTTATTGGCTTTATGATCTAGGGAAATTCTCTACCTTCTGTGCCTCAATAGCCCTTCTTTATAATGAGTAATGATATTATCTGCCTCAAAAGACAATTAAATGATAAGAAATTAAAGTGAAGGCACTTTTCCCCTAATCGGTTTGGCTCAGTGGATAGAGCGTCGGCCTGCAGACTCAATAGTCCCAGATTCTATTTCAGTCAAGGGCATGTACCTTGGTTGCGGGCACATCCCCAGAAGGAGTGTACAGGAGGCAGCTGATCAATGTTTCTCTCTCATCGATGTTTCTCACTCTCTATCCCTCTCCCTGCCTCTCTGTAAATAATTAATAAAAATATATTTTTAAAAAATGAAGGCACTTTGTAACCAAAATATATTTGAGAAATGGCAGTTATAGTCACTGTTTCAGTCCTACCTGTTTTAAACTATTATGTAGGTCAACAGTGTAAGTAAATATACGTAGACTGAAAATTAAAACCCAACATGAAGCTAAGCTATAACTGCAATTCCCTAATCACCTGACCAGATTTCAAATATGAGAGCTCTTTGGATTTTCAGTGTCTAAAATCTCTTTCATTAGAAAGTGCTTGGCCATCCACAGTCATTGATACTGCCCCAGGAAACTGAACGTGTGATAGTGGTATAATGGAGGAGGGAGTCACATATGACAACTCCATACAGATGAGCCAGGTCCTGGGAACACAAAGGAACCCATCTGGTTATCAACTCCTCATACCTGAACTCACAGTCACCCAGAGGGTTTGAGACCAACAGCCTGGAGAGGAAATTCTTTCCTCCTCTTTTGGAATCAGGGCATACTATGTAATACCTTCCCTCTTGGACTATAAATCAGGAGACCCCCAGGTCTATTGTTCTTGGACACATGCCCTTGAGCCTCAGATTCTACATCTAGGAAAGTGATTTCCACTGAATGGTTTTCTCCAATTAAGATCCACTAAGAAGATCTAAGAAGAGCAGATACTGGAGCAATGGGAGCAGATATTCTAATTCTAATTCTAATCAAATTAGGGCATGAGATTTTGATATGAGTTAAAAATGAACAGTAATCTACTAACAAACTGCAATAGTAAAAGTTTTCAGCAGTATCATTCATTTTATAAAGAGCTTCATACTCACTAATTTAAAAAAATATATATATTTGTATTGATTTCAGAAAGGAAGGGAGAAGGAGAGAAAAAGAAAGAAACATCAATAATGAGAGAGAACTATTGATTGCCGGCCTCCTGCACACCCTCCTCTGGGGGTTAAGCCTACAACCCCGGCATGTGCCCTAACCAGGAATTGAACCATGACCTCTTGGTTCACAGGTTGATGCTCAACCACTGAGCCACACTGCCAAGCACTACTCATTAATTCTTAAATAATTATTTTACCTCAAACCTTCTGTGGTATTTGAAAAACCACTCAATTAAGAATCATATGAGTTATTTCATAAATATTCCCAATGACCTTATGAAATAAATATCATGGTCATTCCTATTTTGTTGAAGAAATTAAGGCAAAGAGAAGTTTAAATAATTTCTTCAGGTCTTACAGGTAACAAATGGCTAAATTTTACATTTTTTTATATCCCACATATTCATGGAGTTTTGTGTACTAGTTTCATAGCAGAAAGTAGAAGTTTATCTCTTTTTTTGCCTTTTGATCATTATTAGATAAAACAGGTTATCACTTTCTTAAATGGCTTTGAATTTACTGAGCTGGTGACTAGTGTTGAATTGAATGGTTAAATTCTTCAGCTATGAACCCTGGCTAGGTAACTCAGTTGGTTAGAGTGTCATCCCATATGCCAAGGTTGTGAGGTTTGATCCCTGGTCAGGACACATGTAAGGATCAACCAATAAATGCATAAATAAGTGGAACAAGAAATTGATGTGTGTTTTGTTTTTTGTTTTTCCTCTCTCTCTCTCTCCCTTTCTTCCTCTCTCTTTCTTAAAAAAAAATTAATAAAAAATAAATAAATTCTTCATCTTACTGCAAAAGTTCAGGAGGGCAAGCCCCTGTTCACATGAGGAAAAAACTTGCTATAAGTGTATTAGAAAGATCAAGAGTTACAAAGAGGAGAGGTCCAAATACAAAGCTGACTGTGGTATGGGTAGAGGACCTTATGGCCCTACTGAAAGCCAAGCAAGTAACAGCAACTTTGTCACTTCTTGTCTTCCAAAGATATTTTTTTTTCAAAGGCTTCTAGCCTTCAGAGTAGCTCTATTAATAAAACTCAGGTATTTTTTAGCAAGACATTCATCTTAAGAATTAATACTTTCTTATCAAGATTTCTTTGATAATGACCCAAGTGTGAAACATGAACTAGGGGCCTGAGTACAAAGAGGCTTAGCTTTTTTAGACTGACTAAGGTGAGAAAGTGGTAGAGCTGGGTTCATACACGTGTGTGAGTGCGTGCGTACGTGTATATGTGTGTATGTGAGAGATCCTAGTCTTTTTAGCTTGATAATTTATCCTCAATTTCAAGGTCTGTGAAGTAGGAATAACATAATTTGATGAGTGAAGTCATAGACCAACTCTTTTCCTGAGGCGGGAGGGATATGGGGGAGGGGGCGTGGAAACACTTAATGCCAAGAACTATGTACAGAAATGCTGGAGGCTAAAATCAACAGTAGTTAGCATATTAATGCCAAAAAACCCACTCAAAGGCTAATGGACTTTGATATTAAGCAGGTCTGAAAATCAGCATAATATTGCCTTCCTGTTGTTTCAGTGGCTCAAGGCAATCCCCTAACCTGATAATTTTTTTACTGTTTACCAAACTTTACCTTTGGTATGCCTGTGTGCATTCCTAAAGGGAAAATGTGTATTCAAGTAAGTAAAAAGCAGACTGGCTAGAAATTGGTGAGTTTCTCCACTAGAGAGAGCTTTCCACCTGGCCCCCCATGCTTTCTAAATTCACATTTCTCGTGCATCAACCCCTTCTTCAGATCCTGAACCCTGTCTGTGCTGGACACAGCACAGAAAATTGTATTTGAAGCCGTAAGAGAGGCAGTGAGGACATGAGGGGCTCAAGTCCTGAAAGGAAGTAGAGAAATGAAGGTGCAGAGATATGGGCCCAATATCTAGGGCCATTTTTTCACCTTAAAGCAATTTTCAATTCAAGCTGCATTTAAGAGGCTGAGAAGATGAATTACACTTCAGTCTTAATAGGTCTTGGGGCACAAAGTTAGCTTTAAGATATGCCAAGAAGAAGGGGTACAAGCAAACATCCTGGACTTTCAACTGGGACTGAAGAGCTGTATCTCGGGTGGAGGTGACTAGAAATAGATCTGCCTTTACAGAGTTTGTAACCCAGCTTTTCATTTGCTCCATCACTAGCTGGATTGAGGTAATTTTTCCCTGCCCTAACTGCCTCCCAAAGACCAAATTAGTCCTCTCTGAAGGAAAATAACAATATTGAGAACCTAAAATTACCTTCAGAGTTTTTGCACTCAGTGTCAGGTATTCTTTGAAAAATCATGTGGCATAACAAGAGACAAGATCAAATGCCCCCAAATCTAGGAAATAAATAAATGATATAGATGAAACAAAGATTCAAATATTGGTGCTACTAGCCATGGACTAAAGCATATCAATCACATATATTTTAAAGATGTAGAGGACAAAATGAAAAAAAAATAGCAAGTAATTGAAAACTCTAAAATAGAATCAAATGAAAACTCAAGGATGCAAAATGTAATAGTTTCACTAAGAATTCAATTGAAGTATTAACAGAAAATTGGACACAGCTAAAGAGATTATTAGTAAAAGATAGGATGGGTCAGAAGGAACCTATATAAATGTTAGTTAAGAGGTCACAATTTTTAAGGTTAAACAGCTTGTATACCTCAATTAAAAAAAAAAGATTTTACAATGAATTCAAAATATGATGTGCTGCTTATAAGAAACATGCATGAATTCAGAGAATATGAAAGTAAATGAATAAAAGAACTAATAAAGGTACAAGCCATAGGAGAAGATGCATGCATATAAATATCAAGTAAATAAAACATTAAAGCAAGGAACATTACTAAAATAAAGTTTTATAATAATAAAAGAGTCAGTTGCTCAGGAAGATATAAAAAGTCTAAATTTATATATCAAATAAGCTAAAAACACATAAAACAAAAAATGACAAATTAAATGGTAAAAATAAAAAAAGACAACTTGACAATTATACTGGGAAGTTTCAAAAGACCTCTTAGTAAGTGAAAGAAGCAGATGAAAAGCATCAGGAGTTATTTAAAATATGTGAGCAGCACAAAGAAGAAACTTGATTATATATACACACATAGACAAATACACAATGAAAAATATTGCACATTAAACTGCAGACATTATACAATACAAACCACTCACTCAAATTAAATATATGCCAGGCTCTTAATCAAGTGTGAAATTACCTAGAAATTATTTATAAAAGATAACTGGAAAATGTTGAAGTATTTAGAAATTAAGCAATGTACTTCAAATAATTCAAATGTCAAAAAATCACAAAGCAAATTAGAAAAGATCTTGAACTGAATGACTATAAAAATATGACATAAAAACTTGAAGGACACAGCTATCACCATGCTTAGAGGGACATTTATATACTTAAATGCATATGTTAGAAAATAAGAAAGGGCAAGAGTAGGGGTAAGACTGTGCAAGATGAAAATAGGAAGGTTCCAAATTACAATATCAGCAATAAAAAGAGGGACATCAATACAATTCCTAGAAAAAGTAGGTAAGAGAATGTCATGAATCATTTTATGCAAATAAAATTGACATTTAAACCCAGTTTTAAAAATCCTTGACAAATATAGCTTACCAGAACATATAGTAAAAAACAGAATAAGTTAAAGAAATTAAATCTATAATTAAGTTTTCTTACAAAGAACACTCCAGGTTTAGATTATTTCAGCCATGAATTTTTCCAAATACTTAAGAGAGAAACCATTCTAACTTAAAAATATAGTATTCCAGAGAATAAATAAAAGGAAATTTTTCCCAGCTTCTTTTTTGAGGATAGCAAAATTTGATATTAACATTAGACAAAAACATTATGATAAATAAAAATGTTAGAACAACTTTTCTCATAAGCACAGATGTAAATTCATAAATATAACATTTGCAAATAAATTTGGTATACATATATGTATTTATGTGTATTAATATAACACAATCAAATTGGGAAAATTCCAAGCATGTAGGTTGCTTTAATGTTTAAAATAAATATAATTAATAAAAAAATGAAAAGACAATCATAGACTGAGAGAAAGTATATGCAAAAAATATCAGATAAAAGAGTATTATAAAAATATATAAAGAAGCCTTAAAACTGAAGAATAAGAAAAGGAACAACTCTGTTTAAAAATGGGCCAAAGACCTAAACAGACACCTTACCAAGAAAAAATACAAATGTTAAATAAGCATATGAAAAGATGTTCAACAGCATATGTCAGTAGGAAATTACAAATTAAAATGAGATTCCACTATACACCTATTAGAATGGCTGAGATCCAAAACACTGAAAACAATTGCTGGCAAAGATATATAGCAACAAGCACTCTCATTCATTGCCAGAGGGAACATATAATGATTGAGCCACTTTGGAATAAAGTTTGGTGGCTTCTTATAAACTAAATATACTCTTACCACATGATCCAGCAGTCATACTCCTTGATATTTACTCAAATGAGATAAAAATTATGTCTACATAAAAACCTGCATTATGATGTTTATAGAAGTTTTATTCATAATTGGCAAAAGATCAGAGCAATTAAGATGTCCTTCGGTAGGTGAATGGATGAATAAAGTGTGGTGCATCTAGGCAATGGAATATTATTCAGTTCTAAAGAGAAATGAGCTTCAAGCCATGAAAAGACATGGAGGAACTTTAAATGCAAATTAAAATTTGAAAGAAGCTGATCTGACAAAGCTATCTATTATGTGATTCCAACTATATGATCCTATCCAAGAGTAATATGCAAATTGACTGTCACTGCAACACACAAGATGACTGCCACAAGATGACCAGGAGCGGAGGTCAGTTGGGAGGGACCAGGCCTGCAAGGGAGGGCAGGTGGGGGCAATCAAGTCTGCAGGGGAGGGCAGTTAGGGGTGACCAGGCTGGCAGAGGAGGGAAGTTGGGGGTGATTGGGCCTTCAGGGAAGGGCAGTTGTGGGGACCCAGGCCTGCAGGGGAGGGCAGTTAGGGGATACCAGGCTAGCAGGGGAGGGTAGATAGGGGTAATCAGGTTGGCAGGGGAGCAGTTAGGAGTCAATCAGGCTGGCAGGCAGAAGCAGTTAGGGGTAATCAGAAAGGCAGGCAAGTGAGCGGTTGGGAGCCAGCAGTCCTGGATTGTGAGAGGAATGTCTGATTGAACAGTCGGACATCCCTCAAGGGGTCCCAGATTTGAGAAGGTGCAGGCTGGGATGAAGGACACATACTCTCTGCGAATGAATTTTGTACACTGGGCCTCTAGTATTCTTATAAAGACAAATTATAGAAATGGTAAAAAGATCACTGACTACTAGGAGTTATAGGGGAGAGAGGGATGAATGGAATAAAATTATATTTAGGGCAGTGAAGCTATTCTGCATGATACTGTAATGGTAAATAATATAAGCCATTATTATATTTGTTATAATTCATAGGCTATCCACCAAATATGAACTCTAATTTAAACTATGAACTTTGGGTTTTATGTAATTTCACCATTTGTAACAATGCACCACTGTGGTAGGGATGCTGATAGGAGGAGAGGCTTGTGCTTGGAATATATGGAAACACTGTGCAGTTTTGCTGTGAGGCTAAAACAGCTCTAAAAATGAAGTCTATTTTAAAATTCAATCAAAATCATTGCATTAATAGAATAAAACAGGAAAATCAAATGATCATCTAAATAGATGCATAAAAACATTGGTATTTGACAAAATTCAACACTCATTCATGTTAACTCTTAACAAATATCACAATTGATTAAGGGTAGCTATAAAGCCTGGTTCCCACACCTTGGTAATCTTATTCCCCAGCCACTCACAATATGTTTTTTTATTTCTGAGGATTTAATAAAATTTTACTTTTTTAAAAAGGTAGCTATAGAAATAATATATCAATCACTAAAGATAGTAGTAAAATTAAAAGCTGAGATTAAAAATGACACAAATATATTTTTCAAAACCATTTGTACTTGATATCTTATGGCAGGTCTTAGCCAATATTATAAGGTAAGAAAAGAAATTCTAAAAGGCAAAGAGTCAAAAAATAATTATTTACAAAATATGAGTTTGTATATAGAAAATAAAAGACTGCAAATTCTTAGACTAAATAAATCTAGCAAGGCTTCTGGCTTCACGATCAACATATGAAAATTATTTCTGTAGCTGAGCATCAAAAAAAATAGGTTAAATAAATTATAGTGAAAATGAAAAGCAAATAAAATTTTAAAAATAATATATTGGAATAAATCTATTGAAATATGTATATCACACACACACACTATAAAATATTATTGAGATAAACTAAATAAGACTTAAATAAGTAGAAGAATATCCCCATAGTCATGAATTAGAAGATATCATATTGTAAATATGTCAGTTCTCCTCAAATTGGACAAATTCAAAGCAATTGCAATAAAAATCTCAAAAGTTACTTCTCAGTGTTGCTGTATTTAGAACAGATAGACCATTTCTAAAATTTGAAAGGAGATACAAAAGGCCAAGAATAGCCAAATAAACTTGCTACATGACTAAGTATCAGGTCTTGTAAACCTGGAGTAATTAAAAGATTGTGACACTAACTTAGAAGAGATAAGTATATGAATGGAACAGAATAGAATAAACTCACATATAAGCAGATGATATATAACAAAAGCAGTGAGGAAAGGAAGTTATTTTTAGAAATTCTTATGAAAAATTAATTCTTGACCCCATACCTCATACCATATATGAAAATAAATGTTAGATATACTATAGTTCTAAATATGAAGGTAAAATATAAGGCTTTTAAAGACCAACGTAAAAGAAGACTTTTCATGACCTTTGAGTAGACGAAGGCTGCTGAAATAAGATTCCAAAAGCACTAATCATAAAGGAAAAGGCTGATACACTAGATTCCAGGATTAAAAGACTGATACACTGGACTACCAAAAGGACAAAATAATAAATATGATATTTCTCTATTTATATAAAATTCCAAAGCAAACAAAACTGATATATGGTATTACATCTATGGTCCAGAATAGGACATGAGAGAATTTTCTTGGGTAGCAATAATATTCTATTTTTTTAATGGGCATAATGATATCTTGTAATAACTTATAAATCTACCCACCATGATTTGTACATTTCCTGTATGTCAGAGTTCACTTTAGAAATTTATTTAAAATACATGAATTAGCAAGTGAATACAAAGCACAGTGTTCAGAACTCTTTCCCTTTACACCGGAAGAATGAGGAACAGCTGAAGGACATGCTAATAAAAGAGATATGAAAGAGCAATTTCACCATTTTGCCTTGTCTGATCAAAAAGAATGATATGGACAGGAATTACTTAAATATATATATCAAGCATGTGTGACCCAGGCTGTGATTAAAATAGGGCCACCAAATTGTATCCAGGGAGATCAAATTGTTGATGCCATCTATTTTTTTCTAACTAATCACACAGCCAGAGAAAAACATAATATGTTACCAAAATTAACCTGTAGAAAGAAGCCAGATAAGGAGAAAACACAGAAATGAGATTACTCCAGAGATGCACTATGCTCCTCCACCATAGACAGTGCTTAATTACTATTCTGTAACTGCTAAAATAGAAACATATGATTGGTTAGTACAAACACACACCTGCACCACATACATGCACACTTATATGATATACACACCTACTCATATACATATACATTTCCTCAGTTATTTTCTAACTACAAGCCCATTGGATGCATGTTTGGAAAGGAGGTAGGATGGGAGAAAAGGAAATGCAGATTCTACCAGGAAGGCAGAAATATTATTGTATTTGATCTCTATATCTAGGATTGTTAAACTCTGACACATGAATCTGTTTTATGAACTCGAATTTTCACATCAAAATCATCAGTCCTTGCCTTTTCACAAATCTTAACCACTGGCTAAGATTTTTTTTAACCAAAATTATTTTAAAAACTTGTTAAATTATTAAATTTATATTTAATAGGACCTCAGTACCTGATCCAGTTCCTGGGCTTGTAGAATTGCAGTGTGCTTACAAGAATGTTGGAGGAGCAATTTTATTAACTTAGGATGGGGCAGTACACAGCTTTATAGCAGAGCTTTGGAATAAAGAAGTGAACACTCATGTAATCATATAGAGATGAAGGGTAGTCTTAATCTGGTCACATGACCATATAAAATTAATAATATACTCTCACAAATGTGTTCTCCTTTGAATCACATAACTATCCTGTGAAAGAAGGAACACAATTGGCAATATCTTCTTGTATAATAAAGAGGTAATATGCAAATTGACCATCACTCCATCACACAAGATGGCCACCCCATGTGGTCAAAGATGGCCACCCTTATGTGAACACAAGATGACTGGCAGGGGAGGGCAGTTGGGAGGGACCAGGCCTGCAAGATAGGGCAGTTGGGAGCAATCAGGCCTATGGGGAGGGCAGTTTGGTGGGGACCCAGGCTTGCAGGGGAAGGCAGTTAGGAGTGACCGGGCCAGCAGGTCAGGGCAGTTAGGAACAATGAGGCCAGCAGGGGAGTGGTTAGCAGATGAAGCAGTTAGGGGCAATCAGGCAGGCAGGCAGGCAGGCAAACAGTTGGGAGCCAGCAGTCCTGGATTGTGAGAGGGTGTCCAACTGCCCGTTTAGGCCTGATCCCAACAGGAAGTCAGACATCCCTCAAGGGGTCCAAGATTGGAGAGGTTGTAGGCTGGCCTGAGGAAAAACACCATCCCCCCTCCTTGTGCATGAATTTTGTGCACCAGGCCTCTAGTCTTCTTATAAAAAATCAGGACAATCAGGCTCAGAGAAGTTAAATGACTTGCCCAAGGCTACATATAAGTATGTAGCCTTGAATTACTTATTTCAAATCTCTGGAACACTTGGTACATATACATAAGAACCTCACCAGAGATAGGACTGTATGATTTCATGGGGTATTCCAATCCACTCTGTGGAATTACCTGCAGAGAGCCATAAATCTGCCCTTTCTGAATCTTCCATCCTAGATCTGTCTTCCTAACAGTTCCACTGTATTAGCTTGATGATTCACCTTCAGGTGATGCCACCATTGGATGACTGAAGGTAGTTAGTGCACTTTGCCTTGAGCCTCAATATTTATCTGACCTGGTTCAGAGGGGCTACACCACATGACCCCTGATGACACCCAAGTCTAGACTCAATACTATAATGTGATACAGATAAAAGGAGCCTCACAAAGCTCTCCTAGAACTTGCTTCACAAAATGTGTGTGGGATGAATAGAAACCCACTCGAACATTTCTCCTTCCACAGCACTAGGCTGAATTTAGAATTCCTTAAGAAACACTCTTAGAACAAGACATAGAGTCAGTCTGTGTAACATATCTTATGCATGTGGAAACGTGGTGTGCTTAACTGTGATGTGCAATAAAGGACAGCCAGGCTGACAAAGTGTGGGAAGCATATGGTAGGGGTGGGGCTCATACTGTGTCAGGAATGCACACACATATGGTGATGACAATATTCATGGGATATTATCCTTATTCTTTCTTGAAAAACTTTCATGCACACACACACAGAGAGACACACACACTAAGATCAGAGAATGTTAACATGGAAACATGTTTTGGATAATATCTAGCCCAATGCCCTAATTTTATAAAAGAAGCCTAAGATGGAATAGGATGAATTGTAGATTACAGACAAATCCAGGAAGTAGAATCTAAGACTCCTATTCCCAACCTAACGCTCTTTCCTTAATACCAACCTACTTCTCAAAAACTGACCACACCCAGCTGTATCTCTCTTTCCAAAATGGAACTAAAGTTCTTCTGTGCAGAACTTCCAAGACACAATGAGGCATGAGAGAGGAGACTCAGAGCCTTGATTGTCTTTATGTTGATCCCTGGCCCTAAAACACAAATGGAGCCTCAAGAAGTTCAGAAAGCAGCAGAAACCGACAGTCATCTTTGGAAACCCAGAGGGCCCCCAGACCCATCTGTTAGAAACATGAACAACCATTCCCTCCAGCAAAGAAAAAGTTTACTACAAAGGCAATGACACACAGAGCCTTGTATCTCTCCTCCCAGAGGCTCCCAGGAGGGAAGGTCTTGGATTGCAGAAAAGACAGTGGTAGATTTTACATGTTTTGTTGGATTCCTTCAGACCCATAAAGACCCAAAGGCTTATGGAGTCTCAGCCTCCTTTTTTCAGAGTCAGCTGCATAACTACAGATACTAGCCCTCGCATTACCATCTTAAAGTCTTCAAAGCAAATATAACCCTCATTTCCCAGCCACTTTCTCATTCTGGTAAGCAAATACCCCCCAGTTTCTTAGCCAGGCTGATAATGTAACAGTAACCTTGAAGCCTTCTTTGGCATCCATTGCAGGTAAACCTAAGTGACAACTTTAAGGTGCCCATGGATGGGGTAACCAGATGAACTATGTTTCAACCAGTTTTCCCAGGGTTACCTGTCTTAGACACAAGAAGAGAACACAGAGAAATAAACTCTTCCCTTCTCTTTGCTCCTCAAGTCTTTCAAGCTCCCTTTTAAGGTCCTCTTGTTATAGCCTTTCTCAAGAACTCCAGTGAATAGTAATCTCTCCTATCTAGGCTAGTAATCTATCTCTTGATTATATCCTATTGAAGCATATGATGGTAAGTTATGAATGGGACTTCTCTTATTTTCATTTGTTCTGAAATTCTGAGGTCTTTGAGAAGCTCATAATATTTCAGAATCCAGATCAAGTGTCAAGCCTTCCACAGAACTTTCCTGACTACTACAACAGGGAGATCTCAGCTCCTCAGGATTTCCACAGATCTAAGTTCATATGGTTTAGCACCCCCACACTGTACTACACTGTTACTTTGATCTCATCATACACCCACCTCCTCTACCACACCAAACAATTTATCTTTATCTTTTAGTCTCTAGCCCAGGCCTAGAACTTGGTAAGACGGTAGTAAAAACTTGATGGAAGGAAGGAAGGATAGATGGATGTGTATTCATTGTTTTTGTTTGTTTGTTCATTTTATTGTTTTACAATTCTGTAACTCCTAATAGAACCTCTATGTCATTTTTTATTTTATTAATAGTAATGGCCTTTATTCAAGGATGAATATTGATGATGAACTATACTGTTGGCAAAGCCAACATGTAAGATATATAACACTGTGAAGTCAGAGTTATGTCTTTTTAATAGATGAGGAAGTGGAAGCTCAGATAACTTAAAAGGTTTGGCCAAATACATAGTAAATGGCAGAGATCAGACTCAGAATCCAAGTAGATCCCAGTGGCTGAAAGCTTGGACTCAGATTGCCCTGCCTGGGTTTGAAGTCCATTCTGCCTCTCACCAGCCATGCAGCATCAGAAAAGGTGCCTTCTTTGTATTTCATAGTCCTTGTTTATACAATCCTATATAATAAAAGCATAATATGCAAATTGTCCCCTCCACTGGAGTTCTCTCAGGAGTTCGACCAGGGGGTTGACCAGTTGGGAGAAGGGAGGGGGTCCCGGCACTAGCAGGTGGCCAGGGGAAGGGAGGGGAGCCACCCCTTCCCCCAGTGCTGGCAGGTGGCTGGAGGAAGGGAGGGAGTACATAGCTGCTAAGGACCCTACCAGTGCACAAATGCCATGCACTGGGTCTCTAGTTGGGCAATATTATGCCAATCTCATAAGATCTTGTCATGATTTTGTGAGGTAATCAGCTTAAACTCAATAAAGCAGAAGGGTTTGGAAACTTTCTTTCCAAAGCACAAGTGCTTAATAAATACTACCCCTAATATCCATTCATTAGTTCAACATACATTTATTCAGGCAATACTCAATAAATGCAGGGGTGCTAAACCACACAAGT
The DNA here is from genome assembly GCA_011751065.1 of Lasiurus cinereus. NCBI lineage: Eukaryota > Metazoa > Chordata > Mammalia > Chiroptera > Vespertilionidae > Lasiurus > Lasiurus cinereus. Next base: position 2,239,831 of record JAAGEH010000367.1, read on the forward strand.
GTGAATTTAGATCTATGGGAACACTGAGGAGCCAAGATCTCCCCTGTTGTGGTGCTGAGAAAAGTTTGTGGGCATGAGTTTAGGTACTGAGGGCCCAATAGTAATACAGACATAAATCCCTGTACCTGGAGAACTTACTCTCTAGTGAAGTAATATACACAGTACCTAAAATAACTCAATTTTGTAATGTTTTTGAATTTGTGAATTAGATGGCAATGCAGTCTGGAACTCAGAGAAAAGTAAGAGCTGGAAAGGTAATAGTGGGGGCAACTATGTACAATAAATTGTTATAGACTCCAAATGCGCTGATATTGTTGGAAAGAAAAAGAAGATAAAGACATTGTGAGAAAAGAACACAATGAAGGGATGTGAAGAGAAGAGAAGGAAGCAGATGGAAGTATGAGGGGAACTCAGCTAGTAGCATGGAAGCTAAAGGATGGCAGGGTTCAGGGTGATCATCAGGCTTCACCCACAGAGATGGTGCAGAGGATGTTGGATCGCCAACCTGAACAGCAATTATAACTAAAAGATGGAGAAGGAAGTCAGGTTGCAAGGAGTGGAGAAGCAGGGGAAAGAAGGAAATAGGGAAACTGGGTAGAAAGAAGGGCAACAAATCTAAATTGCTCTTTTAACATTTGGCACTAAAACAAAGGAGGTGGCATGAGAAATAGAAGAAAAAAAAAGATTGCGGGGCGGGGGTGAGGGGAAATGTTTTTAGGCAAAAGACAGAAAGGATGTCTATGGGTATGGGGCACCACAGAAATATCAAAATCAGTCGAAACTGGTTTGGCTCAGTGGATGGAGCATTGGCCTGTAGACTGAAGGGTCCCGGGTTTGATTCTAGTCAAGGGCACGTACCTTGGTTGTAAGCCCATCCCCAGTAGGGGGAGTGCAGGAGGCAGCTGATCGATGTTTCTCTATCAATGATGTTTCTAACTCTCTGTCTCTCTCCCTTCCTCTCTGTAAAAAATCAATAAAATATATATTTTTAAAATGTTAAAAAAAAGAAATATCAAAATCACTTAATGAAGATAATTTAAGTTCAGAGTCTTATTAGACTGGGGATATAGAATTATTCCCTATTCAATTTCTCTCCACCTTTCCCCCCAAATAGCGAATCCACTGCATTGTAATATATTAGGACACTTGTCTATAATTATAGAATCACAGACCATCTTCTCACCTAGAAAAATGCAGAGTCCTCTAAGGAAAGGAGCATGACTTCTGATTTTATATCCCTCCCTGCTAACCACAGACTGTTTAGTATAAAGCTATGTGCTCCAAAAATCCATGACATGCAGGCTGACTGGTTAACTCTATAAACATGAGTCAGACAACAGATGGGGATGTGAGCCTTCCTCCCTGAACTCTTACATCAGAAGACACCACCATTTTTCTGAAGTATACGATGGATGTATGGACCTCCTCTGAACTAGAAGCAGGAGGAAAGATAAAATGACACCCAAAGATTTATGTCAGGCCCAAGGATTACACAAGTTGGGGAACAAACCACAAGCCAGACAGCAATAGGCATCTTACTCAAACATTACTCTAACATAGAGTAAGATTTCTTTGTCTCATTATCTAATGTTGGATTTATAATTCCAGACCTCCAGCTGGTAAATCAAACAAAAACTGGGAAATGTTCAAAATTTTGAGAGAAATTCAAAGGGCAATTTGGTCTCATCAAAACAAAACTAAACCATTGGCAAACAGAGGCTGGTGACTTGTAAATGAACCAGGAGGCATCCCAATGGTGCCCTCAGATTTTGCAAACATTCTCTATTCCCCAATGGATTTCTCACCAAGCGGGGGCCAGAGGCTCCATCTGCTTTCCATCACTGTTCCCGCTATTGCTTTCTGGCAGAGCTCTGCCCTGGTTACATTTTTATGTCTCCAAAGTGGTCTACCCCAACTGAGTGCTGGGCAAAGCCCCCCAACCTGGCATTGAGTTGCAGAAATATGTACTCTGCCAGGGCATGGCACCCCGTCCTGCCTCAGACACCTTCATGTTTTACTTCTTTCTGCCTCCACTCCCTACTCCCAGAAAATGGAGACCAGCAATATTATAATGAATGTGCTTTGAAGTCCCATGATGGCCTACACTATGTCATAAATAGAATCTTGGACAGCAAAGTGGAATCTTATAATGAAAGCACTTTGAACATATCAAAGGATTTATCTGAAGTAAAATAAGAATACTCCTTTAGGGAAATGATGTAGTTGACCTTAGGTAAACACTTTTAACCCAATGACCGTGAAATATACCTGTAATATGTGTGTAATCATCCTAATTATGCTGTATTTTAACAAAATCACTTACACAGTGCTGGCACTGGTTTAGTGTAGCAGCTGAGTTTTGGCAAATTATGTCGGTTTTTTTTTTTTTGTGTGGGGGTGTTGGGGTGTTGTTTGGGGGGGGGGGGGTACATAAATCTGGGCTAAATCTGTCTGAACCACACAGACTCAAAGAAGTACCCTTCACCCATCTCCACCAATGGGAGTGCAGTGACTTGGCCAGTGTGTATGAGAACAAAGTCAGCCTCTAAGTGGTACTGACATGTTGTAACATTAAGAAAAGTTATCTTCTTTGTTTCAATCTGCTTTAATGAAATAGTACCAAGCACAGAAAGATAGCTAAGCATGAAATTTAATCTCATGGTAACTGATTGTGGGAAAGGGAAAGCCAGGTGAATGACTAACACCTCTTGTCCAAATTACCCTCCAAGTGGTCTCTCTGCTTTTACCCATGGATTGGAGCCAAAAGGATCTTTCCAATAAGCCAATGTGATCTTTCAACTTCTGGATTTAAAACTCGTCAGTGACTTTTCCAAGCCTCTATGATAAAGTCCCCACTCTTTAAGTTGGCAAACAAAAAAGTAATGCAAATACAAAGTGCTTCATTATCTTGTCCCTACTCAATTCTGCCACCAGCTCCTCACCCATGTGCTTCTTATTTTCTCTTCCCCACCATACTCTTCTGCCACAACATTCTCTGGAAAACTAAAGTTCCATTCCTTCAACAGACTGTGTCTCTGTTCTCTGAGAGGTCATACTTGCTGTTCCCTCTAACTTGAACGCTCTTCCACATTTTCCCTTGTTTAATTGTAATACATTTGCCAGGTTTCACTTCAAGTCAGGTTACACCTCCTCCAGGAAACCTATCCTGATCCTTCCTTAAACCCAGATTTTATGTTCCTTCTAATGCTCTCATGACCACTAGAAAGCTCTTGCATGCTGAGGAGTTAATGGAAATTTTTCTGTAGATGCTACCTACCCACTGTAGTGACAGAAGCCAAGGTCATTTGTTTACCAGCTTATTCCTAGCATATAAGCAGCACACAGTAAGCACTTAACAGGTGTGGTGCTGTTACATATTAGGAAATGCTAATGTAATTTCTGCAATTAATATTCAAATAAATGCACTAGTATGCAGTTAATAAAAGTGAAACTTATGGAGATTATATAACATAAAACCACCTCTATTGATGTTTACTGAAAAAACAATCACAACAACATACCAAAATGCATGCACTTAAAAAAATAGACTAGAATTGAATCAAGTTAACACACTAAAAGTGGATTGCTTGAGGTGTTAGTAGTATGCATATTTTTCCTTCCGATATTATTAAATTTTGCAGAATAAACATTTAAAAATGTAAAATATAATTTTAAAAACTAATGTTATTAATTTATAACTATTAAATAAAATATTTTCATTGCAGAAAATATAAAACTACCAAAAAGTTGAAAGGAAAATAATATGAAAACCACCTATAATCTCACCACAACAGAGAAGATTGTAAATGGTCGTGTGTGTGTGTGTGAAGCTTACCTAAAAATCACTTGGACAAACTAACACAAAGTGGCTATCAATGAAACTGAACTATGAACTATGGGATCTTCTTGAAGTCTCCAGATAGCAGTAATCAGATGCATTTTTTTCCTTTTGTTTGCTTCTAACAATCATTCATTCATTTATTCATTTTTAATATACTTGTTGAGCCATTGCCATATGCTGCTGGGCATCAGAAGAGGAATAGCCAGTATTCTGGGTGCCATCTCTCCATGTCTAAAATATGACTGCTATACTAGGGAGTAGGTAAACCAGCAGAAGAATATGGAAGGGATATCTGAAAGGGAATGAGGAATGAAGGGAATGCCCAGCAGGAGTGATGGTGAGGAGGACTGAACAATGTGGCAGGAATCCTGGGGCTTTGAGGAAGAAAGAATACTCTAGTAGAAAAATAAAAGGGAAGATAAGAAAGTCAAATTTCAGAGGTGGTTTTAAAGAGTAGGTGAGAAACTAGTCAGATTGGTCATCAAACATTCCAGCTCTTATTTAGTCAAAATTATGTCATGATGAATGGGCCCTGTATCTAAAGGACCAACTTGGTGTTTGGGGTAAATATTGAAAAGAATAACATATTAATAATGCCATATCCATAGAACATTTCCTTTCAGCAATTAGAATTCTTCTTTTAGAAAAACTTCACAGTGGTCAGAATTATGATGACAAGGCAGGACTGACCAAAGGCAAGAGTTTTAAACAGTTGGGCTTCCAGTTAAGGGCCCTCTTTTTAGCTTTTTACCCAATGTAGCCAGTATCTGGGATATAATGGGTCTCTGTTGACCACAGACATTACTATGGTTCTTTGCTAGTGTTCTTCCCCCAACACTGGAATGACAACAGAATAAAAGATTCCATTCTATGTTCCAAACCTTTCTCAAATACAGACTCTCATCAAATCCAATTGCTCTGCACCTTGCTCTCTTGGGATTAGGTATGGGATAAGATAAAAAAGCAATGGGAATTTGCTAATCAAAGGTAATAACATTTCAATTAAATAAGATGAATAAGCTCTAGAGATTGGCTGTATTGTATCTATAGTTAACAATACTATATTATATATTTAAAAACTTAGTAAGCAGGTAGGTCTCATATTAAGTGTTCTTAAAACAATAAAATGTTTTATTTCTTAAAAAGCAATATATTAGTTGAGCTAACATTAATAGAAGCAGAGAAAACTGTGTTCTTGCTATGATTTTGAAACTGTTCCCCCTCATAGGTAATATGGCAAAGGGTGATTATAAACTGATTATTTAGAGTCCAGCTCTGATCATCTGAAATTCCATGTTTAACATATTGCCCTTCTTAATTAGGGCCTAAAGGTTATATTTTAACTCAAAACAAATGTTCTAATATAGTCTCTTTCCAGGATATCATGTGAGTGTGGTTAAATGGAGAGATTCCCCTGGCCAGTTATGAAATCATTAATACTGAGTTCAGCTATCTATAAGCAAGACAGAGTGATGTGACAGAAATAGCCAATGATTTAAAGACAGATTGATGGTTTTGACTGGCCACCTTCTAGCTGTGATACCTTGCATATATCTCTTAATGTCTCTTCTGTCTCTTTTTATTCATCTACAAAAATGATAATGATAATAGAATACATTTTGCAGGGTTGTTATGAGTTGAATATAATGAGATAAGGTGAGTTGTTTTCATTAGCCAAATCTTAAGTTAAGGAGGATTTAGATGTTATTCTTGAATTGGATAAAATAAATAGTCCATTCATTATTCTGCCAAGTTCCCCTGTGAGTAGAGGGTATGTGTCCAACTTCTTTGTGTATCCATAGCTCTGAAATGTTGGACTGAAGGAAAGAATACATATAGAAGTAGTCATTTTTATGTTCCTTAATAATGAGGGGACCACTTTGTAAATTATATAATTGTTTAACTACTATGCTACACACCTAAAATAATAAAAAAATAGTATTAAATGTCAACTATAATTGAAAAATCACGTTTAAATTTTTTTAAAGCAAATGAAACTGGGATAGGACTTAGTTTTTAATGCCTTACCCATCTGGCAAATAACTATTCTTCCTCAGGTTATGCCAGCAACTCCAAGCATATTTTCCTGTCCTCTTCCTCTCTCCATGGCTGAGCACAGGCCCAGTGGCACACTCGCTTTCTTGCCACATCTCTAACTAGAACTTGGTCCGCAGCCTTACATTTCTTCATTCCAATTAGCATATGAACTTTTTGAGGAATGGACTGACTCTCATGTGTGTATATTTCAGAGAGGAAGGGAGAGGGAGAGATAGAAATATCAATGGTGAGAATCATTGATCAGCTGTCTCCTGCACATCCCCTAATGGGGATTCAGCCCAAAACCCAGCAAGTGCCTTGACCGGGAATCAAACCATCAAACTGTGACCTCCTGGTTCATAGTTCAACCATCAAGCCACACTAGCTGGGCAAAACTATGGTTTTATATGGCATGGCAAGGGAAGACCTGGATGAGCAGGAGAGTTGGGAAGAATCACCTGAAGGAAAGGAGGGATGAGCCACTCAGACATCCAGAGAAGAGATCCAGGTAGGGGATGGGGCAGCTGCAGGGCCTGAGCAGGCTCCCTGTTCCCCAGCATGCTCCTGAACCGCAAGGAAGGCAGTGTGTGTGACTAAAGCATAGTGAGCACAGGGAGGCCTCAGCAGATGAGGTTGGACAGGTCTCAGAGGGCCTCAAATGCCATTGTAAGAACTTGCTTTTCATTCTAAGTAAAAGCCAGCAATCAAATAAACACATTTAGGATTAGAAGGTTTTGGGGGGCGGGGGGTGTTATTTTCTTTATAGCTTGCTAACATACAGACATTTAAAAATAGCTGCTAAATGCTTCTTTTGGGGAATGTGAGGCACTCATAATAATAATAATAATAATAATAAAAAGTGCCTTGGGCTTTCTTACCACTGGATACATCAAAGGGTTTTCACTAGTAATTTGGGGAGTGTCCGTCTCTTGGTGCCACTGCTGTAATTTCAAAATAGAATTATCTCATGCTATGTGATTTCTTGAATCATTAGTTTTCCATTTTCTCTTCCTCTTTCTTTTCATTCATTGGTTGTAGTATATGCAAGAAGTTTCAGAAAATGGTGGCTCCTGGGCAAATGGGTGAAGGGGGCTGTTTTGAGGAGGTAGAGGAGTGGAGCCTCCTTCTTGCTGAGTGACCAGAACTCTGGGCATTAGTCACTCAATGGAGAGGATTCTCAAAAACAATGGGAGAACTGAAGGATGGGTGGCTGCATGGGGGAGGGAGAGAATGTAAAGGCCAGGGAAGAATTAGCAAAAGAGAACTCTTGACAGGCTAGTGGACTATTTTACTTGCTTGAACTAACTCTTTCATAGCAACGTGGGCCTAGAATGAGAGCATTTTTGCCCCACAGAGAAGAGTTCTTAGCAGAAACACAACTGTCTTGAAAAAAATACAACCTTGGTCTCACCCCTTTAATTACATGGCTGACGACAAATTCAAACTCTTCAAAATTATAATTATCAACAAGTCTAACTCATTTTGCACTAAACAGTACTTATCTTTGAAGATTAATCATTTTAGCATTATTAAGGAAAAATAATAAAATTACTTAATTTCCTTCCCAGCCAAAACCCAAATCCTTAATGAAACAACCATCAGGCAGCAAGGGATGCACCACTGGCCTAAGAGGCCCCCAGGAATATCCTGCACATGGATCCTACCCATTGGAGACAGCAGACAGGTGGGCCTAGTGGAATAGGAACTAGGACTCAAACAAAAGGAAAGGCTGGGAAACTGGATGAGTGGAAACACCTCAGGGATCTAATTCTGCTGAGTATTGGGCTCCATGAGTCACTACAGGCCACATTGCTCTGTCTCATGCTATTACAGAGCATTACTTTCTAATGGAAACCATTCAGAAGATGGGTCCAGGCATGAGGGGCAGAGGAGCGAGCAGGACATATCTAGAGGCATGAGGACAAAGCTGTCTGGTGATCACAGAGCCCTGGCAGGAGCTCTCCAGTTCAGTTCAGAGAAACCTGTAGAGCACATTAAATATTTCTGGTTCCCAGATTTGAGGTATGAGGTGACAGTTTGCGACCTTCAAAACAAATCTGACAATTCTTGGGATCTGATGTGGAAGAAAATAAAATTTGTAAAGCTTTCTCCAGGACTTCCAATCCTTGGCCTGCACATGATTATTTATGTTCTCTCCAAGTTACATGTCTTTGCAAAACATTTTCATTTTCAAGAATCTAAAATGGTTATGTTGATCCAGAAGAAGGAATTAAATTAAGGTTGGAAACAACAGAGATAGCCCTCTGCAATAAAAGCCTTCCTTTGTGAATCCAGGTGCGAAATACAGGCCCTCAGACCTGGCAGGCTCAGATGCAATCTGTCTCCTGGCCATGGCCAGCAAGACCTGAAGGAACACAGCTGAGTCCTACATTTGTAAACTCACCACATCTCCTCTCCTCCATGGTCACTCGGTTCCTCTGGCTCATGTTTCTTATTCAGCCCTTGACCCTGCCAAGCTTGTTCCAACCTCAAAGATTTTAGCCTACCATTTCCCTCTGACTGGAAACTGTCTCATATTCCTTGCAGCCTAATCCTCTCCTCTCCTTCCAATGGCAGCTCAAATGTCGCTTGTCAGGGAGGGTTCCTTAATGATCTTCTTTACAGTAATTCATACCCCACACTCACCAACACATCACCTCAGTTTATCCAGTCATCTTGCTTGTTGTCCCTTGTTTGTTGCCTCCTCTGCCAGATTTGGACCCATGGGCTGACTCCTAGTCAGGGCCTGCTCCACAATTTGCAGGGTCTAATACAAATAAAAACATGGGCTCCTGTTCACAGCAAGGGAACAGTTTGTTTTTCTTTTCTTCTATGGTCATTCTCTTTTTCCATCTGTTACAGTGTTTTCACTTGCTATTTAATATTTTGTTCCAATTATGGGGCAAGTACAGACCCTCACAGGTGCCCAGGGCCCATATCCATGACTTGGCATGCAGGTCATCCACACTCAACCCTGACTCTACTTGTGTTTTTTACCCAGTTTCCTTATCAGGTTGCAGGTACAAGGAATGGATGGTTTAGAATTTATTCCAGGAAAGAAGAGAGACACAGATGAATTCTCTGAGACTCCATCATGTACCCCGCTGTCCAAATGGACTTCACTTACAAAATACAAATCCAATGATTAAATTATTAATAATCTAAAAATAGCAACCACAGAACATTGAACCCCAAGCACAGAGCTCCTGTCTAAACATAGCACCCATAAGTCCTGTCTTTTTGCCAGTGGTAGGAGTGAAAGAATGAACGAAAGACTAAGCAATTAAATGAATCAATAATTCCACAAAGAACTCTTTTTTGCCTATATTGTGGACAAACTGGCTTTCTTTTCATGAATCAGTAATTCTTCCTTGAGAGCATACCACCCATGAGTTATTATATGGGTTCCTCTGATGGTATGTTAAGATAAATCAAGAATAGCCTCCTTCTTTATAAAGTCTGTAAACCAGTAGAGCTACAACAATGCCCTTCAACAATTCTAGGAGGTAGGAAGAAGAAAGAAAGAAAGAAAGCAAGAAAGAAAGAAAGAAAGAAAGAAAGAAAGAAAGAAAGAAAGAGAAGTGATCTATGGTATAAAACGAAGGCATCCCAGAAATCTATGTAGCGGCAGATGTCATAAAAGGTTTTATGAAGGAGGTGGCATTTAAGTGGGCCTTTAAAAAGATAAGGGATTTAGTCATAAAGAGAACACAAGAAAGGGTAACAATGTTAGCAAAAGGTAAAAGGCAGAAAGGGTAATGGTGCTCAGGAAAAGGAGCTGGAAAACCATTTGGATAGATAGTTCAAGGCCAACTACAGAGAATATTCAATAATTCAGAGAATCCTCAGTAATTCGTATTTTTTAATCAATAATTTGGCCATCCAGTATATTCAGTATTGGTTACTGCATAACAAATTACCACAGTCTTTGCAGTTTAAAACAAAACATATTTATTGCCTCACTTTCTGTAGGTCAGAAACCATAGTATAGCTTAGCTGGGTCCTTGCCTCTGTTTCAGGTATCTCACAAGGCTGCTATCAGCCAGAGCTGGGGTGTCATCTGAGGCTTGACTGTCAAAACTTCCAAGTCACATGGCTGTTAGCAAGATTCAGTTCCTGTGTTTGAAAGGCCATCGTTTCTCATTGTTGCCCATGGACCATGCTCAGCTGCTTGCCATGGGACCTTACTTCTTATGTATGTTAGTGAAGGAAGTGACATCCCATCAACTTTTCACAATGGATTGGTTACAAGCAAATCTCAGGCCCTGTCCACACACAAAGGGAGTGGATTTCAAAAGAGTATGAATACCAAGAAATAGGGGTAGCATGAGGGCCATCATTAAAATCTCAGAAGGAAGGTAGGGGAGGGTGGGCTAAGGGGGAGAGATCAACCACAGGACTTGTATGCATGCATATAAGCCTAACCAAAGGACACAGATAACAGGGGAGTGGGGGCATGAGGAGGGGGAGATAAGGGGAGAATAAGAACATATGTAACACCATAATCAATAAAGAAATTAAAAGGAAAGAAAGAAAGAAAGAAAGAAAGAAAGAAAGAAAGAAAGAAAGAAAGAAATATAAAATCTAGAATAAAAAATGAAGGAAAAAAAATGGCCTATCAGACTTGGGTAGAAAAGAATGAATTGGTGTAGAGACCAAAGGTGGAGAAACTAGCAAAGAAGCTATTACATAGGTCAAGGGGGAAATAATTAGATCCAAAGTGGAAAGAGTAACTTTAGGGAGAATGGGTATTTCCAAAGGAAGTCTCAGTAGTAGAATTCACAGAACATAGGACTTAACAATAAGTTCTATGCATGTGGTAAAGTAGAGAGAGAATATAAAAGGAGATTCCAAGATTTTGAACTCAAGTGCCTGGAATTAAAGAAGTGCTAAGAGAAAGAGAGAATAGAGGAAGAAGGAGGCTGGTTACAGGTATCTTGTGAGGAAGAAAAGAAAGTACAGTGGTACCTCGAGATAGGAGCTTAATTCCTTCCATAACCTTGCTCGTATATCAAGTTGCTTCTATCTCAAAGAAAATTTCCCCATTGAAATCAATTGACAAATATTGTATAAAAACATAATAAAAGAGAATGTAAAGGAATAAACTGGTTTTATAAAGTGTATATACCTACTCGTTACACTCTTAATGCTACACTTTATCCCTAAACTGAATGTAATTTCACTAATCTTCACTGAACTTAATTGCTGTTGGTCTTTGCATTTTGGGCCGATTTCAAAAAAAATGTGTCCAATGAGGTTTGCCTCTTCCTCCCTTTCAGAATGTTTCTGAAATGGGTGAGGCAAGTTTCATTGAACAGCTCCGATGCACTACCCGTAGCAACTTTTTTGGGGTGTTTCTTTTCCACGAAGTGTGACACCCTCTCCCACATTCCTAAGATCTCCTTTATTTCACTTGTAGAGATCTCCTCCACTTCTGGCTCCTCCTCGAAACCAATTTCTTGGAGAACCTCCGCATGTTGCTGAGACTGCAACTCTTGTAACTCCTCCATGGTGAGTTCCAGAGAGTGCTACTTGAGGAGCTCATTCACGTCTCTCTCATCCACCTCCAGGCCCATGGATTTTCCCAGAGACACTATCTCCTCCTCCACTGGCACCTCAGGTTCGAATCCTTTGAAGTTCCTTTTGGCTATGGCTTCAGGCCACAGCTTCTTCCATGCAGAGGTCAAAGTCCTCCTTGTAACACCCAGCCAGGCATGATCAATAATTCTGAGACATATCACGATGTTAAAGTGGTTCTTCCAGAACTCTCGAAGGGTGAGGTTTGTATTCTCCGTCACCTTAAAGCAGCGCCGGAACAGGTGCTTGAAGTACAGCTTTTTAAAATTAGAAATCACCTCCTGATCCATGGGCTACAGGATAGGAGTGGTGTTGGGAGGTAGGTAGACAACCTTTATAAACTTGAACTCTTCGAGGAGTTCATCTTCAAAGTTCGGTGGGTGAGCAGGAGCATTGTCAAGGACGAGGAGGGCTTGCATGGTTAGGTTGTTTTCCTGTAGATATTTCTTAACAGAAGGGCCGAAAACCAGGTTTACCCACTCCACAAAGAACTGGCTGGTGACCCATGCCTTCGGGTTTGCCCTCCACATAACTTGCAGTTTATCTTTTAAAATCTTATGTGACTTAAAGACTCTGGGGTTTTCCGAATGGTATGTGAGCAGAGGCTTGATCTTGCAGTCGCCACTCACATTGGCGCACAGTGCGAGAGTTAGCCTGTCCTTCATGGGTTTGTGGCCTGGCATCGCCTTCTCCTCTGCCGTTATATAAGTCCTATTCGGCATCTTCTTCCAGAAAAGCCCTGTCTCCTCACAGTTGAAGACTTGCTGGGGGATATATCCTTTGGCTTCTATCAGTTCGGAAAAAGGTTTGAGGTAATCCTCAGCTGCCTTCACATCCGAACTTGCTGCCTCACCATACCTGATGATGGAGTGAATGCCGGATCTTTTCCTGAAGTTATCAAACCAGCCTCTACTGGCTTTAAATGAGTCTTTCGATGCTTCGTCTGTGGAAGTGCGCAGGGTCTGCTCCAGCAAATCACCGTAAATCGCACGTGCCTTCTCGCATATGATGCCCTCTTTAATGTATCTCCTTTAAGCTGTTTCTCCGTCACCCACACCATCAGTAGATTCTCCATCTTTTCATGGAGAGAGCTACGGAGCTTAGAAATTATTGTAATGCCTTTAGCTGTTGTTATACCCTTTATCAACTCCTTCTGTTTAAGCACAGTGCATATCTTTGAAGTACTACACCCGTATTGCCTCGCCAAGTCAGCCACTCGCACACCTTGCTCATATTTTTCTATGATTTCACGCTTTAATTCAATAGACATCATCCTCTTCTGAGCACTGACCTTTCCTCTCACTTTCTTTGGACCCATGGTTATAAAAAGAAATGTAATAAAGTATGTAAATGCACAAAAGATGCTTCGACAACGAGGTAAACAAGCACACTGACTGAGGCATGGGAAACTATGAGATGCTCGAGTTGCGGTAAACTGGTGGGTCATGTGCAGCCAGCTGATCTGCGCGATTACTTGTATCTCAAATGTTGCTCGTATTTCAAAGCAAAAAATCGCTCGCTCGATGGCTCGTATCTCAAAAATCTCGTATGTTAGGGCACTCGTATCTCGAGGTACCACTGTACTGAATTTGAGATTCCAGAACATCATTCAAGGTTACCATTTCCTTGGAAATGCTGAATTTCAGGAATGCTATTGAGACTGGAAGTCTATTTTGTCTGTATGTCACACAGGTAACATCTGATGATATGCAATTGGATGAAAAGATAAAACTATCTCAAGCTATTTTACCAACTTGGAATGAGGAAACCTTAGCAACTTCCTTCCTCTTGTGCAAATTCCAGCCTCACTTCTAGGCTGGAATCTGGAATGGCCAGAAGGAACCTTTAAGTCAAAACAAAAACTTTAGTAGTCTGTGTAGTTCTGCAAAGTATGTAGTTCTGCAAAGAACCAACTAGTTGGAACACTGGTCTTGCAATGATTTTTTTCAGAGATAAAGTTGCAGACAAAAGCTCTCAACAAACACACATAAGCACACTAGCTTGTAAATAACAAAAATAATTCAATGTCATATTGCTTTCAGTATTTTCAAATCACTCTACATTGTTTATCAACCCACCTATTATTATTTCATTCTGCAGATGAAAAAACAGAGGTTTTACCTAACCCACAAAGGCAGCATGACTAGATAGAATCTTTGCTTCTGAATCTTCACCCAGTGCCTGCTTCCTTCTAAATACAAAACCCCTGACCTGGAATCTGAGTCTAAGATGGATTTTTCCTTGCTTTGCATGTGCAAGGTCAAGGATCCACTTTATTTAGCACAAACACAAATGTGCACTCATACCCTATGATTCTCAGAGATTAATTAAATGTGGAAGGCTGAAAGACCCCAAGTCTTTAAGTAAAGAAATTGTCTTGGCTACTAAATCAGATGAAAACTGCTCTCTCCAGAAAAACTTTCCTCTTGTGGGAAAGTTCAGGAAACTCAGGGGGCTTCCCAGTTGCAGTTGTCTAGTTTAGAACTGAGCTAACTTTCAAGCCAGACCAAAACTCAAGGCATTCCCCATTGCCAATCCATATCATAATCAATGTTGATTGAATGTCTGAATGTAATTTGAATGAAAAGCATTTCAAAGCACAAAGGTTCTGTTCTCAATAAGTTTAGTCTATATAATCAAATGCATTCTTTCTGGCCCAATCAGCAGAGGCTTGGCAGAATAAAGGTCTTTGGTATGAGCAAAAAATTCCAAGCTGAAATCTTACAATTGCCCCTTTGAGGGTCGTTGACTCGGCAAGTTTTACAGTGGTGTACTGAAATGAACACTGCCTCTCTGCAAAGCAACAGGGGGTCACATTATAATTAGAATGCAATCAGTGGAATTGGTTATGGCTTGGTTTTCTTCCTGAAATGACAATCTATGCCACATCTGCCATTACATTAATATTTTCTGCATTATTAGAAGAACAGAGAGAGGGGGTGGGATGGTGGACGCCAGTGTTTTTGCACAGAGCAGCTGATAGAGTTGTTTTAGCTACAAGTCCACATGAGCTAACCAAGGCCCAAACAGTTCACCTTTAAAATACCCAAGCCATCTGGCAGGCTGTCCCATGATAAATCTCAATGATAAATGTCTCCGTTTTGATGTTACAAAGGAATCGCAGACCTGCTCAGTTTTGGCACAGCTGAAAACATACTGGCAACGATAGAATAGAACTCAGATGTCCCAAAATAGAGAAGTAAATCATTTTGACCTGCAGGGCATAATATACTTAGAGAAACCTGATTGTAATAAAAAGGTTGGACTCATCACAGTTTCTACTATAAGAGCAAGTGATATACTTTTTTTGTAATACTTTTTGGTTTAGTGATAACTCCAGCATGTACCATTTAAAAGCCTCTATCTTCTTTCTTTTCTTCTTTACTTCTTTCCTTCCTTCCTCCCTCCCTCCCTCCCTTCCTTCCTTCCTTCCTTCCTTCCTTCCTTCCTTCCTTCCTTCCTTCTTTCCTTTCTTTCTTTCTTCCTTTCTTCTTATATCTTCAGACAGCTCTGTTGGCCACTTGTAAACTATGACAGTCTCCTCTCTCTGGTTCTCAGACATCCTGCAGGGGACTATTGAGGCAAACATGCCTTCAAAATGATTAATCCACTTGCCTTTCAGAAGTCTGTTTTGCTGGGCCCACAGCCACTGCCAAGAAAGGACACAGTGTGACCACCAGCACCAGGAAGCAAAGAAAAGCCTCCAAATTCAAGGTTAGCCTAGACCTGATGCCGAGAGGGAACCATAAAATAAATTATGTTGTGTGGCATGGGAAGGTAGACTTTTATGTCCAGCCAAACTTCAGAAACAAATTATGGAGTGGTCAGTTGGCTTTATGTATTTCATCTTTTCCCCCACAGAGTTAGGAAATTAATTAAACATGGATATGGAGTGTCAAGGGCAAGGCACTGAAGCTTTCCAATGCTAGCTGTCTCCCCTCCCTGGCTGGACACACAGCTTCACAACTCTTACTGGCTCTGAATCTTGGTATAAAAATCTCAGATTAACAGAGGGGCAGCCAATAAAAACAGGGCCTTGTTGGCTAAAGGTCTCCTGGGGAGCTGCCTGGGACCTTGTGACGACTGAGCAAAGCACAGTCTCTTTCCCCACTCTGGTCTGCATGGTTGCAACAACTTGACCAATTCCCTCCACGGCTGCCCGGGTCATTTTCTGGTGACTAATGGAAAAGACAGATTTCCCATCTGCCCCTTGACAAATGCTTTAATGAAATGATTTTGCTCAAACATCCAAAAGGGAAGCTAGAAATAGGCATGGGAGGTGACATGTCTCCAGTGAAAGAGGTTTCAGTCTCACCCTCTTGATCTCCAGACAAGTTGGGGGGAAATGGGAGGTCCATCTCTATCTACAGAGGCAATTTCCCTGGACTTGTGTGGAGCAGTGGAGACTCACAGGGGCCTGCAGCAACCGGAGTCTGCGATTACTCAGGCTCTTTGGGAAATGAGTACAAATAAATTCCAGGTAACTATTTTCAATAAAACTTT